>JABVXV010000127.1:0-161542 GCA_013365325.1 Dipetalonema caudispina | reverse complement strand
ATTATTATTATTATTATTATTATTATTATTATTATTATTATTATTATTATTATTATTATTATTTATTATTATTATTATTATTATTATTATTATTATTATTATTATTATTATTATTATTATTTATTATTATTATTATTATTATTATTATTATTATTATTATCATCATTACTATTATTATTATTATATTATTACTAATTATTATTATTATTAACAGGGATAGTATAAACCAGTATAGCTAGAAATAAAAATGTTGGATAACTAAGATTTAAAAAAAAGTTTGATAAATTTATTTGACCTTTGACATAACGCCATGATTAGGTCCAGCTATACCAACAAAGGTATCAATAGAATTTGTCAAAGGACCTCCTAAATTTTCTTTAGTATCCACACATAAGCCTGAAATATATCAAATAATAAGATTGGATCAAATGATCAAATGATCAAACTTATCATCACAGTGGAAAAGATCAAGAAAGCAATGATGAAATGATAATATCGAAATCATAAATGAATTTATGCATCTAATTATATGCAAAACTTTGTTCCACACGTTTATGCATATCCAATAAGGATCCGAAGATGTATTCTCGTAATAAGACAGCCGAAACACCGTGATTGAAGAATAAATAAACAATAAGCAAAGGATTAATCAGTTGATCTCAATGACCTGAATTCTATACTTAATTTCTGGACAAGTAATTATAGCAGAAACCATCTCATTAGATTGGTAGCTTGAAGTTAATCAATGGTAATTCGCTTTCGATTCTCCTAAATACTCCATGAAATATCGAACAGTGCATTTTTAATGTTAGGCCTAGCTGAAATAACAAGGTGATAAGAATTTGACGTAAATTACAAAGAGCAAAAAAAATAATTAAAATCTAATTTTCACCTCCCAAGATAGCTTTTCGAGCCAACGGTACACCCAACGAATATGCGATCACATCGACAGCACGACCAGTATATAGACGTACAGCAACAATCAATCCTCGTACCTTAGACAATTCTTAATGCTTACAAAATTTTTTTCGTGAAATTTATTGAAATTGAAACATTTTTAAATGCTGTGAAGTAAATTTTAATAAAACTGAAATAGAATGAGAGAGTCACTGAAAAGCTTACTCTATAATTTAAAATTATAGCAGTAGGAAATAAACTTATTCTCTAATTATTTCAAGCAATTTGTATAACCTCTACTGAAAAGACAAGTTAGTCAATCCCAATATTTTTCATCTTAAGATGTTTCATAATTTCAAGCTATTTTGAAAAAAGCCAATATTATTTTGAGTAATAGATTTATTTGTAATATTTTATTTTTTGTAATAATTTTTAAATTTTAAGTCTAGTCCTTGGAAAACAAACAAAATACTTGTTTGACGTATTTGCAATTCATCGTATATTTCATCCACTGTACTGGATTACCTTCTGCTCCATTAGCATACGTCGTTGCATACAGCTCTGACCAGTTGTAACCGGAAGCTCTAAATATTGTGGACATTTGGACAATAGTGGACATTTTCTGCTTTTACAGGAATGAAGAGGAAAGAGGTTAACATTTGGTGGAATAATCAGATGAAAGCATACAAAAAGTATCTTGCACCAATAAAAGGTTGGTCTCCAGCAGTATTCGAGACACCGTGTACAAAAATGACTGGATCTCTTTCTAACATCTGATTCCGATACTGTTTACCACCAAAGGAACCCATTCGACCCAAGTCTCCCCTAAATTAAAATTATTTCTGCTTTCAAAACTGTTAGATATAGCTATCAATATGATAACCTGATTTCGTCAACTTTATCATTCCTTCAATTTTTTTCAGTAGATTTCATCCGAATATAAATTCATTTCGACAGTATAGTTTGATGTAAAAAAAGAATGATATTTAGCAAATATCACTTGAATTTTGGATTTAAGATTTCCATTCTTCTTTTAATAGATGATATTGGGTGTAGATAAATTTCTAAGATTTAACAAATCTTTTCTACCGATTCAGCGTTGCTTGCACATTAAGTCCATAAACTTCCGCAAGCCAGGTATTGAAATCATTCGTAAAATATGCATTAATCATTTTACAGAATAGTAATACCAACAACTGTTCCAACATTTTACTGAAAATTGAATATTTCATGTAAGTTTAGCGGTGAGCAATCAAAATTTTAGGAACTTTCTCGAGAACGAAGTTTTAAGGAATTTCAAACTATTTAAGACTTTATGACTAGCAAGCAATATTTTAGCTTTCATAAGTGCGAAAAATGGCAAAAAATTAACTGAAATGAAAATTGATACAAAGCAAAAGACCGTTTCTCACTTTTATATCAATTAATCCATATATATATATATGGTAAACGGTAGCATATGCCGTATTAAATATTAGTTGGATTTCATAGAAAACTGAACAAATTTACTGACCATCGAACAGTTCTGCTAATCAAAATTAAACTCAAACGATAGAAGTCAAATTGTTTTAGAATAAAGACAGAGGAAGTGATAGTGAAATAAAATTACGATGCCTGATTGTGCTAATATTAAAGGATAACAATGAAATTATTTAAGAATGAAAATTAATTAAGTTATAATTTCAACTGGGAAAAGAGATATAGAATAACGAGCAGTTGCAGATTCCCAATTAGTAAATTTCAGTTAGCAAATCAGCTCAGCAGAACAAATTCCCGTCCAGAAGATGATTAAATCTTATCCGACTCTTTCGCATTTTAATTATTATTTCAAATCAAGTTTCTTTTACTAGGCCTACTCCATAATATAAAATTCTTTCGCAAAATATAAGATAACAAGACTTTTTTTCCATATTTCAATTATCCTTTAGTTTTAATCAGTTTATTAGTTTATTTGCTCTTTTACATTTTCATTTCTCGAAATTTATATTTTTGAAATGGAAAATCGGGTTGCAACGATTGCCCACTCGGTCAAAAATTTGTAATTTGGCATTCTGATTTAATTTGAATTGCATGATTCATATTTGCAATACATAAAACTTTTCCGACACTCATCCAATAGACAATATAGAAAAGAAGAGAGGAAATAATGGAACATAATAAATTTAAATGAGATGAAATTACGGGGTGGAATACAATTAGGTGAACCTTTTTCAGCCAGTTTAATCATAAGAATATTTAATCATAAATCTGCAACTTTTCTGAATTCAGCCAATTGAAGATTTCACAAGTGAACTGAATAGTCACAGAAGCCTTTGAAATTTGAAAGATTACAAAGAGATATTTATTTTCCGTTTCCACTTCCCCTTCGGCACTCTCTTCGTCCAACATTTGTCAAATTTTCTACATAACAAATAATTGACTTTCAACGAATTACATGGATGGTGTAATTCATTTAAGGAAACTATTCCCCCGATCATATCGATATGAGAAATCTGGTTTGAAACTGATTGTAGCCCCATACGATCGCCACCTCTGTTCTCGCAAGATTTTCTCAATCATTACTGTAAATAGCATAAAATTTAATTTCTAAATTTTATTAACCCCAAATCATACGATTTCTACGCCAAATTACGAACAACGCAGGAATCGAATTTAATTTGTGCCAATTATGTTCTCAAATAATATATGCAAATAACGCAAATCTGTACTCAAAATTATCTGAATCTCATCAAATTTTTTTAGCAGTTCAAATGAGTTGATCATTATTTGATAAAATACCAATGATAGACAATGAGCTGATTTTTAAATAATTGTAATCTCAAAAAATATCATCTTCAAAAAGCTATTTTCAACTCTGATTGCACTTAACTTGTTTGATGGAAATTTTAAATAACAATAAGCAATGAAGTAGAACAGAAGAATCATCTTGACTATAAGGGAATGATAAGAATAAGATATTAACAAATTAAATGGTAAACGTAATGAATTGCTTTTTATTCATATTCTTTCTATTCATTTCAAATTCTGGAAATATCACAGAGTAGAATTTATGAAAGATGTTGAAGTGAACATGAAAATTATTTCTATTTTAACAGACATATTGAGACTATGACAAATGACTGAACGATAGCAATGTCAATGATACTAAAGTACAAATAACTTGTAACTTGTTTTATCGTCAGGTTAAGAGAACTTAATATTTATTGAGTTGGTACCAGTTCATGTCAAACTGAATACTCGAGTTGATACAAACATTTTTTCCGGATATTAATGTTTCGATCATTGACCTTAACATATTTTCAGTCCTGTGTTTTTAGATGACTCAAGTATTCTCACATATCTTTTCATTTCCTCTTTCTGTTCTTTTTTTTTCATTTTTTCATATTGTTGGGAAGGAATGATAAATTTAAGATAGAATGCCTTATCGGCTAATATGTTCTTGTATACCTTATCATGCCTTATCAGCAGCTGTCAATAGTGCATAAAACATTTGGCTTCTTTTCTCATGATTCTGTTGCTGATTTCATCTCTTTATTAGCGCCTTAATTCAAAATAATTGTTTGCAAACAGAATTGAAATTTAAAAATGAAAAAAATTATCATGTTTTCTTTTGCATTATTGCAATCAGTATTCCTTGACAATTTGACAACAAGTATGTTTAAGGTAAATATAATTATTTGAATTCAATTTTTTGTTTTGCTATGTTTATTTCTGGCAAAATCTGTCTCTAAATAAGTTTTATTTGTTGTTACCTCTATCCTCACTTGGATTTGTCAAGTTTGTCAAAATATGGAAATTTTAGTGCTACTTATAGTTATTGTTCCACTTGCCACCTTTCCATAGTTAATCGTTTCTTCAAACTTCCAATAATTTATCGATTTTCAAACTCAGAACAATTCACAAATAGTTGTTCTATATTGTTCGCATATTAATTTAACAAATTTAATAGCAAATTTCGGCAAAAAAAAGAAAAATTCTTACTGAGGAACGAATTCTTCGTAATTGACGCAAAATTTTTCGTCAAAAAAAGAAGAATTTAAATCTTTTAATAAATTCTTTTCCTCCAAAAAAACTTGAAATGATTGTGTTTGTAAATTGTATCGTAATCTTTTTGTTATTAATTTTCAAAATAATTTAGCTTAATCTTTTCTTTATCAGATTAGCAAATTTTAGATACTTGTTGATTCAAAAATAAGAGCACTTGGAAATTATCATGGTCAAGCAGTCAATATAGCCGCTTGTACTGATCGAAGTACTTTCCGTTGCTTATTTCAAAGAGGTTTTGTGACTGCATTCATTCGAGTATATCTGCCAAATGCAAATGGCACTCCGGATATCAACTGTATTGCTAATATCTACAATGCTGTCAATGGTCATTTTTTGATAAAGGCTGATTACTTATCAAACAAACTGATCAAATGCCTTATCATTTTTCACTAAACTAATACGATAAGAAAGTATGCTGCATTGCAGAAGGAATACCTGTTGAAATTTATGTGGAACCACAACCTTGTTCTACAAAATCCGGAAGTGAACAGTTTATGGAAGCATATAATTTTCTGACCAAAGCAGTTGTGGTGAGAGCTATTTGGATTAAGGTAAAGCTCTTATACGATTCAATTTTATTTTTAATTCATAAAAACAATTCAATTTCACCAATTTTTTTATCGACTTGCTAATAAGTTTTTTTAGAATAATTAACTTTTACTGATTCCAGGTAACATCACCAATCACTTGGCCTAACAATCAAAGTCGTAATATTGATTTTATCAATCAATTTATTGTTTGTGCATGGGTAGGTGTCATATGATTAATTGCTCCGGTCACTTATTTCACTTGTTTCTTAGTAATAGCATCAAAAAGTGCTATTCTAGATAAATATTCTGAACCAATTGATAGTAAATCCAAACTCATTTGCCGAATTGTAAAGTATACATTTTAATATGGAATTTTTACAGAAACACGGTCTTGCAGTAGGTATTTATACTAATTGGTATGATTGGCAACAGATAACAGCTGGACAAATAACACCCGGTCAAAGACAAATTCGCCTTTGGTAATTTTCGAAATGAAAAAATGACAGTTTTGTTAAAGATAGTACCAGCGGCTGATATTCCTGATCGCTTGACCATTTTCAGGTATTGGAATACGATGGGTTTAGGCTTAAACGCTGCCACGCCAGCATCGTTCACTGATTTCCGACCTTTTGGTGGATTTAATACACCATTGTTGAAACAATATGCTCAAAACATAAATGTCTGCGGAATATGCACTTCCTTAAGTGTTTACAATAATGTAGCAATGAAAGATTTACCTGCTAATATGAAATTCGAAATGACCAATGTTACCGTTGGCAATCTTTCTTCGATATTACCGATAATGGTTAGCAATTAGAAAATAAATAATTGGGAAAAAAGACAGTAAATAACCGAAATAAAATATTATCGTTTATTTATTAATTACAATGCTTATTTTTATTTCTGTTTTCCTCGAAAAATTAATAACATCACAGTAATCCATCAATTTCTGACAGTAATTTTATTTCTTTGATCAAATATAACAATTTTTATACGACCAATAAGAACTTTGTCAAAATAACTACAAGCGTAAATTATCAACAATAACAATAACATATCGCTCAATTGTTCTCTGTTCGCTTTTAATTTACATGAAATTATTCCATTTCTAACAGTAATTTTTTAATAATACTTTACATAATTGCTACAACTTCACAATTATTACTTAAAACATTGTTGAAAAAAAAAGACCTTCATTTTTTGGATTCAACATTTTGAACATATACAATAATAGTTGCATTGCAACATATTGCAAAATCTGCTGATTTTATAAATTGATGTCTAAGACCGTCCAAAACAGGAATGTAATTGAAAGGAAGAGAAAAAGGATGATGAAATTTAAGCTACAGTCATATGATATAAACAATTCACTGGATATTCATAATCTCCAATTTGAAATAATTTGAAAATTGTGTTAAACTGATCTACCGCAATAAACTGAACCGATCTAATCCAATCGCATTATTTATAATACTTCCATAAAAAATTTGTAATAATTAAAGCACTAATATCCAATGAAAGTTGATTCATTTTTACTGTTCAGATAAAAATCTTAGTAAGCATATTAAAGCTGTAATGTAATGGCTCAATAAGCTTTTCTATAATAATGTAATTGTGGTCATATGTTTATGTGTCATACCTCTACCCTATATTTGAGTAAGATTTTAAATTTTGCAATTTAATTCACAGAACATAATAATTACCTGTTATGTTTTCTCTTTTTGAGTCACCGTTTCAGATATCAATTAAATGCCACATATATTCACTTAAATCAGTGAATTTGAATTATTGTAGAAAAAAATGGAAATATTTTTTGAATGATATGTCAGACTAACTTCAATATATAAAAAAGAACTTCCATGTGTTGTTTGATATGCAAAGAAGCGTCTGCCCAATTGACAATAAAAATTTAGGTTGTGAATTCCTGTTTAACATTTTTTAAATTTAAAGTGTGAGTATACAAATCCTGACACTCCAATATTTCATCGAAAATTTGAATTATAGGACGGTATTTCATGGCTTAAAATTTGACTAAAACATCAAGTTATAGTGTTGCATTTATTTTGCGAATGATTTCAAATATAAATTGCAAACTTTAGCTAACCGGAATTTGCATTCCACAATTTTATCAATTTCACCTCTTCTCTATGATTGCAAATCAGTGATATATTTTCTAGTAGAACTATAGTTTATGATCTATCAGTAGTTAGGTCAAAGGTTAGCGCGAAGAGACAAGAGGATATTCAATTAGTTATCGCTTCATTTGTAAACATTTCGATTGTTATTGATCTTTAGACACTTATATTTTTTCCATTGTGCAATTTAATCTTTTCCTCTTCCAAAATATAATGCTTGTCTTAAGCCGATAATAATTTATAGACTCCTAAAATTCATCGTTTTCGACTATGGATTTTTCTATTTTTTTTTTCACTTTTTGTCCATTTATTTGACATCTTTAGCATGAAACAATTGTTGAAATTGGTAGTAAAATGAAATCGATGAGAATTTTGAAAATGAATTAATAACTTGAAAATTGAAATTAGTCATTAACAGGGAAAATTCCCATTATAAATGTTCCATTAAAATTCATATTTAATCTTTCGTTATTAGTCAATATTTTCCCGAAAAGTGATCAATCGAAATTGTTTGACCAGCTTCTGTTTCCTTTAACCATAAGAAATCTGAACTCTGGAAGGTTGATACTTTGAGTTTGAAATCTCTATTTCGAATAATTTGATGAAATTTGCTTATTACTTTGCGGTATATTTATGCTTAACTTGATTGAAATTACGTAGCTCCTTCCATTATATAATCGATATTGCTGATAATAATTCATTTAAAAGCGTACTTCGCACGATCTTTAGCTTTTTCCGTCTACAGTATTGCTATTAATGAATCCATTCTGTGCCAATGTTGGATTCAAACTTCATTCTCAAATTTAATATCGATTGTTTATTCCATTAAATCCTTTTAATGACAGTTTGTGTGAATTACTAAAAAAAGTAAGCGGAATTTAAGTGATAAAGAGAATGCCGTGAGCGATAATATATTTATCACTGGAAGAATACCATATTATGCAAATAAAGAGGATGCTCATAAAAACAGGATGATTTTTCATGATATTATGTGGTTTGTTTGCTTTTTGGGTTGAAACAAAAGAGCTGCAAAAGCTGCAGAGTACAGAACCGCTCAATCAATAGCTAAAATTGGCTAGCAATCGTAGGCTAAAATATATACCCAACTAAAACTGCGGAATTTTTTCTTCACATCAATTATTTGAAGTAATTTTATCATCAATAAACTTTACAATAAATATAAGACGACATAAAATCCTAAAGTTTGATGGTTAATTCAGTCGAACTGAATTCCAGTTGATCAATACCCAATTTAAATTAACAAAAAGCTGGAAACACTTCAAAAAAAATCACAACATTCAAGCAGTACCCATACTAGTCTGCTATCTTCCTCATGTATCATAGCATCAACATATCATACACAACAGAAATAATAGAAATCCATCGTTTTTCGATTAACCAATTTGGAAATCTGCACTTACTATGAGAATGGAAATGTAATACAGCAAAAATTGATTTCTTTCTACAATCAGAAAAAATCTACAAGTTTCTTTTGCTTTGTATTTTTTTCTTAGAATGAACCAAATTCAAAAATAATAATTTTAGTAACATACTACAAAATAAACAAGTACATCACAACATTAATTATACACAACAAAAGTAAAAGAAATCTAAACAAACCAATACGAGCAACTTTAAGTCAAACAAAACAACAATACTTAAGGTAATATAACTTTGGTAAAAGATGTAACGATTTAACATTAAATACAACAGAATTAATGAACTGCATGAACTGAGAAGAAAAATACTATTTCGAATAGTGACTTATAGCATGTTTCACTGGAAGATAAAAAAATTCTTGGGAATAAACTGAAATAAGTTAGATTCATTGAATTTCTGCATTTTACTGTTTCTAAAAAGTACTTCAAAATTCAATAGCAGAGATAAAAGCTAAAAAGCGATGAAGGTGGCCTTTCTAAAAATTTAAGTCCTGAAACAGTAATTCATCTAAGATCAGCTCAGTTCATCTCAATTTATTCCAGAGAAATTCAGTTTAATTCCACAATTATTCCGTCAAAATTTTCTACATCTTCAACCTCTGCGGAAATGCTTCATTTCAACGAAGGAAGGATAGTAATGCATAATGGAATAAACCTACAAGACATGATAGCCAAGACTTACGAATCTAATCCAGAGGCATATCAAACAAGACGGCAGTCATACACCGATGCAGGAATTACTTTGTCGAAATTGCAACAAAATTCTGATAAAACACGAATTTCAACAAACAGTGAATAACTGTAAACATCAACTACGGTTGAAGAAACAAAAGTTACCTGGTTAACTCCAAAATCCTACCAACATAAAATTTATGACTCATTATGCGGGATAAAAAAGCTTCTGTAGTTCTACCTCATTGCGATACAGGGCCAGGATTCACTTTATCTTTTCAAATTTGAATTAAGAAAATGAAAAAGGACTAAGTGTTTGCTTGGCTTCATGTAGTTGTTCCTCAAGACGTCGCCTTCTGCTATCTTCATGAGTTTCTTGTATAATTTTTTCCAACAATACTACATCACTATAAAATTCTGCAACATTATGAAATATTCTAATGTATCGATCACCGCAACTTGCTATCATTTTCCCGCATGAACTCATCCGCAATCCGCTTATCGGCTTGTCGTGTGCATCCAGAACTAAACAGAATGATTTAAGGAAATACAGACATACACCTGCCGTGCAAAATGATAAGTTGTAATTTGTTCTATTATACTACTCTATTCTATTCTTAATATAAGAGATTCTACGATATCATTCTATTACTTCTATATTGTCCAATTCTGTTTAAGTCTTTAAATCATTGAGTAAAATATCTTCAAGGATATACACATTAAAGAAACAGGAGTATTTCCAATGAAGCATTATATATAGGAACATACTCATTTTAAATTCTTTTTGAGGCTGCAAAGTGCTGTACAAACGTATATGACGACTAGCTGATATAGCGAAACTATTTCCCGATGGACTCATTGCTACTTTGACTGATTCGGGACGAGCATTCTTCAACACCTCAAATTCACCACTGCAAAATATTATATTTATTTCTGTGATAATTAGTACAGGAAAATCACATAAAATTTTTTGCAAACCTGGCAATAATTTTAGTTTCTTCGCCTTGTGAATAACGCACATCAGTATTATAGACTTTCCATGTCCCATCTTTAGATGCAGTAACACATCGTGTTGAACCTTGATCGAAAGCAAACGAATAAATACCAGAACTGTGACCCTAAAAATGTATTTCGTCGAAGATTTTATGCATTCCACATCAATTCTAGAACAATTCGATCTACAATTACTGGAAAATATCCTTACTGTCCAATAAATAGGGTTAGTTTATTCCCGCAACGACCACTTTGTCCGTAGTTTTTGCCCCTTTTAATTAAGAATGAAACATTTTGAATGCAAAATACTATTTACCATTCCTGTACATTGTGGAAAAAGTTCCAATCTAAAATAATTTTCTTACTCGAATATTTGAAGTAGCCTGTAAGACATAAACAATAAAAATATTGTACGAGTTGCAATCTAGGATAACGCACAATACAAAATCAAATTAATACCTTTAGTTCGAAAGCTTTCTTCACATCTTGGAAGTTTCCTTGACGATCAAACAATACCTGGAAAACAACTTGAAATATGGAATTTATGAACCCAACAACTCTGTTTTGAATAAAAGAAAATCAAATTCAGTACCAACGAACTTCATAAACAAAGACATCGGGTGTAAAACCACTTGCTCCAATAAAACGACCACACGGCGAGATACATGCGTTATACAAAATGTTCAATTTTAGTTCAATTTTTTTGAGAATCTCTCCATGAATGTTATATATCACGAGCTGATTATCGGATGATGCCGAAATTACAAATTTTCCTATAAAAAGTTTGCTATCAAATATTCATGAAATGATATAAAGGTTTTGGAGTGATCAATATGTCAGCTTTTCAAGAAACAAAATTTTCCAATTCTGAATAAAAAGTACAGAATTCAAACAGTTGGAGGTACTGATTCATAATCATTCTAAATTAAGAGTGAATAACGCAATAAATAAACTGCACAGACATCGACATATTAGTACCGCACAGACTAAAATACAACATGCCAACACTTAGTTGTAATAATTATACCTTCATCACCTACACTCATTTCCTACTTGAAATTGAAATTATTTGATATCTATATAAGTATCAATTCATATTACTTATAAATAAATTACTATTTATTCGTACTGCTCATAATAATTTACATCACTTGTTCATATTATTTGCATATTTCAAATTGAAACTATAACATATTTACGCACTTACCATTACAGGCAATTCCAATGTTATTGATCCCTTCAGTATGGACAGCCGGAAATTCAATACTTTTAGCACGCGAAAACTTATAACTCTGCGTACCTTCTTTCTTTGTCATTTTGTAAACATCCAACTGAAAAATCCATGTGTAGTGAACAATTCAAAGTATTAGATGTCAGCTGCTAATTGGAAATTAAAATTAAAAACCTTGTTAGCAACTTGTAGACTCACAAGGACACATTTTGAATCAGGTGCAAAGACGACGTGACTTGCATCGTCCAACTCAACACTACAACGATATAATTTATGGACACGCTCACCGAAATCCTAAAAAACATTCCTAAATTAAAATGCTCAGTTCAAGATTTCAACAAGAACTGAATAATACCTTAGGTAGAGCATTAGTTAAGGAGTTTCTGGAATAAATGCTTTAAATTATTGCCACTAATTTATATTTCCTTACTACTAATGCTTTCCTTCAATTGTTTGAAAATGAAATTTGTTTCCAAAAATAAATTCTTCTATTACTTTTACCGAACTTTCAATAAATTTCAAACTTACATTAAAAAATTTTTCGCTCTTTTTTGAAATTCTAAGAAACCAAGGAATATACCAGTCCATCATCCTTACAAATAAATATCAACTTATTTACTTAAAAATTATTACTTGCAGACACATCACTAAATAGCAAGAAATCAAACCACTGTATAAATAACGCTTGCCTTAACATTCCAGAGATAGAGTGAGCGATCCGAGCTGATTGATGAAAGATATCTACCATTTGAAGAAAAATCCAAATCCACGACATCACTCACATGTCCTTTTAGTGTTGTTAAAAGCCATGGATGTTCAAATTGTGGTGCTCGCATCTGAAAACATTTTTTTAACCATAAATAAGTTTGCGATAGCACAATGGTCTTAACCCAATAACTTACGGATTTTGACTCATTTTTCTGCGCTTTTTTCATAACAACAGCCTTTGCAAACTTTTTCCTTTCTTCCTAATGTTATAAGCTAATCAAAACCATATATAGTATACCTTGTCAAATTTCCACTTTCCTTGTTTCTTTGCATCTTTCAAGAAAGAATTGGATTTATTTCCTGCTTTAGAATTTTCATCTTCTATATTTTGCTCTGAGTCTGTCGAGTCTGAAAATTATTTTTTCTGAAGAATGAAAAACAAAAAAAATCATTTTTCTTAATTTTATCGAGAACGACTTAGGAATGGATGCATCTGCGTAATCATTGGGTACATAATAATTCAGTTTTAAAATTCCAAAACCAATTCAAACAGGTAGCAAGCAATCTCTACAAAAAAGGTATCGCCTGATCTGGGAATATATCTAATTTTACCGATACAGGAAATCTACGATAATTATCTTGTTGATCGTACAAGATGCAGAAATAGTGAAATATAAAACAGTTAAACTGTATATTAAACTACTTAAAAGAATAATAAATGTAATGACCAGTATAGTAGGAAATTTAATTAGTAACGAAAAGAGAAATATTAAAAAATATCTTTCTCAATTTTTTATCGATACTTTTAATTTTCTAATCAATCATTAATAGTATGAATGATAATTAGGATATTAATTCATGACCAGAATTTTTAAATAAAATGAATAACCTTGTCTTCTTTTCCGGTTCTTTTTGTCGGTATCCCATCTCATCCAAACAAATAGAGCAATAATAAAAGCAGTCAGTCCAGAAAACAAAATGAAGAAGTATCCAATGTATGCTGGCTCAAAATCATTTTCTGTCCATATCATGTTGACCATTGGTTCTTGAAAATAAAATTTTTAAATAAAATTATGAATTTAACTCATTTATTGCCCAAACATCTGGAAAAAAAAAAACAGTCCCTTCTCCTATACATATTAGGTGAACAGGGGACTTTTTCTCTACAAATAAAAAAATAGTAATAATATTGCATATGAATTCCCCTCCTGCAAAATCAGGAAATATTGAGTAGTTGGATTCAGATACGGTAGATTTTAGTACTGATAGAATGGGAAGATTTAAGATAAAGGAAGTTTGGGCATCTGAAACGGCAAATAACTTCTCAAATTGGCGGTAAAACAAGCAAAAGTTAATTTTCAGTTAACTGAAAAATACATCCGTCGGGCCGAGGATCGAAATGCGAAAACCGAACTGCACCTAAAAATTCCGGAATGTTTCAGGGGTCACGCAAGATTTCAGATTCTGACGATGGAAATAACGATTATTTGGTTTTTTCATTTCATTCTTCTGTTCCATTATTGAGAGTTAATCGCATCAAGTCGTGATTAAGTGATTTTAAAATCTAATTTATATTCCAATGACACGTCATCTTTGCCTCAAATGCACGGACTTCTGATACAACTGTTGTGGTCAAACGTCAATAAATTGATCTACACGAAAAATAAGAAAGGACGGGTGAATTCTGGGATTTCTCTCTAACTGGCTAATTGGCAATTTTTCAGATCAAACTCAAAAAAGATTCGCAGCTTTTCCATGAAAGATAAAGCTTACATTTAGCTACATTGTCATGTAACTTAGCCCGTTTTATTTTCTAAAAGTTTTTGGATCTTTTTGGAAAAACAGGATTGAGGCGAAGAAGATATAAGCTAAAGGAGAAAAAGGGAAAAAGAGCAGAAATCTTCGTTCAAGGAAGTGTGAACGTCTGATGTTCTGCTTTTATTCTACGTCGTAATACGTCAGCGTTGAAAACATATGGATGGATAATTATATGCTCATACTTCAGGGAACACATCCAGATTTGCTGATTTAATGGAGGAGGATTCTAATAACCTCCGTGATCGGCCAAGTATTGTGTCACGTTTTTTCTCAAGTTTAACTGTGGTTCGTTTTTCTTTGTCTTCCTTTCTTTACTTTTATTATCAGATTCAAATTTGCTTGAAGCGTTTTTCTAGCACCATTATTTTAGAGCTTTCTTTTCATTTCATGCTATTTCATCCGACTTATGTGTTCCAACCTCTGAAAATAGTTTCTTGTGGGTTACATAATAATTGTATATCCAACTCAGAGTTACTTTGAAATGATCAAGGTGCAACTCAGAATTACTTTGAAGTGATCAAAAGTTATCAAATTTATAGAATCATTCAATATTTTCCAGAAATATCAGTATTACTTGGATAAATTAACACCGTATAGTTCGATTCGGTGGGGGATCGCGATCGCTTTCATCATTCTCTTTCTTTGGCGAATCATCGAACTGCAAGTATAACATTTTTGTTTAGAGTTTTACGTTCTGGCCGAAGATAGCTGAATCAGTTTGTGAGTAGAATTATATGGTCTTGCCAGCAGATGGTCTAATTTGAATTGTTTGGCAGCGGCGTTTATACTGCAGTAAATGATCAGAAGTTCTGGTCAAGTGCTGATGATTCTTACATTTCCTTCTGTACTTTGGCATTTTACTTCTTTCAGGGTTTTTACATTATTACTTATGCTCTCGGAATTTATTATTTGAATTTGTTCCTTGCATTCCTGACACCGAAAATTGATCCAGCACTTGATTTTGAAAGCGAAGGTGAGAGGACTTTTTCTTTTCATTTCTAAAAGCTGTGTTTGAGTACTAGGTATCATGTATCAGTTGATGTTTGTTGAAGCATAATAGTTTGAACCTCCCTTCAAATTTTTTATGGATGGTATTTGTATATGTTCCTCGACTATGGAATATTTTCCAAACATCCATAGTTTTAAAATCACACAGTATAATCGCTGCCGGAAAATTGGAAATAGTCTAGGATATGTTTTTAAAGAAGTTATTTTAGATGAAGATGGACCGACTTTGCCATCTAAAGGAAGTGAGGAATTCCGTCCGTTTATGAGACGTTTGCCGGAATTTAAATTTTGGTAAGTTATGAGTGATTTAGTTTTTTTCATACATATCTCCATAATAGAGAGCTCATCACATTAATTTCTAAGTGGTTGCTGTATCATAAATGAAGACTAGGCATTAAGGTTCAAGTGCAGAGTTCAAGTTCAAGTGTAAGTACATTTGAATAATACCCATTTTCAGTAAACTTATTATCAGGAAAGAATTACTGCCTCATTTTTAGAAAGTTGCCCATTTCCAGAAAAGTAGGATCATTTTTCAGGTATTCAGCTATTAAAGCAACAATCATTGCATTTATGTGCACATTTTTTGAGATATTCAATGTTCCAGTTTTTTGGCCTATACTCGTCATGTATTTCATCGTCTTAACTTGTCTGACTATGAAACGACAAATTATGGTACAGTTTTGCTTTGAAAATGAAGGGCTTATTCTACATACTGTTGAATAGTTCGGAGAATGAAATACTTTCTGCATCATTTACAAAACGAATCAAGTTACTTATTCAGATTCTTCGTTTCTAGTAATGTTAAATAGTTGCCGCATGTTGATAACTGTTTTACTGATTGTCCAATGCGTCGTTTTTTATTATGATTTTATGACCATTTCTTTTTACACATAATCCAAAAATTCAATGTTAATGTTCAATTTCAGCATATGATAAAATACCGCTACATACCATTTACTACGGGAAAACCACGAATGCGTGGAAAAGAAGATTCCGGTGTGGTTGTGCAAGGCTAGTGCCTACATACTACTTCGTCTGTATGTGACTATCAGTTCTTTCAGTTCTGGTGTTTGAAGCAGTAACCATCGTTGCTCGGTTTTCTAGTCTACTTTTAAATATTATTTATTGCTTTACTCTCCTGTTTCAATATTTGTGAATTTGCTGGAACGAAATTTTAAAATGTTTTAAAAATTTTTTCTTTGAAAAGAAGTTCAAGTCCTTCTTTCGAAGTGTTTTGCATAATTCCTATATTTTTCATTTGTACGGCCGTTTTTCATAACGATCACAATAGTATTGTGAAACAAAAAGAAGAAAAAGGAATTTAGAAGAGTTGCTTAAGCATTTAACGAGATACTGTGAATGTTGCCAGTAGACTTTAAATTATTGTTTAAGGTTTAAAAAATATTGCAATTGATTGAAGATTTCTTGTTATTTTCAGCTGAAACTACTGTGATTTGAAAGGAACATAATCAGAATGCGCTACTTCTTGATTCTTAGCAACAGACAGTTTCTTCTCCAGTTGTCTTGAAAGTGAACTGCCTTCATTTCACAAAAATTTGTAATTTTGTAATTCATTCCCTCATTTCCTACTAGCATTGGTAAATAGTACACGCGATATAAATGAGAGTGCAATCTTTGCATGGTATCTGATAGTGATTAATGTTGTTGTTGTTGTTGTACTGTATCGAAACTAATAACTGATTTCATATAATTTTTATCTGTTTGATTTCATATAAGGTATTGATGAACTGCAGTTGATGGTATCGTTTGTTCTTTCCTGTAGCGTTATTAATATGCTGAAATTTAAAATTTTTGTTGGTCATTTAATTATTTGGGAATAATATATTTTATTTCCTACAAAAATCAAGTGGAATTTCATAGAGATACGTATTGAGTATTGTTTTGATATTATAAAATAGGATTACATTTTATTCTATCAGAGGATGAGAATAAGACATGGTGGACTAGAATTTTACCACCTATCAGATAATGATACTTAACAATTGTTCTGCATCTTTAAGTTGAAAATTTTATGGATAATCGTATTTTTTCTGTGGTGTGTTAAGTTATTTGGTATTAACAATTTTTTAATGAAAATTGTTGTTTCATTTATGGATGTGATTCAGCATCTTTAATATTTTCTTTCTGCATTCGTTCATTGTATATCAATTTTTGACGTACTACCATTTATTTTTGGTCGACTGAGCAGTCCTGTGGATATTCCATATTTTCATTTATCATAATGACAAGCGTTGAGGAAGCTCTTTTGGTCAATAGAAAGCAGCTACATTTTTGTTCTAACAGCTATCTTCTATAATAAAAGGGTTTTTCTCAAAAAAATTGTGAAGTATTTTTTGAACGGTCTTTTCTCTGAAGTTTATTTTTGCAATTTATTTGAAGTGGTCCATGGGAGCCATGACGTTTTAAAATGTGATGTGAGTTTTACAACGTATTAAATTCAGTACGCTACTCTTCTTGGTTGGATAGCATGGAATAGTTAGATTTTGTTTTCCGAGTTTACTTATATCGTATTTTGTTCTAACCTCTCACGTGTTTTGTGAGGAAATAGAGCGATTGAAATATTACCATTTTAGATGGTACGAGTTTCATTCGATGGTGGACATACAGGCGATCCGGAACGCGATCTTGCCTATGAAAGAGAACATGTGCGACGAGGTTTGTTCATTATGACTAATAGGAGTTTGTTAATGTGGTTACAGGAGAGTTCATAGAGCTACGCTGGAGTGATGGAAGGATGGGAAGGAAATAAGTAAACAGAATAGAGCCTTTTTATAATTGAGATAATTGATTAAACTTTTCAAGTAGATACGAAGTGTATGAAATTTTTACATTATAAAAAGACAGGCTCAAAAAGCGTACATGTGGATCCATCTTTAGACTGAAATGGCTTCAGAAAACAGCAAGTGAGGAGGAATGATATCTACCCAATAACTTTACGATCAATTCACATGTTGAATTTGAAATCTAGTTTCCTTTAAACGGTGGAGGTTATTTTTTCCATCTGAATTTTGATTTGAGCATATTATCTTAGAACAGTTTGGGTGTTTAGCTGGGAGGTATGTAAAACTGGAAGTAATCCGGGAAATTCCAGACAATCCTAGAAGACACAATCATATGTTGACTAATTAACACGAAATGATTTGAATCTTCAATAGTCTGTTCCCATATTTGGAATCATTTGATGGCTAACTCATTTAGAGACCTGTATTAAGAATGCAATCGAGAAAGCACCTATATATGGACTACATCACATTAATCGATAAATTGAGATTCCGAATATTATAATTATTCTATTAGTATTATATGATCTTTTTAGATACTCTGAATGATGAAGTGGTACCAGATGATGTCGCACAATATTTAATTTATTTCAAGCGAATGATTGATGAAGAAAATGTTGTCGAAATACATAATCTCTACGAACATGGCTTCCCGGACCTTACTGAGCGTTATTTCCAACAACGTCTCTGGCCAAACGAGGAAGCGGTAGAAAATATTGTTGGCTCGGGTTTGTTATTGCTCTCTTTTTGAGAATGGAAGATACTTTAGGTAATCTTTTAGGGAGCAAGGATTTTTCAAAATTTACTGTAAAATGTTCATTTTTGCAACTGCAATGTGGTTACCTTCAAGACTTCAAGAAAACTTAAATGGTCACAGGTCTTAATATTTCAAATAAGAAACTCGGAAATCCGGTAGGTGATGCAAATAGTTGCAAATTGGATCTAGAATGCTTGCGCTTAATGATTTTCATTCTCTGACAAAATCCCTCAATCATTTTTTTTTAAAAAAGTGGGAAATCCCTGATCTTTCTGTTTTTGAGTTTTAAAAGCAAAATTGTTGTTTTTCCAGACAGTCGAATCTTCATTATTCTGTATAAGGAGCTGTACTTTCGCCACGTGTATACTCGAATGCAACGCGGTCCATCTTTGGCTCATCGTTTTGATTCATATCAAAATTACCAGGTTAATTGCAGAAAGTATCGTATACGTACAAGACTCAAAAAAAAAATTCTATTTTTAATCAAGGAGAATACTTTTCATTGCAGGAACTATTTTGTGAAGTACTGACACCCGAGAAACAGCCGTTGTCACTTCAGTTACCAAACGTTTGGCTTTGGGACATTATCGACGAATTTGTTTACCAGGTAATAATTACTTCTTCATCTTGCTCAATCGCTTGTTAATTTCCTCTTTGTTTGCTTATGGTTGCTTATTTTAAATATCCAGTAAATACCTGACACCTTTTCACATTGACCGACAAACGCTTGTCATTTGACATAGATCAAAATTGAAAGATTATAATTCAAGACATAATTGCTTCAATAGGCCTGTCACCTCACAAATATAACGACAAGCTTCTAATTTTTAGTTTCAAGCCTTCTGTCTATACAAAGCGAATCCTGGAAAAAGAAGTCCGGAAGAATATGAGGATCTTTTATCGATTGAGCAGAACCAGAGTGTATGTGTTTTTATATTCAACCTGATAATTGATGGAACTTATTATATTGTTCAACTTATCGATCATATTGCAGGCCTGGAATATTTATCCTGTGTTAAATATTCTGTACTCTTTGTTGGCAAAATCGCAGATCGACGAGCAGTTGCTAGCTATACGAGAAGGAAGTAAGTAATTTTATTCTGATTGTTACTTGTGGTACAAAATTTTCTGTTCTTGATACTACTGTTTGATGGAGATGATAAAATGCTTTAAATTTTGACATGATATGATGTAGATTTCAAAATAATGAGTTTTTTTTTATTGAACAACTGCAATGAACATGTAATTCGAACAGATCGTATTGCTGAGTTTACTAAAACTTGAAATCTCATGTATTTAGTGACATCGGAAGAAATTTAATTCACCATTACGGAAATTGTTCAGGAAACCCGGACGATGTCGCAGATGATTTTGGCCGTTCTGCTTTATATTTTAAACTTGGTTATTTCTCCTTAATTGGGTTGCTTCGTACACACGTGCTGCTCGGGGATTATCATCAAGCCTTAAAAACTGTTGAAAATCTCGAACTTGACCCAAAGGTATAACCAAAGGAAATATCTCCCAATTATTTCGTTTTTTTTATCTGATGATTTAATTGTATCTTAGTTGAAATATGTTGTGAAACTTGATCTGTGACTTCACCAGTTTCATTCGCACTCTTAACTGAGAGTGAAGAAGTTTGAGAGGTATTCAAACTTCCACGGGATGAAAATCTTGTTCTGCGTTAATTATCCCATCATTCCTTTCTCTACCGTTTGATAAAGAATGAGGAAAATGTCAAGCTTCATTTCAAATTTCGATATGCTGTGATATATGTTCCGATATCGGTTTCACATGATTTCTAGTTGTTGTACCCAAAACAATAAGCCGAACACTTAGAGGTAAAGTGGAATAAGTTGTACTCGTGTGGCTAGGACGAATTCAAAATTGCCCTCGATTTCCCGTATTACATTCATTTTCATCTCCAGCTGTCGATTTCATTTTAGTGATTTAGCTAGATCTGATTTAATTTTTTTTTTTTTTTTCAGGGTCTATACAACACCGTCCCTTCATGTCTGGTTACATTTCACTACTTCGTTGGCTTCTCCCATATGATGATGCGAAATTATGGCGAAGCTACAAAAATATTCGTAAACTGCTTGCTTTACATACAACGAACTAAAAGTATTCAACAACAAAATCAGCAGCAGAAGAAGAACTTTCAATATGATGTAGTAAGTAGTTAGCATTTGTGAAAGTAATGATGACCGCAACTTACTAGGTTGTGCGTCTGCTTTACTCGATTCATCTACCTGTTATATTTACTTCTTTCCACGTAATTTTTTAACTCGATAAAAGCAAGAACACTGTAGAAGTAGCACTGACTCGCACTTGTTCTGTTTACGTTGGTTCTTTTTTTCTAAGATTTCCTGAATTTTGCAAAAATTTTCTGGAACTTTTTTTTTTGGTCATAAGTTTATGGTTTTTATTATTTAGAGTTTTATAGATTGGAAAAACGAATGAGCAGTTGTACCATCTATTGGCTATTTGTTTGACGCTACAACCTCAACGCATCGATGATTCCATCCAGTCACAGTTGTATGAAAGAACCGGTGAACGTATGAACCATATGAGTAATGGGTCAGTTAAATAAGAATTAGAATTCCAGAGCTAAAATTTATAGTTCATATCTATTTTTGAGGTCGTTTAGTTAAGATGTTTTTTATTAGTATTAGAAGCCATTTAGCCTATGTTGTAATTTCCTTTTTTCTTGAAACAAAAGTTATATTGATAATTAAGAAGAAAACTGGTTTCGTGCATTTTGATAGTAGCAAATAAATCAAACGTACACACTATATTAATATCTTGAAGTGTGGTAAACTCGTACTTTTCTTTTTCAGTAACATTGATGAGTTCCGCCTTGCTTTCCAACAAGGATGTCCGAAGTTCTTGTCTCCAACCACGGTAGTTTACGAAGGTCCAAATCAAGCAAAGGTTGATTTTCATACTGATCGATTCGATTCGTAAATTCAGTAATTGTTTTCTTTCACTGGAGTTCATGTTTAACTCTTTATTAGTTTAGGTACAAAATCATCGCACAAAAAAATGTTTTGTGGTGTTTTTGGCATTCTTTTATATTTTCAGGAACCATTGCTCCGCCAGTGCAATGCTTTTCTAGAAGAAATTGAATCACAGATTATGTTACCAATTCTGCGTGGCTATTTAAAATTATATACAACTTTGCCAACGAGAAAGCTTGCCAGTTTTATGGATGTTAGCGGTAAGTTTCTATAATTTTTTCTCCATGTGGTTCATTTTTCTTCATATTATATCGATGTAAGCATGATTTGATGTGTGGCAAATGATAAGGAAAGTATGAGTGAACATCGGGAATTATAAAAGATCTAGAACATTACACCTTGTGTTAGTCGAGTTTGGATGGATGCATTTGTTAATCATTTTATATGTTTGCATTAACAGTAGCAGTCCGGAAAAATATCTGCGAATAAGTATAAGAACTTGATTAATTTAGAAACCGAAGTAAATCGAAGCTACCTAGAGTTCTCAGTTAATTGCAGATGCGGATTATGACTCATTTGTTGGGAAATTGTTGAGTTTCAAAATGATCGTCAATGAGTTGGGTAAAGAATGTATGGACCGATGTGAAATTGATGATTCAACAACAGATCTTGATTTCTATGTTGACAAGGTCCAGTCTTATTTATTTATATCCTTATATTTTCAAAATTATTTAGTCGGGTTTTGAAATAAACCACAAGTCCTGTTCGTCCGAGCATTGTTCTTGTTCAACCTTTTCATACTTCAGGATATGATCATTATTGCGGATACGAAAGTTGCTCGCCGAATTGGAGAATATTTCATCAAACAAATACAGAAGTTGCAAGAGGTAAAGGATGCTATTTCTTACGTGATATTTATTTATATTCTTATACTTTCAAAACTATTTCGAAAGTAGAAGAATAAAACTAATAAAGCCTCATTTTGGAAATTTTCGTTCAATTTCGAGCTGAATTAGAATATTTATTTCAGGTGAACCGAAAGTTAAAGGAGCTGCCAGTTATTCCAGCTATTTCAAATTAATTTTTCTTACTTTATTGTCATTATTTCTTCAAATTGTTCTAAATTTTATCGTTGTTTCAAGTTCGAGACTTTATATCTTTTGTTTTGGATATTTATAAATTTTACTGGCAGGATCCTTTCATGCTATGATATTATATCAGTGCAGCAATTGAAAGGTAGAGCCGTTTCAACTTCATTGAAATCTAGATCTAACGTTGAATGATTACTGTGAAAAGATGAATCAGTTTGTGGATGTCAATTTTGGGTTACCGAGTAGTTTTTATTCCAGATTGCTACCGGAATACCTTGCTATATGAGAACGAATGATATCAGAATTGAGTTCATTCACACATCATTTATTCACAGGATCAACAAACAGAATAATAAAGTTAAAGTGTAAAAATACTTAAACCACATAAACCATTTCCAGGAATGTTGATGAGCATTAAATTACAGGTGGAATCAACATATTCACAGTAAGTAGCATATGACTCCTTATATCCAAGTATTATACTCTAGTAAGTAAGCCATCTTCAATCCATTTCCCTGATTGTTTCGCAGTGATTTATTTCTCGGCTCATTTCTTGTTATATAAATTCAATGCTTAGTAACACTTCGAATTAGAAATGAAAATTCCTGATTCGGTCGATGAATCGAGCCTTCGGCAATTCAGGAGACGGGAATTTTTGTGCGTAGATTTCTGGGTAAGTTTTTTTGAACTGCAAAAATAAGAACTAAATGAAAATGGCCACGAAGAGAAAGCATTCAGTCCAGATTCAACTATGCACTGCATTAACCTTTTTGAGTCGCTGTTTTCGGTCTGCAGGTGATAGATTTTCATCGTTCAATATGCCATCCAACAGAGAAAGCAAATAACCATCAACATCTTTCTTCTGCGATTCATATTCTTCTATTTTGATTGGTTCACAAAAGTGTTGCTTCAAGCGTTCGGCGCTCGATGATTCATCAGTAGTGGGCTGCTCTGCAGTTGGTGATTTCTTTATAACAACCTGAAATTTCTCGAAAAATATTGTGAACATTTTTCCTTCTCGTTACCCTAAAAAAGTCGAGTTGCGGAAAGAATTTGGGGTGATTAGTTTCAACAAAAGCCTATTTTAGTGAAATAAGTCTCAAGAATTTGATAACATGCTTTTGAGGCAACATTTCTAGGAAGCCTGTCGCTTCCAAAGCAAAAATTGTATTCTACTGAATGCTTAGAACCGAAATCCACCTCGTGCGGCAGTGACAGCCGATGTTTAACCTCTGAAATGAATGCTTCCGGAATGGAAAATGTATCACATTCATTATCCATTAAAAATATGACCAATTGATGGCATTCTGATGCGTTTATGGTTTGAGATATACGTATTATTTTGTTCGGTAAACCTTCAAGAACCTGGAAAACAGTTTAACTTTAACATGTAACATGTAGAAACAATTCATTCCATGCCTGAATTTTCCAACCATTTCTGAGATTTGACAACAAAAATCAATAAAATCCGACAAATTCGAGGAATATCTGTAAGATTTTGAGATGCTATGTTCTAAAGACTATCAGATCTTGTAATTTAACTCAGTGAACTTCATATTGTAAATTTTTGAGATGCTATTACTTTCTTCACCAATATTAACTATCAGTCTCGGAATTTTCCCATTGTCCCGAATATGTTCCCAGCGCTGGAATACCGAAAAACTTTTGCACTCCGATGAGGACTAAGACATTCATCAGGTGAGAAATCGACAAATCAAGTGTTCTGAGACATTAGATGTCCCGCGCTTCGTGAATACATGGATTGAAAATTCCAAGATTCTTCAGAAATTTTTAAAAATCTGCCAAATTTTAGGACTATAATTCCTCACAATTGAACGATTATCACGACGTTTATCCATTCGCAAGCAATAATTTCGGCTGACACGTTGCATAAAACGCAACAAATAGTGCAGTCGACGACGAACACGGGGCTCCAAAGTTAGCATCACTAATGATACTGCTTCTTTAAGCAATATCTGGTTTTCACTGTCGATTCCTATAAAATGTGATCAATTTTAACTTCGATGGTTTTTAATATAATATAAATTTCTTTGAAAATTTGCAAATATATTTTACGAGTGAATACTTTTGGCGAACTGAATATAGAACACAAACTGAAATAAAAATAGTTCGTGCAAATATAAATTTAAATCTAAATATTTTTGAAGTCTAATATGACTCGGTATTTCTGTTCATCTCGAGATACTCGGATTCGTTAATAAAAATAAGATTAGAGTACCAACCAGCAAGTAATACACAAGAATCTGAAGAAGTGTTTGCGCGTGGCACAAGACCGTTTGTTTTGGCCAATTCCTCAATACGCTGCATAAGCTCGGGACTTCGCTGCAAGCCTGGAAGCCGTGTTAAAATTGCTTCATAGGCTATTCTGGAAGCTGAAAAAGATCTCGATTAGCAAACTTGAAAAGATACGAAATATATTTATCCAATACTGACGATATGAATTAAACCAAGCTTTAATTCATATCGTAAGTAATGGGTGAATTTAAGCGGACTATTCAGAAATAACTGATCCATACATGTTACTAATTTGTAATCTCAGGAAACAAAACGGTATTCTGAATGAATTTTTTTGTCGTTATGCTCAAGGTCATATCACAAACGCTAATAGTAATAAAATCTTAAAAAACTTGTAAAATTTCTTTTCATATCCATTTTTTTGATACTTGAATTCATAAGTTATTCCCACAACATCTCTTACCTACCGACATTAATTTATAACTTACAAAAAGTTTCACTGTCTGCTGACAACGTGGATACGGAAGAGCGTATAGTGTTTGGTGGTGACATAACATGTTCCTCACTAATAAATCCTTTACTAGGTGATATTGTCGTACGCAAACTGGAAGTTTCATCTTTTCCATGTAGTTTATTGTGAATCTATAAAAACAATTTCAATCATTTCGTATTTTTTTGTCTGGTCACAGTGAGAAAAAGTATGCCGTACCTGAGAATTAACCGTCTTTTGCACATAACGCGTAAATGGTGAATTGTCAGCGCAAAAAACTGTTTCCTTATGCAGCTCTGCTGGAAAGAAAATTCCGGATTTGGAAACCAAAAAAAATCTCATATTTGTAAAATTGAATGCAACAAAGTTAAAAGTAAAATCACTTTTATCAAACTGAGGTGTTTGCACCAAAATTAAGGATATTAAATAAAGTCTCAAAACTTAATCCTGCGGAAGCGAAAAAAAAATCACCTGAGTTTCGTTGTTGTAAACTTCTTTGGCGAAACAGTTGTATGATATGTAGAACCGATAATGCAATAGAATTCGAAAGCATGGGACAGTCTTTATCAAACTGTTCACAAACACTTTTGAAAACATTCAATTCGAATCCTTCGTATGGTACATGCGCGGATTCCGCGAATTTTGTATCGAATGGCCATCGTGATAGATAACGCATCATTGTTATAACATAATTTGTTAGATAATCTGTAAGAAAACAACAGAAGTCATAACTTTTCCCTGTTTTCATTATTTTTAGCTCTAAATGACTAATGTATTCACTGGGTATTCTGAATGGCCTCTAAATAGTTCATCAGCTTTGTAAAACATTATGACTTCAAAGAGTCGTTTGCTTGAAAGCAATATAGAGTTTGTTTTCCAGTAAGTTATTATGTGTGTTCAAGTAATCGAGAATTTTTTCCAAAAGAAAATTCTTGGTACTTGGAATATACATCACAGCGGCTGCTGCTCAAAAAGAGAAGCTTTCACTATCCTTGTTCTTGAAATATAACATACCATCCTCAGGTTGAACTCGAACTATTCCTTTTCTTCCGACTCGTTCGCAATTCCATCGGACATCTGCGCCGTTGAAATCATAATCGAGAATCCCTTTCAATGAATCTAGCTGCAGCAATGATCGCAACCTGGAATTAACAGGAATTTTTATATAACCGCTCTTTGAGATGAGTCGTGATTCACATTATTCGAGTTTAACTTACCGATTTATTAGGACATTCTTGTAGATTTCGCTGGTATCTAGAAACAGATGAGCACCACTATGTTCCTCATTGACAACCGCTCCTGGAGATCCAGAAGGTTCACAGTTCTCGGGAGTTCGGGTCTATAAAATGATTTTCTTCTCCAATGCACTACTTAAATTACTTAGTCAAATCCATTTTCGTCACTGTAAATCCATAAAGATGGTCATACTTACAAATGAAAAATAAAAATTTTACAGCAACCTGAATAATTTTCCCGAAATGTCGAAGGTTTTGCATTCCTGAAGAGTCGGCTGAATTACTGTTTACTTCGGCTAACTTAGCGATCATCTCGTCTAATGCATTAACCTGCTTTGATGTTCCTGCCCCACCTTCAGTATTCTCCACTTCGTTTATTTTTTCCTGAGAGACGGTTCCTTTAAGAATAATCTTTGTAGTTGACTTTCTGGATAACTCATCGTTCAGGTTCTGGAAAAATCTTATATTAGGTAAAACCGAACTCAGTATGTCGAAAAAGCGAAGATTCTAAGCAAAATAGAGCTAAAACTTTTTAATAAGGACCTACCCTGGAACTAAACATAGAAGGCAGATTCCCGTGGGATGCTGATAAACGACGAGAAAGAGGTGCATTCGGCTGCATTAAAGGAATAGGCATTCGCGCTGTTAAGTCATTGTTTCGATTTCTCCAGCCAGCGTTATGCATTCTGAAAGAAACTTTCCTAGATTATTGAATCAATTATTCAGCCATTCCTTTCTTCATTGCCAACCTTAACTCATTTTCGAAAGAGACTCAGTCAACTTCTATTTAAAAATTTAAGACAAAAGCATTCGCCTCAAAATCAATATTTTTGATTATTTTGCAAAAAAAAAAAAAAAATTTCATACCTTTGTGGGGCAGTAAGTCCAAAGTCTTTCTCTCTGGACCGATTCTGTCTAAAGCTACATCTTTCATTGAATGAAGCGGCGCGACGGACCAGAACTGGTGTTGCAGCCAGTAATTCAGGCGAATAGCTTGAGAACCTAAGAAAAAGTTCGGTTGTTCCGGTTTAAAAAGGGAATTTCTGCAGATAACTTTATTTAAACGTAGAGTGCAAGTTACCGGTACAATTCGCTTTCTTTGAATACTTCGTTATCATCGCATTTTCCACGTACAGTAGAAAATAATCCCATATTCATATAGATACCCAAAAGTTTTGAACAATTGGATCTAAAAAATGGATATTTACAAGAAATTTCTTTTTTTTTTTCAACAGCAACTTCTCCGCTGAATAGAGCTTTTCATGTCTTGGACACGACACCTTAGAATATCAAACAGAGTCCATCCATTAAAACATTCTTTGTTAAACATAATTGGTATTAGGAAAAAATCTCATAGGATTTCTTACAGCAACCATTATTTCGGGGTTGAACGCTAAATTTTATTTAAAGGATGGTGGCTCACCTGGTTATTTCCCGACCATCATGTATAAACTTTGGTAACTCGTTCATCATAAAGTCTATTGCCTCACGACCTGCAAAACAATCGTCGAAGATGCGCAGTTGACGTCGATGTCGCTTTACAGGCATTCCACTTCGAAACCGCCTTATCATACCATTCCACTGCGAACAAAAAGTGGGGCTTTATTATACGTTAACATCCAAAGTTTACTTATCTTGTTCGAAATCTTTGCAATTTGAAATTCGATTTAAAACTCGACAAAAGAATAGCCTGGAACACCAACTGCTAAGGTACGTTAAAAACATTACGGCTTAGATATTAACAGTTAAATTAGGCAAACAAAAGTCGAACAATATCAGTTCGTGCAAAGTCATGCATATTTCAGTCTGCCATCAAACTGAGTGATTAGGAAATTCTAACCCGTACGTAGATTTACTGAGGATCTGTTTATAATGAGAGCCAAAAAAATCGTGGAAAAAATTAGAGAGTGAGAGATAGACAACAATAAACTTCATTAGCTCCATTTATATTAAATCTCTTACTATTGTTATGACGATGAAATAAAATGCATAAAATAAACTAACCACACGGGTTGCTCTGAAACGACCCTCAAATACAGAATCACCTTCTTTCGAACTTTTCATTGTGGTCTCTGCAACAGCAGTATGATCAGCTGATACGCGAAAACCTCGAAGCTGAACGTAGCCGGTCATAAAATGCCTAGAATGCGTTGAGAACGGCAGTAGCAAACATAAAAAAGAGGCGAACTAATGAACGTATCATACTTGCTCTTATATCGACTACTCTTTGCAATTTCAAAAAAATAAAGGAATGTGACCATCCAGGCACTGAATGATGACATGACGTGAGTCAGGAATGCCTTTCCACTTGCAATTTGCTTCCGGAATACTAGCTATTCCATGTTTTCCGGCATATATCCAAATGTGATATATTTTCAGCATATTTCAACTTAATGGATATAATTTCATGTACAAATAATTCTAGGTCATTTCAAATCAAAAACTGCCGTTAATTTTGTAAATTCTCAATACATTTACAACATATGAAATCCTTATGAAATATTTATATCGAAGTTTAGTGGTAAAATATTATTTCGTGTTGTACAAATGAGTTTAGAAATCACATTATAGATTACAGCACAACTTTGGAGTACGTCAATAGACAATAATGATAAATGCAAAGTTACACTTCGATCTAATTTATCTACACAAACGAAAAATTTATACGAACAAAAGGAATGACAGAGAAAGCAATCAAATAATAGAAATTACAAAAACATTCAACAGTGTAAAAAGGTAAACGAGAACACTGTGAAGTTTTTATACTTTATATCGAATGCACTTGTAAAATAACAAAATTTAGAAAAAGAAATCCATTTCAATGAAAAGGAAAATTGCTAACAGTGTTAAAAATTATATATTAATCCATTTCATATTCATAACTATCATTATACATTACTATTATCATTATTGTTATCATTATCATTATCATAATAATAATAATAATGATAACTATCCCTAATATCAACATGATAAAGTTAACATTTCAAAATTCCGTTTGCCGCCTTTCAATATTGTTGCAGCGCTATATCATTGAGTAGAGACATCGAGTTAGGTTGGTTATTCAGATATTATAGAGATTCTTTTGTACTTTTAATTCAGTAATTAAAATTATCATTAATTGAGCCCAATTTACTCCTTTCTATATAATTCCAAAAATGTGTAATTATCCTGAATGTATATATTGATTGAGGTATTCATTAACAACATACATTTAAGTTTGATAGAATGTTTTGTATTCAATGGAATGGTATCAAATTATATGTTCTATCATAAAATTAATATTAAAATATTTTTGAGTAAATATTACTCGAAATATGATATTATTATGGAATACAGATTGCATTAAATATGTTATCCTAAATTCCTGTAACGAAAGAGAATGGCCAGGAAAATGTATGATACGGTACATTCCTATCACACACACACATAAGGTCACTGCTAATCCTCTTTAGATGAAGAGAAAGGGAGAGAGATAGAGAGAGGAGGAATACAGATGGCCTTCTCGTGTCACTTTGCATCTGTCTCTGCGAGAAACAAAGATATCTGGGGCGTGTCTTTGTACATTTCTTCTCTCTCTCTCTCTCTCTCTCTCTTCGGTTGCTAGGAAGTCATTCTTTTCGCCTTGATTAGATGGCGAGCGGATGATTCGGTCAGCAGTTGTCCGTTTTGTTTCGAGTTTAGGTTAACAAAGGTTATCAGAGTTATTGCAGGTCCAACGGAACTTCGTGAAGTATTCGAGCTATGAGAGAAATTGTTCATGTTCAAGCTGGTCAATGTGGTAACCAAATTGGTGCCAAGGTATCGATTTTTTGCTCTTTTCATTCATCATTTAGGGGGATGACTCATCGAAAATTGTTCGTCCGTTGTAAATTTCCTGAAAAATATCAGTATTGGTTAAACACTCCACATCACTTTTCCTTATTGAATTGACCTAGTTTACGGTATCAGCCATCAGAACTTGGCAGATTTCAATTGCTTACCATTTACTGTTCGGTTGAATCTTCCTTCTCTCATGTCACTTCCGAGTGCAGATGTAACACATAACTCGACATCACTTATCACGTAGTACTGTTGATGAAGTCATGTCAGACTACAGAGATCAAGCAGTAGTAATATTTCCGTATGAAAAACTGTTACTTCCCATCAGTCTAAAGTCAAGGTAAAGTATTTCTAGAGCAAGCGTACAACGCTTAGGAGTTCTTTTATGGTTGAAAATTTGAAGTAAGTACAATTAGAATTTTTCCAGTTCTGGGAAGTAATATCTGATGAGCATGGCATTCAACCTGATGGTACATACAAAGGTGATTCAGACTTGCAACTTGAGCGAATCAACGTCTACTATAATGAAGCGAATGGTTGGTCCATTATTGGGATTTTTTTTTCTTTGCTTTGCGAATGTTCTTTTTTGTTTTCTCTGCTGGCTGATACTGCTTTCCGTCATCGTACACTCGCATTATACATTGTTCTACATACACATGCATACTACACTAGTCCTATGTACAAACAGCTGTCGTCTGGCACCGAGCATTAATTCCGCCAATGAGGTTCATCAGAATGTCCTCAAAATTATGTGTTCGAAATTAAATGAAGAACGTCTGCATCTTTTTTCAAGGTCCATAGTGATGAATAGCATTTGGGACATAGGCATGGAATGGACTAGTTCTATTAGATGAATTTAGACACAGGATCCTATTTCCTCATTTTTTTTAATGGGATTTAAAATCGAACCAAACAATCGTCTAGAGTATCATACTGCACATACGCTTCCCGGAAGATTAGCGCTTGTACTTGTTAAAGAGTTTTGAGTATCTGTCATTCGTGTGCAGTATTTGTATGCATCTCTGGTCTCGTCTCTTATTTTTCGTCTGTTCACTAAAGAATGAATACCAATATTTTTCTTCAAGTTTTCTGTTATGGTATGCTTGATGCCATACAGCAATAATGTTTCAAATACCGTGATAACCTTCACTTCAACTTAAGCGATATTGTAAGGTAAATTCTTTTCTCTATGTCCAGGCGGCAAATATGTGCCACGAGCAATCCTCGTCGATCTGGAACCAGGTACCATGGATTCCATTCGAGGCGGTGGATTTGGCCAGCTGTTCCGACCGGATAATTTTGTTTTTGGACAAAGTGGAGCTGGCAACAACTGGGCTAAGGGACATTACACGGAAGGTGCAGAACTGGTTGACAACGTATTGGACGTGATACGAAAAGAGGCTGAAGGATGCGACTGTCTTCAGGTGCTATTTATGAATTGTTTCAGTTTTATAAGACATTTTAATCATGGATATGTTTTGAACAGTCCTACTTTTCAAATAATTTAATATGAAAAAAGAAAAATTTGCGGATATTTTCAGGGATTTCAACTGACACATTCACTTGGCGGTGGTACCGGTTCTGGTATGGGAACATTACTGATCTCGAAAATCCGTGAGGAATATCCGGACCGAATTATGAGCTCTTTTTCGGTTGTACCATCACCTAAAGTATGTGGTTCTGAATTTTGGTTATCTTGTTTTGATTTTGATATCTGCTGTTTTATTTGCTTCAGACGTTCCATAAGTTCTTAGAAGTGAATACTCTCTCTTGAGATGGTTCCACCTATCCTTATTTCCTATTAAAATACACAGGAAGAAAGAATATTGGACAGCATATACGGATTAATGATTTCCAGGTATCAGATGTTGTGTTGGAACCTTACAATGCAACGTTATCAGTGCATCAGTTGGTTGAAAACACTGACGAAACTTTCTGCATTGATAACGAGGCTTTGTATGATATCTGTTTCCGAACGTTGAAATTAACGAATCCAACATACGGCGATCTCAATCATTTGGGTTCTTTTTATCCACTTTTTCTCCAAACTTTCGATATTAAAACTCGAATTTAAATTGAAACCTATATAACTGTTCTAACGGTCGCGTTTTATTTAGTGTCTGTGACAATGTCCGGAGTAACAACATGCTTGCGTTTCCCTGGACAACTAAATGCCGATCTCCGTAAGCTCGCCGTTAATATGGTACCATTCCCACGATTGCATTTCTTCATGCCAGGATTTGCTCCTCTGTCTGCTCGTGGTGCTGCTGCTTATCGCGCCCTCAATGTTGCTGAGCTTACTCAGCAGGTATCTGTTCATCTTTATCATCAAGATTGCGAGCATATGCACTAATCTCTGTTTTTCCAAAACATGGATATAATCCATCCACAGTCTCTCCACGCATCTCTTATAAATGTATGTCTGTAACCATACAGATTTTTCCAGATAGTATTTTTTTTCAGATGTTCGACGCCAAAAATATGATGGCAGCATGTGATCCACGTCATGGCCGTTACTTAACCGTAGCTGCTATGTTCCGTGGCAGAATGTCAATGCGAGTGAGTGCATTTTGATAATTTTCATGTTAAAGTTGAGCTGCTGAAGTGTGGGAGATTTTCGTCTATGGGATATTAATTTTTCTTTGCCTTGACCTTAATGTGTCGACATACTGCTTTTTCCTAGTTGCATACTGATCCAGAGTATTTGCTTAGTTGCAGTTCTTTTGACGGAAGCTTCTTTTTTCTTTTTTGGTGTAGGAAATACATCCTTTTCTCTGAAGCTTGATTTGTTGGTTTAAAATTTTTGGTGAATAAGTTTTTAGGAAGTAGACGAACAAATGATGCAAGTACAAAATAAGAATTCATCATACTTTGTTGAATGGATTCCAAATAATGTAAAAACAGCAGTTTGCGATATTCCACCACGTGGATTGAAAATGAGCGCAACATTTATTGGAAATACAACAGCCATACAAGAACTTTTCAAGCGCATTTCTGAACAGTTCACTGGTAAAGTAGTTCTGTTAATTTCATCTACTCATGTTTGGGTTTATTTTGGTAACCAAAATGTAATTTTTTGGCGAGTTTAGGGAAAGATATAATTGGGTGAAGATGGTACTGTGACTATTACAGATTTTTCGGCCATATTATGAACTTTACCTAAAAGTGAAGATTTAGCTTCAATATCTGTCCCGAAGTTGCCGCAAACCTGCACTCAATGAAGGGAAAAGCTGGGTTGATCTATTTCTGATTTCAGCTATGTTCCGACGTAAAGCATTTTTGCATTGGTACACTGGAGAAGGTATGGATGAAATGGAATTCACAGAAGCAGAGAGTAACATGAATGACTTGGTATCTGAATATCAGCAATATCAGGATGCAACGGCTGATGAAGAGGGAGATCTTCAAGAAGGTGAATCCGAATACATTGAACAGGAAGAGTAAGCAAAAAATGGGCAATTTTGTGGATAAAAACACTGTTTCAATATTTTAATTATCGCCTTTTCCATGTTTTTATGTTGTTACATTTATATTTTGTTACTTTTCGCTTTCGACAATATAGTAGTAAGTTTTAAAGTTATAACAATGAGTCTTATTGTTGTACTTTTCAATAAATTATGATCAAAAATTGTGGTTCTTAACAGATTATGCGAGATCATTCTTAGTACATTATGTGGAAAAAATTGATTCATTGGGAAAGCAATAATTATGATTCTCCAGAAGTCGCAACTTGAAATTGAAATGTCTTTTATTAGAGGTTGACAATATTCTATGGCGCAAAATGGCGCAAAGAAATAATTCTTAGTATAGAGTGCAGTTTTTTGAGAAAAATTAGTGCGCAATACAATGAGTGGTTTATTGGGCAGATGTGGGTATGAAATACGAAGGAAGAAATAGATGTTTCATTAAGTCAAATACTGTTTTGAGGTCGGGATGAGTGTTGGAAAGAATCGGGAGGTTTTGTAACAGGTCGATATAGTTGTGGGTATCATCGGTAATGTGATGCTTTTGTGGCGTTGTTTTTTAACTATGGAATGAAAGTTGAAGATTAAAAAGTCGATATTTTCCGAATAGGCTGCACTATGCGGTGTGTTGGTGTAGGCGTTCCTAAGGCTGGCTTATTCTAGCGCCATTAATTCCAGCTGCTAGTTGGAGGGTTATTGAATTTTGATTTTTTGACAATGAATCTGTTAGCACAAAGCGTACTGTATTCTTGGTTTGCTGAGAACAGTCGGAAATATGTCCAAGAAAAAGTCCAACGAATCAACTATAACAACTTGTGTACATTGTTGCTTGAACTGGTGAATGGATAAAAATAAAGTAAATTAAGTGAATAGTTGGCATTATTTGCTTCTCTCTACTGAAACTAATGCAAACCCTTTTTTTCTCTTAATACCTGCCTTAAAATCAGAATATTTTTTGCAAATTTAAAGATAATTGAATGGTCGTCAAGGAGAAATCTACGAAGTAGTAAGCAAATCTACTACAATGGACAAAAAAAACCCTGTTCTTTTTTCCTGGTAACATGTTTTTCAATATTTTAATTAAGTCTCGAAATAAATTAATTAGTAAACATTCCTCAAAGCTCACAATTTTTCTCAGATTCATAGAAAACTGCTGAAATTATTCAACAGCAAACATTTTCAACTACATAGAATTTAGTTCTTAAGCTTCAGTAGGAACACTCACCTAAGTTTGACTTTAGGTAATTGTCTGAAACTATTCCAAGTCTGATGCTAAAGTAGTGATTCAATCGATACTATCTGTTTTACACTTCACAATAGGTTAGATGTTTTGTACTCATCAAAATACTAGAAAGTTATTTTTTTTTATGCCTCAAAAGTTCTTCTATTTGTTCTTCTTAATAGTATGAATTTCGCTCCTGCTTTATTAATCACGATTCTTCTACTAAATGCTTTGTCCAAAAATTAAGCGAATGAGTTTGCATTACTTTGCTTACAGGTGAGCGAAGTATTATTTAACAAAGTAATCCATGACATCATCCTAATCCAACTGCATTCAATACCGTAAACAACAATATATCAGGAAGGTCGAAAGAAGTAACTGTCAACTGTCATATTCCATAAAGAGATGACATCTATTCCACCATTTATTATAGAACAAAAAAAAAATTCCCATTACTTTACAAACTTATAATAATAAAGTTTTCATTTCGACCAATTTAAACAAATAAAATATGTAATATCTCCTGTGAAAAATGTAACAAAAAATTTAGTTTCAAAAGGTCAAAATGTATGCAGAATAAATAAACTAAGGTGAACTCAAAGTTATGCTTTATATGTTTTAAATTAATAAATATTATGTAGTTGCATGAAAATCAGAAATGTAATTGCAAAGAGAAAAGGAAAAAAAAATTAAAATTTAAAAATAAATTAAAGAATAAGGAAAAAGTGCAAGGAAGATGAAATCAGAACTGAGAAAGAACAACAAATAAATTCCTTTCTACTCCAAGTAAAAGCCTTCACTTTTTTCGCATGATTTTCATATGAGGTTAAGAAGGAAACTGTAGGAATTTTAGCAAAATTTCTTATAAGTATTCTGTAGGAGAAAACTGTAGAAATTTCGGAACTGAAAAACATGGAAAAAACACTCGAAGATTCCTATTCCGCTGATTGAGAAACACTGCTGAACCTGCTTAACTCCGTCTCAACTTCTGAAATCCTCCAGTTAAAGAATTTGAAAAATTCCCACTTCCTTATTGTAAATCTAAAAATGTGAATCTCCCAAACCATTCCCGTGTTTTTAATCAAGAAGATTTTTCGACTTTTCTACCTATTTACATCTCCTCTTCCATAAATTTTTCCACATATCCGACCTCACTCTCGATACCTTCTCAGCCTCTTTTGTATCTTTACAAGATAAGTGAAATCTATTCAATTTTATATTTCCAGACGTCGCTGTAATAAGCATCAGCAGCTACATACTTCGCAAAGTTTGCTGATCTGAGAAGACAAAATACTAAATCTTCCTTTGGAGTTTTTCTCATTAAGAGAGCTCATGAAATCGTTCAAAAATACTACAGATTAAACGTAAATAACATGCTGTATACACGTGCTATCTTTCAACGTCTACTTTATTACTGCTTCAATTATACGTTCCATTTAATTTAATCTTTGAAAACCTCTCGAAAACACAGGAAAAGTATGTACAACATTTGCATAACTTTCATTTATAATAAATCAAACAATCTTTAAAATGATAACAGCCAAATTAATGCGGGAAGAGAATGCCCAAATGAAACCATAAATTTAAAAAGGTGCGATTGAATCCTTCTTCGACAATGCAAAAATTCTTTCTCCAATAATTTCAAAATTAATATCTCTTAAATTACTCGACTTCATAAATCACTTAAATCATGCAAATTCTTTGATCAAATAAAAATAAACTCAACGAAAAATTCAAATTAATAATTGAAAACCCATTATTCCACATAACATTACACTTTCCCAACAACCATAAATAAATGAAAAATACAATCGAAATAAATTCGTATGGACAAATCGCGGTAAATTCAAAGCCTTTTACATGATGTTAAATCAGGAATGCTTTGAAAACTCAGAATCCTACCAACCGATTAAAAATCCTTTTACAGTTCATCGAAAGTTCAAAAAATAAGATCCGTTTCGAATATTTAGAAGAGTAATCAAAATATATGGAAGAATTAAATTCGGCCACAAGCTTCCATAACAGTTTCTATCCTTCCCTCACTTTCATCCATAGAAATTGTAAGAGAATTTGATAAACAACCTGCACGTAAAAAAAAAAAAAAAAAAAAAAAAAAACGAAGAAAAATGCAGTCTTGAGGGTAAACAAAAATTTCAGTCCTTCGCAAAAAAATTTAATTTTATAGACTGAACATCAGAAATAATTGCTGACCCCATGTGATTTAGGACAAGTGAAATCATCTATTACTACTTACCAGCATTTCAGTATTTAGATATGAATTCATGAGAAATCATTGATATTTCAGATACGTTTTCAAACACTGATGCAAAAGTTATTGGAAAAAAAGGCACAAATAAAATAACGCGATATGAACTGAGCTTGCAGAAGGGAATTTAAGATCATCTGTAATAAAAAAGAAGAGAGTCAGCAAATTACTTAAACATTTAATTAATCAAAGCATTTATAAAACTCAAAGTTATTCGTTATCAATAGATGACTACGCCCTGTTGTTTCAGAACGGTCTATAGAAAGGAACAGATACTACCCCTTTGAGAACAAACTGATCTAAGAACCAAGTGTCATTAAAACCTTGTAATGCATTAATTTTCAAGAATACCCGAAATCGACCAGTAATTTCAAATTGCATTGATTCCAACCAACATTACGTTATTTTAAATATTATTTTATTTTTCCTTGATGTTCCCAACATATGATTATTACCTAACCAGGAGTTATTTTTACGTCGAATATGTTGTAAAATGGGAAATAAATCGAATATAGATATGAATTAGAGAAATAAACTGAATAAATTAGGAATATGGATTAGAAGAAAAATTTCATATACAATTGATTACCAAACTTAGATCTACATTTCATCCACAGTGATAACAAAATGTGAAAACATCTCAACGAAATATTACAACTGGAAAAAATTACAGAATTACTAACGGAACTGTGAATTTGTGAATTGCAAAAGGAATGACTTCTCGGAACTTGCTTATGTAAGAATAAGGAGGACTGATTGATATTAATGTTTGGGACGTTTCCTACGTTTTCGGTTCCGACGAGGATTATTTGCAGTTGTTGTGGGATCTTCTGCCATAACTGTTTCTACTTCTTGTAATGGTACATCAACTGTGATTCTTTCGTCCTGATTATCTTCATCTGGGGCATCGATGGTTTCTGTCTCATTATCATCTGGTTCATCGACGGTTTCTCTCTTTTTATTCTCAATTTCTGCCTCTTTCCTCTCAACTTCGGACTCCTTAATTTCACTTGCCGCCATTTCAAGTGCAAATTCATCAGCCTTTTTCCGTGCTTCTTCCGAGTAATACCTCATGAAGGCATGTTCGTTAGCACAACAAATCATTGCATCGTAAGTGTGTTGCAACAGCTGAAAGTTGATGAAATATGTGTTGAATAAAAACGAATCAACAAATGAAAATTATTCCAAGTCTCAATGTGGATTAAACAAAACAATCAGATTTATTCCACCCAGAGTCACGGTGCTACCATATGGTATTCTAAATTTAATCACTTCAAGTTTGAAAAATTCGGATTTCTTTTACATATATCAAGTTCCCAAAATAAATATATCAAGTCCCAAAATAAACTTCGAATCGAGAAATCGATAATCATATCTCACCCGTGGAAACCTATCCGTGAAGTAGGTAACAAACTGATCAGGAACTTGACCAAGTGATTGTTGCACTTCTATAGGTAATTCTTGATAATGATGTTTCTTATTTCGCATTGCTCGCAACAGATCTCGAACTTTATTACCTTTGTAGGTCCGGAATTTACGTAGATCTACAATAAACAGGTTGGAGAGAAACGGTCAACTTATCACTTTTCGCATAGAAAACAATGAGATTAAGATAAATTTCAAAAAATAATGAAATAAGTGAAGAATACGATTATTTAATAATAAATATGGTTTAAGTATATAGACGCACAAATACTTATAATTCAATAGAAGTACTCGCGACCTATTTAAATATTTGAATTTGAACAATATTTTGAAAAGAATCTGAAATATCACCACAAAGAACTGTAAATAATTCAACAACATTTAACTCATTTCATAGCTACATCAAGCAGCCATTGATGAACCATCAGTTCATGAACTTTCGAAAATAGAAATATAACCCAACGTATTTCCATTCAGTTCCTGCTACCCTTGAACTTCAATTGCTAGTTGTAGATTTTGGGTAAAAGATTGAAATCAAAAACAAACGAACCAATTGCAAGGATAGGACAAATGGCTTGATGCCAATTAAAACCAATAGCACAACGAGCATTTTCCTCTATGCGACGTAATAAAAAACTATTTTCGCTTAATTTTTCGATGCGATCACTAACATCCTAAAAGGAATGAAACATCATAAATCCACTAGCAACATTAAATGAAAGAAGTAGTACTTCAACTATTGGTGGGTTCACTATAATCACGAAGTTCCAAGTTTTGTACTGCTTTTTGACCAAATTAACGATATGTAATTAGCTATGATGATAGGTAGATCGCTGCGAAAGTAATTTATCCGATAAGCAAAGATAATATATATAGGTTTTACGGCTTGGGGCATGACCTTACGAAACATTCTTTAACTAAATTAATCAGAACGATCTAGCACACATCTCACAGAGTACTACGATTTACCGGGAAGACGAGGAATGCTTACCATGAAAAACCTAAGCTGACGTTCTTTGTTCCAGAAAAATGGATGTATTGCTAGAGTAGCTGACATCGGACGAAGCAGTGGATCACGACGAAGCATTGCTTCAATCAGGGCAACTGCCATTAAATTGCCTGCAAAAGAAAAATTAATGAGTTTAAAATATCAAGTACAGCATGTAACAGTATGCTTAAAGACGTTTAAAAAAGTGAAAAATCATGCTTCAAAATACTTCATTTTATCTTAAATGGATGAAACTTGTAAATCATTCGATTCAGAGTATACCGGTAAATTGAAGTACAATTATAAACATAATTGAACTTTCAGATATGAAAGTTTAAACAAGGTATAGTATATTTATATTAAAATACAAACCGGTCGTGCTCAGTAATTTCAAGCTATATTCTCCTTGCATGATATTCGCTTGTCGTTTCAATGCATCGCCAAATGGATGACTTCCATTTGTTAATACGTAGTAGTAAATACAGCCGAGTGAAAAGACATCAACAGCGCAAGTCTAGAAATTTAAAAAATTAAAAAACAAATAGACTAAGAGGTGTACTATCAATTTAATATATATATTTCTTTTAATGGCAGATTCCTTGTTGTTCTTCATGAAGTTTTGATTGAATAATCCCAGTGCGATGTAAGATACAGGACGCGATGAATGCATTATTTTATCATTTTAAATTACACTATTCTTATCGCAGAATCAAGCCATTACAGGATGAAATATAACAATCATGCAGAAAATTTTAACAACTAATTAAAAAATTGCCACTAAAAGAACTAAAATAAAAGATTTCGTCTTTACTGTCTACAGCTTTTATAGTTAGATCGACATTCAGCACAAAAACTTTGTAACCGAAAATTGTCCTTCATTGCAACAGGACTACTTCTTCAAAGAGCTTACAAAAGCAAAAATAAATGAAAATTTGGTCCATTGGATTGGGTTGAAATTTAAATTACTAAATGGTACGCCATAAAAACTCTAAAAAGAAATTTTGAAGAAAAAAAAACGGAATATTGAATAAAGCACTTACAACACTTGCATCTGACATTAAAGCTTCTGGTGCGACCCAACCATCAGTACCGATAAGACCGGATCTTCGTGATAACGAATTACGACCTGCTTGAAGTCTCTTGCAAAGGCCGAAATCTGAGATCAGCGCTCGCATCGCATCCTGTCTGGTGCCTTTTGATAGCAATACATTTTGCGGTTTCATGTCACGATGTACTACAAAAATTTACTAATTATTAATTGCAGAAACAAACCTAAAAATTAAATCTAGAAATCCCCTCTGCGTCTGCATGACAAACAAGTAACTACAAGTAACTCAACCAATGTTTCAGCAAGGGGGATAATATTAAGTATGAGGAATAATAAAAAATAAGCAGGTATATGAATCGGAAGCAATGAAGGAGTAGATAAACACTTTATTTCATTAGATAATAAACTTATAAGAATAAGGATATGTGTTGAATCTTTCGAAAAATTTTTCAAAAAAAGTGAAAATGGACCTATATTTATACTGTGAAGATAAGCAAGTCCTTCAGTTGCCTGATACAGAATTTCCAGCGGGATAAGGGGACACTGCTCTCGAACTTCCTTTCTTTCCACATAATCGAACAGTGAGAAATCACATAACTCCAACGCAATGTAGCGGAAATTGCTATCAGCTTCCTAAAGATTATGGTGCCATGGGGAAAACAATAAACATGATAATTGAGCTATGCTTAAATCACGGAAATTTATAAATACCAGATAGAAAAGATCTTAAGATAAGAAACAATTAAAGAAAATTGGAATTTGAAGTGTACCAACCATACAAAAATATCTGATAACATTTCGATGGGTATCACTTTCACGTAAAAGATCAACTTCACGGTCTGCAAGTCGAATGTCTGCGATAACCCGTTTCACAGCTACTTCTCTACCATCAAATTTACCTCTGTAAATCAAATTTTGACTTAGATGCGAAACTTCAAAATTTGCATATTTCATCAATTTTATGCGACCTAGATACATCATTCGGATGGGGAAGTGGCAACAGTTGCAAAGTAGGACAAAACATACTTTTAGAAACTACGACCAAAACTGCTGGTGAAGACCAGACGATCAGAACATTAAGAAACCGATAAAGACAAGAAGCTTTTCAAGATGTCCACCAACCCTTGTTTCTGATACACTGTTGATCATCATAAGATATTTAGACAATTACAAAATAGATTTAACGGATTTAACCCTTAACCTGAATACAACAGTTCCTTCGCATCCATGTCCAAGACGATCTTCTGGATTATACATGATATTTCCAGCTTGCAACCATCCATGCGGTAACCGCTGTAATTGCCGTGCATACCAGAAATTTCCAAAATTTTTCGATGTTTGTGCGCAGTTCGTTCGCTGTTCAGGTGAATTCTCCCGTTCATGATTCCGTAGCTGCAAATAGTGAAGCATTTTAAAAACTAAAGAATACAAAGAATCAGCGAGTAATGTGCAACAAGACCCATGATACCTCGATCTCTTAAACTCACGATTGTTACCGGTTAGTTGAAATTTTCTCTTCTGGTGCCCTTTATTATTATGATTATTATGTACTCTATTGTGATATCCGGGATTCAGTAATGTTTAAAATCAATTGTTTTTTACTTAATCTAAATGAAGATTGCGGGTATCCATCACAAAATCTAGATTCCTCAATACAAAATAACGCACAAGAAACAGAAAAAAGCAAAGGAGAGAGAGTAGTAAATGAAGATGTTTTGACCTGAACCTTTGAGAGATAATTTTCTGATGAATAGAAATATATTAACGAATAGAAATTCTGTCTTAATCCTATTGCCTGAAATTTTGTGAGTCGTACTGTTTCAGTAATATTTATATTCGTTCAATCTGATCAAGAATAGAAGAAAATCACATTTGGAACAAACGATTATTCACTAAACAGTTTCTCTGGCGATATTTAGAAGAAATCTCAAAAGACAGAGATGTAACGAAATTCCCTTCAGTTCACAATAAACTACAGAATACAAACAGCAATTGCAACTTGTGGGACTTTCCCTTCTAAAATTTCTTTTGCTGTAGAATTCTTTAATAATCTAATCAACCCATGTATCATGTTCATTTAACTTTCCTGCAAACAGGGAAGAAAAAATTTATTATAAGTCGACAACAGGTTTGATTTTCTTTATGTTTTAGAAGATGCAAGAAAGGTAATAAATCCTCTAAATTACAAACAACAATTATTAACTGTGTTATTCAATGCGCCAGAATCTAATTCTTAGTGAAAACAAACACTGATAGCGATTAAATAAATCAGTTTTTTGTAGTCATTTTGTGAAACACCTAAAGCTAAAACTGAGAGTTTTTTGGAAATTTAAAAAAGTGGCCAAAATTATGGCAAACTTGCAAATTAACAATGGACAAACAATTCATCGCCGATATTTAGAAATTCAGTTGTTCGCTATACTTATAAAAAAAAATTGGTACATGGTTAGGTGTTCATTTCAAAAAATTATAGAACGGTCCTGAAGATTATTTGGTGATGAAAAGGCTTTAAAAGGACAAATGATAGAATAATCAAATAACATCTGCAGTCCTTATGAAAACTTGGAGAAAATCCCATGACGAGACATACAAAAAGTTTATTGAAAACTATGAGACCTGAAAAAGAGAAATTTAATCCACAAGAATGTCGCATAAGAAATAGTCTGAAAAGAAGGGATTTGATTTTTAACATGAATGATAAACTAATTATCGCAATGAAAGGATGTCCTCAAACAAATAAACCCAACTGACGTATTTGCGATGCAAAATACTTCTAAATTTTCAGTTCCACCATAATATACAAAAAGGTAAAAGTATCTAAAAAGCAATAGCGTGCATTCTGGCAGAAAGAACCCAGGCATAATAATTGAATTCTTGACAAAAATGTAACAAATCAGTGCTTCAACTGTCTAGAAACGATTACTGCGTCAAAAAATGCTGAAGACATTTTATTGCAAGAAAAACCGCGTAAGCGAGCAAATGGAATGGGTTATCCTACTCTGTATCAAAACTCATCATAAATGATTGAAATATCATGAAATCATTGATGCTTCACTTAAGAAGCTAGAATAATCTTTTCAAATAAAAATTTCAGCGCAAAGAAGATATTAACTTTTGATTGATAAATCTGACATGAAGTAATCGCAGGAATCGTACAACGAAAATCAAAACAAGAATCTAACTGTAAAACAAAATCATACAATAGATACATTTTACTGCATCTAAAGACTTGGCCAAAAGGATATTTGAATCAAAGAAAGCTTCACACTTACAAAATTAGAAAAAACCAAACATACTAATCATGACAGAGTATTTTCCTCGACTTTTGAAGCTATCTGAAATCATCATTTCGCAATTTGGATTTATTTCCTGGGAAATTCAATTGAATTTACAGTAAATAAAATTAGTTACGACCAAGAAATGCCAGATAGGCTATCCAACTGCAGGAGAAATGGACTGCTCGATTTACACGTTCCACACACAACAATACATCCTGGAGACTGTTTACGATCTTTTTTATCAATTGTTTGCATTGCCAACCTAATAAGATGCTAGTGGATAGAGATTAATTTTTTAACGCAAAAACAGTTCCAACCCACGGTCATTTACGTTTTCAAATCTAGAAATACTAAATTATACCGGGTCAAAAAAATTAAGTGAGATTAATTAATGCAGACTAATGAAAAATTACAGTGCAGAAATCGAAGCTGTTATGAATTCTAGAACTCATACATATCTTAATGGAAATTCATTGAATCAGCTCAGACTGCAGATGAAAATGAAGCCATTGGTGATGATGAAAGCCTACAGAAATTAGAAATTTGCTGCAGATTACAAATAGTGCAAGAGGACTAAAGAAGACAACCACTGGCAACAATAATTTTCATTCTGCTACGGCGGACATAGCTGCGCCATGAAACTACCAGTACAATAAAACGAATACGACAACAAGAAGAAATATAAAGATACTGTTGCAAAGTCGAATATTACGAAAATAATTATTAAGCCTCATTAACAAAAACAAAACTGTTGGGTCGCAATGCTTCAACTTGACCCAGCAATTCGTTGTCACCCCTAGCTACCGCAAATATACCGTGAGCGAATTTCGTATCAAAGAATGGAAAAGAACTGCAGCTGTCCATGTTTCGTTTAACATAACCCTTTCTTTTTTTAGAGTCTTTGTTTTTTTCTTTTTCATTTTCTTCGTAAAAATGGTTGTAAAAATCTTGTAGCCCATAATACTTGTCCACAACGTGGGTTTCGAAGAAATGATGTAAGGTCGGTGGTTCAAAGGGGTCATTCTCCCCTCCAGACTCAGCGCAAGATTAGCTGTATTTACCATTTTTTCTATCCCTTTCATTAGTATAAAATTATTATGGTTTTAGATAAAGCTTTGAAAAATATGCTTTCAGCTGGACAAAGTAGAGAAACTACTGCTTTCTAAATTCCATTGAAACAACGAAGAGAAAAAGGTTCGTGACTGCTTTTTCTTCCATCATTTTAGTGAGACCATCCTGTCATACAAGTGCTGAACTTCGTGCAAAAGCTATTCAATAAAATGGCGAAAGCATTAGTGGCGCGGTTACACTTTATGTACCAATGCTATTTATTCATAGTGATACAGAGAAAGACAGATGACGATGATATGAAACGGGGCTCAAGTATTAAAGATTGGTGATCGATAAACTTAGCGATGATATTGATCCCATAATTGATAAAGCATCTGTTGATGTGCTGAATAAACATATGGAAAAAGTGTCAAAGGACAAAGATTCAAGCATTTTATCTAAGATACTCATGGGTATAAATCCCTCCTTTTAATCCCAATAATTTTTGCAGTCAAAATGCAACAGAGTCTTCCGATTTTATGTGAAGTTTCCGAAAATATGTTTTGGTATTTCGTAATTTTCTAAGCCTTTATCGGTCTCATTTGAGGATGAATAACGTATTGGTATCAACAAAAAAAAAACTAATTTCAAACAAACCTTTTCCACAAAGAACCAATAGGTAACGGCAAATAGTGCGGTAAATGAAATAATGACGATCATAACCAACTGTGGATTACTCTTCCACAAAGCATATTCATCAACTTTTGCTGTCTGAACGGACACCTAAACGAACAAAAACATAAACATCCAGAAGCCATGAAATTCAACAATATTTATACACATTTGTTTTAACTTTTCTAGAAATAAAATATTTGAGAACTATAATCTGGTTAGTCTGTTTGTAGGACGTTTCATTCATCCCAGCAAGCAGAAAAAAAACTTTTGGAAAATCGAGAAAAACGTGGTCAATGTCGTTTCTGCCATCAGTTGAATTATGTAAAATTTTTGAAAAATAAATAAAACTTTGGAGTGCACGTCTGTCGTAACGAACGATAACGAAGGATATCTTTGCTGGCGAGTAATCCGTTGTGGAATGAGTTGTGACTGAGTCAACTGAGGTGGTTCGTGATAGCCTGCAGTAGGAAAAGAATTAGCAATTTACAATTGTTATATTAAATCGCAAAAATGAAAATAAAATTTATAGAAAAATGAATGCGCCACTAAAAAGAAAATTCAACTTGCAGATTTGACTAGTTCAGAATATACGTCGATTCGAAAATATTAGCTGTCATGGAGATTTTATCACCCCCAGAGTTTTCCAAATGTTTACAAATAATTTAATATGTAACACACCTAATACTAAGAATTCTCCATCGACCGTCTTGTGGGTAATTTTTGCTATATCCAAATTGATCAAAGCAACACGATGAGTCGATGGATTACTTTGTGCTTGTGAGTCTTCGTTCTGTAAAGCAACGCTATATTGTATAATAATGGAAATGATCATTTTCTTGAAAAACTGATTTCTCTTGGATTTTCTGCAAATTTTAAAAAGATCAAAAAATTTCCAGTTTTACTAAATCGTACTTTATTTTCCTAAGCAAAAAATTTTAGATTCCAAAATTACAGCAAACCTCGACTTTAATAGGTGTTGGACCTTCTAGTAGTGGCGGACCGAGAAACCTCGGTACCACAGTTACCGTACGACTGTCTATAAAGGCTGGCAATGCAAAAAGCCCATAGATGCTTTCACCAACATACAACGTTTGGAAAAGATTTCGAGAAGTCGTTTCCATGGACCGCGCTTGGTAAACATCATCAATCCATGCTTGAATCCCATTTTGCGGCGAATGCTAAAACATAGAACTTATTTCGCAACAAGTAAATTTTCGCAAGGAATCAATAACACAAGCCTTCAGTAGGTCTATTTTGAATATTTCATCCCAATCCCATACCTCCTTAATGAGTTAAGTGGGATTATTTACTCTGCTCCTTCGATAACGTATTTTTTACTACTATCTGCTTCTGGAAAAAAAGTTGAATGATAAGAATGCAGCTAACTGACATAGTGGACTTTCTGATAACTCTTTTTTTCTTGAGTCTTCTAATTTAATTCTCAAAGAAGAAGCAACAAAACGACCTAATTAGACATACTGTATAATTCTCTCCAGTCCTCGCATTGTTTCGAAAAATCGTAGATTTTAATGAAATTTATAAACGAACTGTCAAATTTTCATATTTCTAACCCCTCTTTAACAGATAATAACTTGTGCACTTCTAAAACTACATTTCCGTTTCTTTGTTCAGAATGCAATAGATTTAATTGAACTCACTGTATGACATTAGATTATCTGACTTCCCATCTTAGTTTACGTTTGAGACTTATATGTTGACGACAGTTTAAAGTAATAACAGTGGAAATAAAAAAAATAATAACAAAGAAGAAATACAAGAAAACCAAGAAAGGTTTTAAAGTAAATCACATGTTCATTGTTATGAACTATTAGAAGCACTTCAGAGAAATAGTCCCTGCTCATACCGGAAATGAGCACTGGACAAATTCGAGTATCAAGCTTGGGATCCCAATTATCAAATCATTCCCCTTAAAACAGGATGAATCATATTTTTCTAAAGCTACCCATGATTGATACAGTGTTTTAATTGTAATCGACAAAATTTGCTAAGTGGTTAACAGGAAGTTTTTGGAAAAAAGTTATGAAAATAGTGAAAAATTTTTACATCATTTTGAATGATGTCTTTACTCACCAGTTATTTCTCTTCTTTACGGATCATATCTTTGCTCTCTACTCTCTGGTAATAATGTAAACAGCGGCGGAGTTTTAACACCAGGGGTGTTAAGCAAATGTAATTAGTTTTGCTGTGCATTTCAGCCTTAAACTCCTCCAGAGCAATATCCGTTCAGTTCTCTGATCTGATAGCACTATTATTGCTTTCCTATACTGGTGCTATTCACTTTTTTCTGTCGAATCAAGAGAACAAATTCCAACATTTTCAGTAATATTATTTCTGCATTTCATTTTAATTGTCAACCAAATCTTATTGACCTAGTTCTTACCTTGTAAAATTTGATGACCATGGCTGAGAAGTGCAGATTTCAATTTCTCCTTCAACGAATTACAGTTTCTTTATGGAATGCAACTGTCAAGTCTTTGCAAGAAACAAATCAAAGCACGCATTAAATAAATAATTAGACGAAAATGGAGGTTTGTTACTAATTTAAATTATTGTTCATTAAAAAATTGTTCTGTCCAAGCTAATAACACTTACCATCCTAATATGCTTCTACCAATCCTGTCTATTTATTCGCACCAATTTTAGTTACTAAAGAAAGATAGAAATAGATCTTAATTTAAAATGAAATGAAAAACATTCAAACGTCTTGTTTCGAAAAACGACGATGAATAAAATGTTCGCATCCCAAAAATAATCATGAGTATACTATCTATCCAGTTCGATTATTGTTTGATGAATTGGAGGTACTTCATTTCAACTAATTTCAATATGGATGAGTATACGCTCGAAGTCACTGGGAATAACTTCTATTCAAAAGCATAGATGGGTATTTGAATTATTGCGTAATAAAATCTAATCAATCGAATACTTTAATTTATTCAAATCGAATATTATATGGAATCGCACTAAAGACTTCACAAAATGCAGAAATTTGAAAAACATGTTTGTAGTTACCGAAACCTTTCATTTTCTGATATTGGTTTTCCTTTACTTGCATTATTTAAATCGTTATTTAGTTAAAAATAATTTAAAATTTGTCCCAAAGCTTTTAAGTAGAGAAAAATCTGAAAAATTTAAATCCAAGGAGGAGAAAAAAATGAACAAAATTTGACCAGTAAAACACGAGCAAAGTCGTATAATTTATCAGAAATAAAAAAAGAAAACAACTTTAAAGATTATATATGAGGATAGAAAACCATTCTAATCAAAATTAAAATAAGTTTCAGTAAAAGCACTGTTTTTTACTTTTCTCTAGTCCATTTGTTGTAAAATTTGAAAGCTTTATCGAAAATTTTCTTTCCAAGAAACTTCATTGACAGGTTTTCTCAAGTTTCTGATAAGGTGCTAGTTGTCAAATTCAAAAACGTTCCATCAACACACCACTTCACTTTTTCCACCTTATCAACCTTGTTCTTTTTCTTGCATCTATGTTCCTCTTTCCATTCTGCTAAGTTTCTGTTATCTACCCATTATTTTTGATAAAAGATGATATATAGCCAATTACGTTCAGCTTCTTCACATATCACCACAATCAAGATTATCTAGAACTAAATGATTCAGTGCAGTATAACTCCCGATAAGAGCTCATCAGCAAGCCCAGCGTGTATTAATGATGCATTTCCCTATGTCCATTGGCTGAACCGTCTAAGTGACTAATATCAAGCATTGTTTTATCAGTTTATTTCATTATTCATTTCACATGATCCATCCGTCATCACTCTCTAATTCTAACCATGTATGTCCGAAGCCATACATATCCTTTTTATATATTAATTTTAAGCGTAAATATGCAAAATAAAAGAGAAACAATCGCTATATGTTGCAGGAGCCATCAACGTTACAGCAAAGAGAGAGGACTGCTTTCAAGATTGGACGATCAAAATCCCTTTATAAAGAAATGGCCTGGAATCATCTGCGACGGCTATCCAGAGGAAGCGGTATGTTACCAACGCAGCATTCACTACAGGATATATTTTTGGAAATTTAAAAAATGAAATACACACTTCTTGAAGTAGCAATGATTGGGGTACGTTGATGAAAATGAAATTGTACGTATGTAATCAGGATTTCCCCAAATTAGATCTCAGTTTTGGTAACTAACAAATAGTATAATACCGTAAAGTTTGTAAGTAAAATAAAGATGATATGATAAAAATCATCAAATCCGGAAACTTTTTGGAAAGAGTATTAGGACTTTTCTGGACTACATAATTTCCCATATATTAACACTATTTCACATTTTTTGTACATTTATTTATTCAAAGTACCATCTTTCTTCAATCTTCTACTTAAACATTGAGATATATCAAAAAACCAGTTACTTAGAAATTTTGCATTCAATTTTAAACATCTTTGTAAATTGACATGTCATCTAACAACTTTCTTATACGTTTTTAGCCTTAATGATTTTTGGTCAAGTAGCTATACTATTTCCAAAACTAATGGCAACGAATATTGCCTTATATCCGTCTAAAAAACCTCATAGAAGGTAATACATGGTAGAAAAAAGCAGTGCAGCGAGGCAAAAATATGTTTCGATGTTTTAAATGCGCTGTGAAGAGTTTATTCTTGCAGTGTAAACTAAATTAAAAATTAATTTGAAACGAGAACCATTCCCGACTAAAATATAAAAAGGTGCGAAAAGGAGTCTTAGCTAATGGAACTGACATATGCTATAGGCGCTCTTCACTGTTGACCCTAAATTTGTCATAGGACTATGGTAAAGTGAAGAACGAAACATTTTGCAACATGAAAAGATACTGTGTTTTGTATAGAATGATATGCATTGGAATGGAAAAATTCTTGCTGAAAAGGGGAACTTTGGTAGGTTCTTTTCGCAAATAGTCCACTGCTGCTATTGGCCAATTGGCAGATGATTTAAAAAACGTCAAAAAAATCTGTGATAACGCCGGTGAGCGTAATAAGCTACCCTCACAGCAGTAAAAAGTACGTCTCTCAAACACTAATAACAAATCAATCAGTAGAAAAGTGAACTAGGCAATAATTACGAGAAAATTAGCAGAAGGTGAAAACAAATGGATGATGGGAAAACTTATCCAGCAATGTATGTGAGTGTATGTTGTATGTGGAATATTATACGTTTCCGTGTGTGTGTGTGTGTGTGTATGTATGTATGTATGTGTTCCAACACCCTGCTTGGACTATATTTTCCACCATTAGCACCACTATTCATCATCATCTTGTACTTTTTCCCGAATAATTGCGTTTTACCTATTTATTCATCCTTTTTTACGTGCTACCCAAGCCGTACATTGTATATTCAGGGTACCGAACAATAAATGGTTTCATTACTCATATATTAGATAAGTAAATAACTTTTCACTGTAATAACCTAAACAAATTACAGATGTACCATTAAGATTTTGGTGAAGAACTAGTTCGTCTAATGAGAAAGGGAATCAATCAAACCCCTCTATTACTTTTTCAAGCAAAAAACCAAAACTTTTATCTATAATCAAACGTTTACAGTTCATTTTACTACGTTTAAATGACTTATATTTTTTGGCTTGCAACTTCTAAAAATTGTATAGAAGTAATTTTATCTTTGAAATATTTTCTCTAGATAGTTGGTTTATAATTGGTACTGAAACTTCTGATAAAGAAATTTATTTCCATCTCTGTAGGCCATCCTTCAAGTGAAAGGCTCTGGAACAAGTCGGAGAGGAAAGGATGGAACGTTGAAAATGAGCCATTAAGCAGCAAACAATTGACATGCTACCTTCAAGTAAAAAAATCATTACTTATACATTTAATTTGATATTCTGATAGATACTCTAAGTTATTTTATATCTGAATTAAAAAAAAAAAAAACATGAATCACGGTCCTAGTCTCTTCTGTAAGATATTATATCGGTCGTTATGACCACTGCTACCTCTTCCTCTTTCTACTGCAATATTCATCACAAATTTATTTCCACATTATGTTCTCACTTCCATTACCACCATTATCACAATCACCGTTATTGCTATCACCACCATTACAATATCTAAATTTATTGAAGTATGGGAATTACCAATACCATCACCATTTTCACTACAGACATCACAACTGTGTTTTAATGTTTTAATCGTACTACTGCCATTTACAGTATAAATCAATATTTATTAATTCAGTGTTTTTTTTTTTTAAATTCAAATATAAAATAAATATTTAAGCAGACTCAAACCCAAGGAAGTGGCAAATTACCTGCATTTTTTGCCATTCATTCAATGCATAATGTCCCAATGGTGGCTTAATCCGTAGGTGGAAAAATATTGGATAAGTTCGTCAAATATCGTCGAATAGGTCTAACCGTAGTATAATTGGGAAAAAAAAATGAATTGAATTTTCTCTATCATACACTGACCTATCTGGAAATTCTCAAATTTAAATAAAAACAAAAAAGATACTAAACTACACAAATATCACAGGGAAGTAAGACAAAAACAACAGCGATGACTTAAGATTATCGGAAGATTGAACCTAGACAAATGTTTTTTTAGGAGCAAGAAAAGGTCGAAGTGAGTTGAATGAAGGAGAGAAAGAACAAAAACAAGAGCAACAAGAAGTTTTCAGGATTTGGGAAGATCCGTGTTCGGGGACATCTTAACTATCGAGAGATTGTGCTTCGCTTCGAGCGACAGAGCACATTCCATGGCATATCACATGCTGCTCTTGCTTCGAACACTAAATGGCGTATCATTTGGTATACTGCATTTATTATTTGCTTTTGCGCTCTCCTTATTCAAATCATTCTGCTCATTCGACGATATCGAACTTATCCGAAGGCGGTTGATCTTGATGTAAGCGATTACTTCACTTACCTATCGCGAAGAATAGATTAATACGAATAACGAATATATTTATAATTAGTAGGAGAACGGAAGTAGGAAAGATCTGAAAAGTAGAGCGTTCATTAAAGCAGCAATCGCAGATCGAATACCGAGAAAAATCAATGCTATCTACTAGCGCTTAAATTAAAATAACCTAAACATTAATTTTAAAAGTATGGATGACGACGAATGGTTAAGGTAAATTCAACGTTACTTATTGCTCGATTAACCTTTCCTTCGGTTATCTGTATCAACTTAGAAATTAATTATACCTTAATAATCTTCTTGAAGACCTAAGCAACATTTTCCGATCGACTTCAAATCTCCTTAAATATTAAATGTAAATATATCATCTATCTACAATTCAAATAAGCGAAACTAAGGAGATTATAATTTAAATTTACATTTCAGCTCAAATTTGAAAATGCACCATTTCCTTCGATAACACTGTGCAATCTAAATCCTTATAAAGCATCAATGATTGCTAACGAAGGACCAACGAAAGCAATGGTATTTTTCAGTTTTGCTTACAAACTTAATCATCATTTTTGTTCTAATTTCTGGAATCTATTGGTGATTGATACCTTTGAGTTTTGAACTTGCGAGTGGTTAGGATAATTCATTATCACATTTAGTTATCGAATAACTACACTACTTCACTATTCAGATAGATGCTTTTTCACTAGCTCAAAATCATCTTGGATCACATGGTATTTCTGCCGCAATTGAGAATGCTCGAAAAGAAGGTAAGGTCACATTAAATCCTGGTGTTTTTTTTTTTTAATTTCCAGAAATAAATACATATGTTCTTTCAAATGTGTTCACTACTGTCGATCTTTAATCCCCTCCGGTTGGTATTCATCATTAACTAATTTGTAAATTTATAGATTACAAACTACGCCAAGTCTTAAATAATTGTTTCCGAAGAGAATTTACACTAAATAAATAGCAAAATTTTTTGAAAATGATTTATTTTTTGCAGGTCAAAATATTCACGACTTTAAACTATAATTGAAAAAAAAGAATGAAATTCCCGCGGACTCTACTTATCTAATTTCCCATCTCTTTGATTTTCACAACTTCGCTTATTCATTTTTTCCCATTACGATCGATTTAATCAAGACAAGAAGAAAACAGGATAAGCACGATATAAAGAACATAAAAATAGGAGTGATTTTCTTTAAAATAGCTGGAAATATCTTAAAATATTTTTTGGAATCTTCCGCCCAATGCTGCGCCAAAAAAATTGCCTAAGAAATGACCAAAACTAACAAGAAAATCAGCATAGAAAAATGTGGCATTTTTCTGCCACTTCTTTAGAGGGTAGAGAATTCCTGGACGCCTTTTCAGATGTAGGTTAAGTTTGCTATTGGAACTTCGTAATCATAAACGGTTCAATTACTAGTGTTGCAAATAAGCATAAAAGGACTTGGAACATACTTCTACAGTACAATTTCTATTTTAGGTTGCAGTGAATCTAGTAACATTTATTCCATACTTATGCAACACCTCTGTTTGTTAAGAAAAATGATGTACTTATTCAATCAAAATTAAAACCACAAGTCTGTCCATTTTCCCCTTCTGCTACTTACTATTTGGTCTTATACATTATATAGAATCAAACTGATAGGCTTTTATTGATCCAGAAGTATCTGCAAAATCCGTTCTTCCAGCTAAAAAATCACGAAAGGCTAGAGCAGTGCCTTTAAAGATAGAGAAATCAACATCAAATAGAAGATATCATCAGGCCTCCGTTCAATGTTTATGTGAAATTAATTCAATAACTGGTGAAAGGAAAAAAGGAAGTTGCTTTGCTGCCTATAAAGGAAATATTTCGATCCAGTTCACTGATGTTCTGGCACGGTTTTATCCCAGCAAATGTATTTGTCAGCTGGATTGGATATCCAAGACTCTTTGGCCATGTTTCCCACGTAAGCTCCAATTTAAGCTTATTTTACTATCTCATTTTTACCCTTATCTTCACTTTAATTATACTTTACATTAACCGATTTATCGTTTCGTATCTATTTCGGCTAATGATTTGCGACTGCCAAAAATAAATCAGCATATACTTTTATTTTTTAGTATATCCATTAACTTTCAAAACTAGGTTTGTATTAACATGAATGGTGTAATTAAACAGTAGCTAGGTATAGATGAAATGGAATATATTCAGATTATTTTGTTATTAAATCTGCCATAAATAATGAAGCTTCCTTAGAACTACCTGAAAATCTAAAATATACCTAGAACATGAAAAATGCGGTCTAAATGGAAAAATTCCATTTTTCTTTTCCTTTGTCGTTTACATTACTACTTGCACTATGAACAACATTGAATACTATCCTAACTTAAAAAAAAAAACGAGTCTCAACTCTGAGCTTAATTTCTAATAGCTATCCTCAGCTTTCTGTTTTCTCCCTATAATACTCTGTTATACTCTCACGATTTTTAGTTTCAAGATATTTACCTATATTCAGATAAGACATGGAATGAACGACTATGCAACGAATGTCTCGAAAATCTGGGTCATTGTCCGATGAAATTTTTCGAAGGAAAAGCCGGTGAGGAACAAAAAAAACATCCAAGACAGAAGGAGTGTCTCTGTCACCGCGAATACAACCACTGCATTGCAAACAACGAATATGGTTATATACTAGAAATTAATCCAACAACAGATATTTTCGCGTTGAATATTTCGGAATTTTTCATCAAACTGACAAAACCACGCACTATTGTGACCACTACTGTTACTACTACCACGCAAGCAGCAGAACTTGAAAAGGCGCTTGGATTTGAGGTCTGCCGTTTATCATTTTTTACGAAATTTAAAAACTGAAAATCTCGTTTCTTCTTTAACATCCAGGTGAAGAACCTCGTACCTCAATACTTCAGAACCTTAATGTCTGGCATCGTATATATCCCGAATATACTACCTGACAACCTAGTTCGGTTGGTTACATTCATTCATTCAAAAGTCTTTTAAGAAATTCAAAAAAAAATGAAATATTTTATGCTAATCATAATCACGCAAGAAGGGAAAATAAGGACGCAAAGGGAAGCATAGAAGAAATGGGAAAACTTTCCATATTTTATGATAGTATTTAGTCATGTTTTATGATAATATTCTTTACAGGGATTAACCGACGAAATAGCCATTAAAGAGCAAGCCAAAGAGAATTTGATGTTTGCCGTTGGTGAACTTAACTATAGAGCAAAAACGAAAATGTCGCAACGAAAAGATGAACTTATCTTAAAATGTTCTTTCAATCAAAAAGATTGCGACATTGAAAAGTTAGTTGATTTCGAGAAAATTCAAAGGATGGCACAAAATTAAGGGTGGTGTGATGACAAAGAGTAAGCACATACTAGATAACGGCTGACAAAGAGAATATTTCAATTTTTGATGATATAAATTCCTTGAGATAATTAAGTTTCTAAAAACACAAATTCTTGCAATTAAGTTAAATCGTTGAGAGATAAACGGCTCAAGAAACTAATGATCTTTCGTTTTCCAAATTTCATTCGCAGCAATCGAATTTAGGATTTCAGAAGTTATTTTCAAGTTAGAAAATTGATATTTTGATATAAATCTTTGTTACTTATTAGCAGCTCGAAATTTGAGCTATCCTCATATTGAAACCATTCGTAAAATGACCAATGATTATCCAGTTTTTTATATAACTGGTTTGCAGCGATTTTAAATTACATTACGATCAAACATATGGCAACTGCTACACATTTAACTGGAATCGTACCAAACAAGTAACAGCTCATCTGGCCGGTGCTAACTTCGGTATATTGCCAATCAAAATAATTTTGATTTAAAATACCTCTACCTTTCTCAAAATAATTTTTTAAATTAAGAAGTGGTAATTTATTTTCACCTCCGGAATGCTCCACCTCATCACTTAATGCTAGTAGGAGTGGCAAAGTTTCTGCGGTTGGACAAAAACCCAATTAGTCCTACTCCTTTAGGGATTCTGCCAAGCAAGAAAAAGTAAGGGTGGTTAACTTCACTCTTTAGCGATGAAAATAATCCATTTTGAACCTGGTATTCTTTTTACATTCACTTTTCATAATCAGTGAAATTTAATATTATTTCTCTCGAAAATTCGGTCTATCAAAAATCTTCCTGCTTGAAAGAATCGCCTAAGGAAACAGGATAAATAGAAAAATAGCCCAACATATCATTATATCACTGAAAATACTAAAACGACCTATCTTAAAATTACTGATCTGCTAGGTTTGCGAGTACTACTCTATGCCAATACTTCCGAATACTTGCCAACATCAGAATCCGTGGGTTTTCGGATAACTGTTCACGATAAATGGGTGGTACCATTTCCAGATGCGTTTGGTTACAATGCGCCAACCGGCTTTCTGTCTTCATTCGGAGTTCGAATGGTAAGTTGGTGCACATCATAGCCCTTAATCACAGTATCAGAAATATTTATGAAGAAACCAAATGAAATTTTCTAAAGTTTTGTAACAGGGGGAAAAGTTCCAAAAGCTTGGAATTTATCAAAGCAATCTAAAATTCTAATTTGATCTGCCCAATTGAATGGAATTTTTTTAGAAAAAATTCAACAGACTTGTCCCACCACATGGTCAATGTTTGGAAGCCAGTAAAAGCAACCTGGATAGCATTTATCCTGGATTCAATTACTCTATTGAGGTGAGAACCAAAGTAATTTACTAAATTCTCCAATCTTTGGAAATACTAGACATTTTTTTGAAATTTTAGGGATGTCACCGGACTTGTACCCAAAAAGAGGTTGTTCGCGTATGTGGTTGTGCAAATCCAGCTTATCCTATACCTAATACAGCGAAGCCATGTAAAGTTAATAATCACATTGCTCGGGAATGCATCAAAAATACTACACTACACTTCAGTCGTCTAATTAGCGAAGGGAATCTAACGGACTGTGTGTGCCACCAACCCTGCTCGTAAGTAATTTTTCGAAAAAACTGATCTGTTGTTTAAAAAAGTAGATCTCAAGCGACTGTTTCTGGTAAGAACAAGTAGATATTTCAAACTTGCAACTTACAGTCTAGTGTAAGATGCAGCCAATGCTGTATTGCGCGAAACAATCTGTGCTCGAAGAAATCGATTTACTGGAACATCTCTGCATCGTTTAGCAAAAAACATTAATTCTATCTATAGAAGTTTAAATATTCAAAATTTACTCTTTTTATCTGAAACTAGTATGTTCCATAGGAATATGCTTAGACCTTCACAGTAAAATCATAAATCTAACAACTGGTTAACCAAAATGTATGGAACCTCAACCAATAATCTGATCAGAAACTTTATAATAGATTTCTCAAATGTAAGTACCAGTACAGCAAATAATATCCAGAAGGTATTACTGATAGTGAGATGTACAAGCAAGTCTTTCCTGGAAAAGATGTACTTAAGTTAGTGTTACATGATAAATTAACGGATAGGTTTGTAGAATTGGCCTCTGAAAATTGTGAAGTATCAGGGGAAATTTTGCCATTGAACAAATTTGTTAAATAAATTGTATTAGCATTACTTTTTTTAATAACTAAAACTTTATAAATTATTTGTATTTTTCATCTGTATGAACTAACAGTTAATAAAAAATTCCATTTATATAATTAAAGATTGGTAGTATTGTTTTTAAAGTAAGTATTACTTTCAAAGTATGCCAAAGTGCACAGAGGTCCAGTTAACAATTCGATAAGGATTGCATCTTGACCTTACATTTGAAAACCTATGGTTTTTCTATGAACAGGGAACTGAACTATGAAGTCACATACTCAGCCGCCCGATGGCCCTCTGGGACGACAAAAGTGATGGAATGTGATGCTGTGGATGATCTCTGCATGGAGCGGTATCGCAGAAATGCTGCAATGATTCAAGTCTTTTATGAAGAGTTGAACTATGAAACGCTTACCGAAACACCTGCCTACACTGTAACAGTTTACTTACTATGATTAAGTAATCATCAACTTCTTTCCCATTTTTCACTAATTTTTTCCGAAAAAGTTCTGGACTATTTCGGAACCAAGCAAAAAAGTTTATTAGAATAAGGAGGAATAAGTTAGTAAAACACAGCAGACAACGTGATATGCAGTACACTACTAATTTTTCAGCTTACGAGTGCTTTAGCTGATTTGGGTGGTCTCACAGGCCTTTGGATAGGTGCATCCGTGGTCAGCTTAATGGAAATCCTTGCCTTAATTGTATATACTGTACAAGCATATGTTAAAAAGCGAAAAAGGCAAGTTTGTTTAGGATCAGTAAAAACGAAAATCCACAGTAGAAAATGTTTTTTTGGATGTGTCTAATTTCACTGATAATGATATGGACAAAAAGGAAAGACTGATCAAAGTAGTATCTTTGCTCTCAGGCTACACAAGAAACTCAAACCAGTCAGATGCTAAAATCCTTCTCAAATGAGCGAACAAACATTTCTGGTTAGAGGAACAACATAAATATTATATATATTAACTCAGACTGAAATCAAGACTTGCGCCGTAAGTATAAAAAAAACTTCTAACAGCTGACAAGTATCACTGCAATATCAAAAGACAATTAATTTGACTACAACCATTGCAACAGTTTAAAAATATTCAAATTCCAGCTCTTTCACTAGGCAATTATATCAGCCGAGTGTGTATCCCAGATATGTCAAACGATCTCTATCATCATCACTTTCAACAGTTTCGTCCAGCCGGACGAAAGTGATCAGAATGAGGACATCGCCAAATCAACTACAAATCTCCAAAGAGTCGTTAATAAGTAAGCCATTATTATTAAGCAGAAGTGATAATTAACGGAGGAAATAAAATAATAGAATTAATCCAATTAATATTAAATTTAATCCGGTCAATAAAATTAAATCAATATTGTCAATTAACGGTCAATACACCTAATTTATGTATATTACTAGGTAAAAAAGAACAGGAAATGATGGAAGATGAGGATAAACTACCACGTAAGAAATCCAAATATCTTCCGCCTGGTGTCGATTTACCTTGCGAATGTATTTATGAAAAAGGAAAGATCCAAGTTAGTCAAGATTTCTTTTTTTCAACAAAAGGACAACAAAATCTAATTCCATTAGTCACTATCATCTCGCAAAAAGTAGAAGGATAAGCTGGGTATAGAGTTTCAAGCGGTATATAATATACTAGTAGATCAACAGTTTCAAATGACTAACAGCAAACTCTTAATTTTTTGAAAGTTTTTTGTACTACGGGTTAGTTGTTCCAGCTAATGAACGCATTATGCCCGGAACATGGTTATATGGTCAGGAGAAGAGAGAACTCTGCGTTATATTTCCAAATGCCTGGATACAGTGACGTTGATGAAGAGGAGCATAAAGATGATGATATAAATGACAGTGGTGAGGAAGAAAAATAAGATAGTGATGATTGCAAAATAAATTAACTTTGGAATGACAAATTTAGTAGAAGGTGGTGGGAAATCTATAGTCACCATGAAAATGATACCAAAGACAGATGAAATGGTGAAAAGAGCATCGTGTGGATCGTGACATAAATGACAGTTTACAGTCAAATTAATTAAAATTATAATTCCAAATAAACAAAGCTCTCTCACCGAAAATACCAGTCGTGCAATCAGAACAATATCAACATGGTTTTCTTGACCCGGAAAACTGACATCTAAAATCCTTTTTCGAAGAGGACAATGTGAGAAAATATGCGAAACATTTGTGGATGCTTTCATAAGGGCAAACGTCCACATATAGGGTCATATCTCTTTCATTATTATAATACTACCAGCATTTATAAAACTGCACAAATAAAGCTTTAACAATTTCGAAAGTCTCAGAACACAATAATAAGAAAAATGAGGAAGAATAGGAAGTCGGGAAGAAGAACAGGGGTGGAGAAGGAGGAGAAAAAATAAAATGAATGGTAAAGGAGGAACATATGTTTTTAACGTTAACTAAGTGAACAGCACTGTTCACGTATCACCCGATAAATTTATTATTAGAGGGCAAAACTTTAAAATGCTCATACAGAAATGAGCAATGAGTATACAGAAGATAAACTACCCTGCTGATTTCGGTGTTTTAGAAAACAGAGCAAAATCCAAGAACTTTTAACAGAACAAACTGAGACTTTCGTGATTATTTATTAAGAGATTTTAGAGTATACTTGAAATCAATACTGTTAATGGTATTATTCTGTATATTTTTCATCAGAGTAACTAACATCTCATAATATTTTAATCACAACATCCTAACATTAGCCTAACAAATTCTCTACAGCTCATTCAGATATCGAAAACAAAACTTTATCCGTTGAAAGTATTACCTTTACGAACTCTTCCAATGTTTCCTTACCAATAACTGTATATGGCAGTCTGTGCAAGCCATCACTCTGAAGTATATACATTGCAACCACAGTATTTCCTACATCCGCCTCCCACACTACGCTTCCTTCTGCTGTACTTATTGCCAGCACTTGGCCACCCACAGTACTTGTAAAGTGTTGATACGGATATGAAGGATCGGCTAAAAATAACCAACAATCACTTCTGGTTATTTTACATATAATAATGTTTTTCTGCACAAAGTGTCAAGTAATTTATTTGTAACTTATCAATACGTCATAGGACACTCACTATTCTCTAAATATTTATCAGAACGAACTCCTTCAATGTTTACTTACAATAACTACATGTGGTTATTTCACTTAGTTATTTCAACATTCGTCACTGTGCACAAAGTCTAGGGTAAAAATTAAATCCAATATTAAAAGATCCTATGGAATATTTGAGCGTAAGAAATATTTATATTCCTTACGCTCAAAAATTTAGTTTACCAGGCAAGAGATGGCTTGAATAGTCGGTAAAAGTTGCATTCCACCGTCTATCCCGATTTTCCGGATCTACCATTGTTAATTTGTATTCTGATCTAAAAAGAGAATTCAAAAGTCAGCTGATATGTCTGCCTCACCTTTTACAGCCCCGCTGTTTCATTTTGTGAAAAAACCTTTCTCAGTTGAAAGGCTTACTCAACCATAACTATTTAAAAATACTGCGCAGTGAGAAGCAAAATTTACTGAGACATAGAAAAAGACTGAGTAAACGAATATTCAACCTTCCAATCAAAATACTGGTATTCTTATTAAGCGGACACTGGGAATCTGTTTGTGATTGCGACAGCTCTCCCACTTTTATCCCTTTATTTGAATCAATCTCCAACCACACATCTTTCTTGCTTCCTATAAAATGTATGTCAGCCGTTATTAAATACAAATAACGCCGTTAAAAATATTTGTTTTGAATATTCGATTTTACCGACATATCCTGATTGAAGGATTCAAAGCTGAAGTGCGAGCAATAAGTAAATTTCCAAACTATTGTATTTTTAACCTGCATAAAGAACACCATCCGTAGTTCGGCAAGGTGAAGCAGAAACAAGCTGTGGTATGGAATACGGCAACTTCTTCAAGTGACCATCTTTCAGTATGTACAAACCACCGTCTTGCGGATCTGGTATGAAGGTGAAACCATGCCGAATGGTTTTTGGAGATATTAATACCGGATCTGAAAGTTTATCAAAATCGAATACCGAAAAATATCATTTTGCCATATTTTATTGAACGGCTGCGTGCTTATCTAAGGAAAACTAGAAACTCGTAAATTATTTTTTGTAACAATGATGCATGTTGTGTTTCATCATTTGTTCTCATCAATTGGAATTAATGAAAAACAAAAAAAAAAAAAGTATCACCCCGTCACCTGAATGTAATAATAATCATAATGCTAGATCCTAAACTGATTCATCCCTTTCCAAATTGTCAATATTATCGAGAAACAAAAGTTTTACCTTCCTTCAAGGACCATTTCACTTTTCCACTATGGAAATCAATTCCTTTGAGGTAGCCATCAATGGTAGACACCAGCAATGTTCCACCCAAAACAGCAGATGAATGAGAGTGGACGATCTGAAAATGGTTCATTATTGAGAATCGAGTTATTTCTTATATGCATGCAGTCATTCCATATCAAATATTAGACAAAGTGTACTGATTAGAAATTAGCTGCAAAATTTTCTTTTCTCTGAATAAACATTCTTTTCAAATTATTGAAACAATTTCTGTATAATCAAATAAAAAAGAGTGCAAATAAAATTCAACAAAAGTAATTCCCTAACTTCGGAAATTCCAATTTAAATTACTTGCAGCAGTATAAAACTAATATTTAACAAACAGTGATGTTTACATGCCGCCAATCTATTATTTATTTCAGTACGCTACGATACACTTTCAAAATACTATACATATATCAAAATTTTTCTTTTATCCAGGTATTGTGATACGGCATTGCCTTCGAAAGCAGCAGGGAAAGTGAAAGTCGTGCAATTAATTCTAGCAATTAGATCTCAGATCTACAGATTACATTCAAATTCAACTCTAAAGAACTGAGCTTTCTTCGTCCTTCAGCTTTATTAACCATATTTTCAGTAAATCAGCTTAGACAAGTCTCACTTTTTTTGTGTGAAGACTTATTTTACCCAACCTGATAAAATATCAAAAAAATGCCAGCGCCTCGGGACATAAACCACAACGTACTAAAATGTGAGGTGAAAAAAACTTGGTATCCACCTCATATTCTATATTATTCCTCATCAGAGATCACAGCCGTTTTAATAACTCGATATACAGTACTGTAAAATAATGTTTTCAACGTTATCAAAACACACTGATATAATAATGACTTACATCTTTAACTTTGGCAACCGATAATGGTACGATAAGAATTAGAAATAAAGCAAATGAATTGTGCATGTCGCGTTCGATTATATACATTCAACGTAGGAAACATGTGCGATCAACAAAACACTTCGTGAAGTCTTAAAAGTTCTTTCGAGTAGTATTTATCTGAAAATGATTAAGCTAATGGAACTTTTTGACCTATAAAATAATCAAGAATCTTCGAAACATAGAGTTTAAAATTATAAACCCATCACAAATCAAACCGTATTAAAATTACAAGGAATTCCTCATTTGATTACAACAATTGCTTTGTTAGCAAGCAATTTACTTTCCTCTAAGTAAAGAGTGGATTAATAAGTTAGCACATAAAACGAAAGCAACTGGAATTTTTTGCATTTTTGGTACCATTTTTCTGCTATCTCCATTGACACGAAACATGGTGATTTGCTGTCGTTTACTCTCCTGCAATCTTCTACAAGTTTATCTTTAAAATCGGGCGAGTTTTAGCTCTATTTACCCAGGAGAGAACTGTTTTGAGCTAACTTGAGTTCGAAAAATTCATAAACAACAAATTACGAAAACTAAAACAAGTGGCTCAAAAAATCCAAATAGCTCAAAAAAAGCCTAGTAATATCGATAGCTCAAAGCAGCTATTGATTTAGATGAAAAGAAGCTTGTTAAAACAAACAATCATAGTTGCATTTTTAATAAAAAAGCATTTTTTTGACGAAGAATGATAAAATACAGTTACTAAATTAAATCGAAATGATAGATTCCAGAAAGTAAAAATCCTCGTCTTACGATAAAATTTCTTTAAACCTTAAACGCATAAACAAATACATAAAGCAAGAAACAAGAAGATTCATCAAAACCGGTGAAAAACCACAAAACAACCACTTCCCCCGGGAACTCGTAATTCCAGAGACATTTATATCGCTGCGGCCATTGCGTGCAAACATTATATCTCTTCGTCAATGGGTTGGTGCCATTTAACTCAATCCCGAGTTGCATTTAATAAACATTATTTGTGATAATTTTGTTTTCTCTGATATATTTCATATAGTTTAACATTATTGGTTAGTCCTCAACTTTGATATTTTCCATGGAACTATATGCTTGATGAGATCATTTACAGGAAAATAAGTCGCATATTAGAATTGTAATCAGTTCATGAAATTTTAGTTCCATAAAGCATGTTAATCAAACAAGAATATGATGCATAAGTGAAGCTATTCTACCGAAGTCTAATAAACTCATCGTTTGCTCTACAGCTCGCTAAATTCAATAAAATCTCTCCCCACATTAATTTGGTACCAAATTGACGAATGTCTAAGCAAGTCTTATTCATATCTAAGCAACTTTTTAATTCAACTTTCTAACTGGAATGAGTGATTTATTGCTATCTTATAACACGAAGATGCACTTTGGAAACTCCAAAATTAATCCTTCTTGAGAGTATCCAGAGAAATAATCACAAAAGAACAACAATGAGGATCATAATCTGTTGAAGATCTCTTTGTAAAATCGAACACCTAATCACCCTTCTTTATCAGTGATATGTTTAAACTACTAGTAAATGCCCACAATTTTCCTTCTATAAACATTCTCAGTTCACTTTCATTGTTCTCTATAAATTTAGATTTGAAAAGAGCGGCACGAAGTTCCGGTACAAAAATTATGAAATAATTCTTGCTTTCAATGATCCAATGAGTGAAGAATCTATAGTATGCTGGCTGTGTCAACAATATTCACTATATTATGTTGGTTAGCAGAAAAGTACTGATTTTCAGCAATGGACAACATTTTGGAAATCCTAACATTTTACTTCACATATTCCATTTTCGATAGCTTCATTCTACGCAAACTTCATGTCTTATAACCCGGCTTCAGGCATATTTCTGCTTAGTCAAATGTCATGAGGAAAAGATTCTTAAAAATCACTTGAAGCTTATTTAAATTTTTGGAATGTCAATATTATTCTCAATCGGTATTAATTACCAGTAAGTTGCTTCTCTTTCCACTGCAAATTAGATCCTACATCCTGCTGCATATAGATTTATGCTTTCGGAAAATTTTGGATATCCGTGATTTCTAATGCTATTTGAGACGGCATGATGACAGAATAAAATTACTTTACTCCCGTTTAAAAAACAAACATGAATAAAATATATTTGTTTGCATTGCACAATTTCACCGGCAAACAATTAGCAATAAACCAAAAGAGATATATGCAAGTATATAACCGAATAAGTAAATAAGGACTACCGATAATCATAAAGAGATCCATAACAAAATGCATTATAAGTGTATAATTTGGCAGATATACTTTTGGCAGATAGATCACATCCACTGCCTGTACATAATCATAAAAGTAAGTTGAAGGAATGTTAAAATAATACTGGAGAAAATGATAAGAATTGTTTCAGTAACAATATACATTGCAAAAGTAGAAAAAAAAAATTAGTCACAATGTTGTTTTGCTACCATTCATTTTGATAGGACCAATTACTGATTCTGTTTTCAAGTATAAGGATCTGATCGGTGCAAGATGCAATGAATATTTCTGCTCAAATAAAAAATTGGAAAGAAACAAATTAAAATCTTACGTTTTTGTAAAATGCACCAAATTTCAAGTTTCGGAATTTTAAATCTAAGTTTTCCGAAATGAAATACTTCGGAAACTATTTGAAACAATTTCAAAACATAAAAACGAAGTAGTGCAAGATGCCTGTCTAATACTTTATGTGAAACTAAAGCAGGCTACAGTCAATAAAATAAAACATGGGCGGTTGAATATCTCTTCCAGAAATAAGGTAAGATATCTATACAACGCAAATATACTAATGCTTATGTATTGAGAGATACATAAGGTATTAGTATGTCTTATGTATCGAACGAAAATCGTCCATTGATCATCAAATTTTCATAGTATAAGTTTCGAATTTAGAACCTAATCTTTACAAACAGATATAATGCAATATACAGTAAACAGATATTAATAACAAATAAAAAGATTTGAAACTATTTATTCTAAGAGATCTTACGGTGAATTGCCAGACAAACACTGTCTAAACATGGCAGTACAGGTCGATGTCGTAGCATATTGCCATCGTCGTATTTTACAAACCCTAGGATTGCTTTCCATATCAATTAATTTCCAAAAATAAATTTTATAAAATTGGTTAAAATATTAAAATAGAATAAAAGGAATATTGTAATGTCCCCTGACAATGGATGGATTTCTGGGAGCATCCGATACCACTCGATGGGACTGGTCAATGTATCATTATATCTTCCGGCTAACAACAACGCATTAAATAAGGCAACTACCAAAAAGTTATTTGCCAAATTAAACGGTTCATTTTGACTACTAACTAGGTTATTGGTAAGTTGCTAATCATTTCATGGGAATGCGAGCAATTTTCATGCGCAAAATATAAACAGATTTCAAGCGATGCATTTTCGCATAGCTGTAACAAGACATAACTAGAAACAAATGCATTCTACAGAATTTTAAAAATAAATAGAAAAAAAAACGAAGGAGCTAATTGAAAGTTTGTAAAGCAGCGAAATAAGCAGTGTGTAAGCTGGCAGTATTACTTGTACAGAAAAGTCAAATTATAGTCATGAGGTATTGAGCTCTGCTTAACCCATGTCTCCTAACAATATTTAGTCGAATTCACTCAATAAGTAATAAGAGTTCAACAGTGAAGAATAAAGATCTGTTTTTACATCCGATATACCTTGTTGCACCGATAATTTTACTAACTTTTCAGTATATAAGTCCATCATATTTCCACCAATTCACAATTATTTCCCACCCTTTTAACGGTTCTTAGTAAATGCTGGATTTACATCATATATTAAGGTCGTATTCATAAAGAAAATAACATGCAGAATGTGTTGACCCTAAACTGCAGTCTTGAAAGAAGCTAAACCACAGCCAGAACAAATCATTCATACTTCCTGTTCATACAAATAAGCTGCATAGGTGTTACAAGAAATGAACCAGTTTACCACAATACTGATTTCATTTTTTGCTTAATTCTTTGAATCAGTTGTTTCTCTCCGTCTAATCTGTCGATAGACCCTGAAACTAGTTGTACTGCAAGCCGGATTTTTCATTTTGATAAAATATTCTAAAAACATTTAACCCATGTAATAGCTATCTGAAGATTCCTGAACCAATTTAATCATCTAATCCAAAAATCGAAATTTTGCTCAGTAATCCCTTGACCCATAAGTATATAAAATACCAGTTCATTTAGGAAAAGAAATTAAGTAGAACCCAAAAAGAATCATTAATTCATTTCTGGAGTAATGGAAATTGATTTTTGTTGTGCAATTTCATGATAAAAAATTGATCTCTGGAAAAGCACGTGTTTTTTCCCATATTTTGTAGATTTTCGGAACAACTAAATGGATTTACAGCTTGAACAGGTTTGGTGTCAATGACCACTCGACTAAACATTTTAAATATGAAATCTAAGACTCGAATATCAATAGTAAATTTCAGCAGCGAGTCTACATCAAAACTTTATTATTAATCTCTGAAGAAGTCCAAGTTATAAGTTCATGCAGCATGCATGCATGCATGATAATAAAATACAGAGCCAAAGGCAAGCTGTTAGTCTTCAACGTGTGCAGAAATTTTGTCAAAGATAAGCATAAAGCAGCATATGGCAGCTTCCGAAAATTAAAGATGTGGGCAAGGGGGAGAAATTCTGATATTGATTTCTCTTTAATGATGATAGTTAAGAATTTTTAAGTTCCACTACGTGAAAAGTTATTGCTCAAACTTTGTGCTCGACTTCGTGCTTCAGCAGCGGGCTCGCAACGTTCCCGTGGAAAGTGTAGTGAGAGCCGGTGCACTGATGAAATAGAATCATCCAAGTCTGACCTCAATTCTTTTGGATGCCGTTGAACAACCGATGTTCGCTCCACGATCTCCAGTCGTCTTTTCCGTTCCGCATCTAACTGCTCTTTAAGTACCATTATTCTTGACTCAAAAAACTTGATCTTTTGTGCACATGCTAATTCTCGCTGCTCGAGCAACTGTTCAATCTGAAGAACTGATAAGAATCTTTATATTAAAAACGAAGGAAGTGAAATTGGCCTGAAATTGTTTCTTTACCTCGTACTTATTGATTCTGAGCAAATATGAGTCAGAACCAATAAATAAAAGTAAGAGAAAATTTTTCAAATAATTAACTAATAATTTAGGCTCAGTATGAATTAATTTGAATGTTCGAGATAACACTGAACAGCAATAAAAATTTTCCTCACATGACAGGATGAAATTCGCCACCGACCATAACTAATAGGTAATATAAAATTTTGATTCTGGTATCAAACTTCTTGTAAAACAAAATAAATTTCACAAGAAATTATTACAGTATAACGACAACAAAAGTTAAAAAGTTATTACCTGCTGCCTTTCACGTTGAGCTTGCACCAGCTTATTTTCCAAAGCCCTTAATTGTGTCGTAGATTCTTTAACCAAATGTGAACTATTTTCTTTTTCCAGTTGGGCAACCTAATAATCGAATAGCACTTTATATTTGGATTTTTCAGTATTTCATTTGAGAGTTTTGTAACTATGATTTAAAAAAATTTTTTCAGTGTTTTACGTGTAGGTGTGGAATTAATGTAAGCATTAATTAAACAATTATTCTTCATAAATTGTTCTTGAACCAGAAAAATTAATGGATTTGACACCAAACATTAAGAAAAATTTGCAACCGAAGTAAAATAAAGAATTAAAACTTTGCATTGAGTTAAGTGAACCTGATTTTGCAGTTGTGTGCAATTTCTGTATAATTCCATATTCTCTTTTTCCATCGTTGTCAACGATTTGTCCAATGCCTGACGTTCGGATGTTATTTGACGTACTGCTGCATCGGTCCGTTGTTTTTCGGTCTCTAACTGGAAAAAATTTTACTTAGAATTCCGCATAGCATCTATTCGTTCGATTTATATCATGCATTGAAATTTGCTAAAATTTATCACAACCCAAAGTCTTTTAAGCGGATGAAATAAGATTTTATCCGCTTAAAAGTTAATAATTAATTAACTTTTCAGTTAAATAAGATTCAAACTGCTATTGTAACAGTAATGTTATCTTGGCAATGCATCGATTTTTTAAACTTTTCATTTATGAAGTAAAATTTAGTATCGTTTGATGATGAATCTTTTTCTCGACAATTAGAAGTGTAAAATTTACTGTTTCAATGTTTCGTTTTAGGGCCAAACGTTCTCTTTCGAGACGTGCGCGACAAGCATCAAGTTCTCGATATTCCACCTCAGTTCTACTTAAACGTCGTTTCAATTCCTCATTCTCCGCAAGAAGTACGATTTTCTCGGTTCGCAATTTTTCCAGCTCTGTGCGTATATCTTTTTCCATCTGTTGATTATCCTTTTCCCGCTTAAACAACAATTTTCTTCTTCAATTTCACATTTAAAAATACCGAAAAAATTTACTGATTTACCATGACATGCAAAGATGTACCTTTTTCAATGTTTTCAAAATAAATTCTATTGTTAAACGTTAATTCAAACAATATTTGTCGGAGGAAAAAATCTTTAATGTTCCTGAAAGATATATTACAACAGAGTAACGAGGTTTAAAACCTATAACAGGCCACATCTTTTTTCTTTTTCATGAAAAAAAGTAGTCGACATCAAGCAAAAGAAACGATTTGTAGAATTTTTTGGAACCTTTTCCATGATATTCATACGTTCCTGCAAACGATTCTTCTCGGCAAGGAACTCTTCCAATTTATGTTGCATGTTGGCAATTCTAAGCGATGTTTGCTTTTGCCGATTTCTTGCTTCATCCAGATCATTTCTAATACAGAAATGACGATTATCGCTATGAGTATGTAACATCAGGAAGTAAGAATATTAGTTTAAGATACCACGACTTTCTCAGACTTATACAGATGAGATATTACTTTAGATTTTAAGTGTTCGAATGCAGTGCATTTTGAATTTTCTCTAATAGAGAAAAGATCCCTAATATAAAAATTTGGTGATATAAAAACCGAAATTCATATTTACATATTTAAGTCGAATTTATCCTTAAATCACTCCCATGAATTTTGAAAACACACTTAAGCGACTGTTTTCCTAAATCGCTGGCTCGTAATCGAAGCAAACAATTGTCGTATTCATGCTGTAGTACACTTAATTTTGACAATAAATCTGAACCGCTCATCTTTGTATAATCATCCTGTTTTCGTTGATCTCCTCCTAAGCCTTCATCTACCTTAACAATATTAAATTACTTATTTAGAAGCATATCCACATAAATTTTTATGTAAATTAATCTGAATTTCAGACAGAGTAGCAAATAAGTTTATTATAGCTTGTTTAACAGAAATATTTTAAAGTAAACAAATTTGAAATTCACGATCAGCAAAGATTATTAAATATATTATTGCAAGCTCCTCCTTGCTACCTAGACAAAAAGTCTTCAAAAATTAAAGAAAGTAGTAATTAAGTACTTTACCTTTGTTTGCTCAAGCATATTTCTGTATTCTCTGTTTACTTTTTCTAGTTCTCCACACTGTTGCCGTGTTCTTGCAAGCAAATTTTCCGTCTCATTCAAACGTTCTTCCAATTTCTATGGATCAATTTTAAATTTAATTTTTTATTCCGTTAATTTAAATTCTTCCTAGATACAACCGGAATGAAAAACATCTATCCGAGTCATATCGGTCAGTGTCGTTTTTGTCAATTTGTGATGTATCTAATGATACAAATGGTACCTCTTTTGCTAAAATTACTGAGTTCATGTCTTTCCAATACTGCTCCACCTTCTTCTCCGCATCTTTACAGGCCGATTCATATAAGAGCCTCTCTCCTTCCCACATCACTCGAGATTCTTCCAATTTTTTGCGTTCATTTTCCATTGCTGCTAGTTCAGTTTTCAAAGCTGCTACTTGTTCCTAAACACAGCTACGTTATTATATATCCTCCTTACAATAATTTAGAAGTGCTACCGTAAGTATTATCATTATAAGTCAAATCATATGTCAAAGTCCCATGACATGCAATTCCCAAAACGGTTTGGTTTTATGTCTTTAAGACATACAAAACTAACCAAGATTTCCGGTGGGTTTCTAGAAATTAACTAACATTTAAGGAAGAAAGGCGAGCTTCTTTATCACGGGCATGAAGATCAGCGCTCACTACTCGAGTTTTCAATGCTTTGCGTTCACTTTCTCTGGCTCGAAGACTTTCCTCCTGTGAAACCAGAAGCTGCCGTGAACTTGAAAGACGTGATTCCAAGAGCCGTTTATCTTGAAAACTTTGAAATCATTTCTCAAATTCGTCTGAATTTAGATCTCATCGATAGAGATAGCCCTACCTGTTCGTACTTTTGGAATAATACGAAATGGCTTTTCTCCTTCTTCATTTCAGAGTTTATAGTATGATCATATAAGTCTACCTTCCTCGAGATCGGCTAGTTTCCGTTCCAGTAAATGGATTTTATCCAAATTCTTTTGGTTTTCTTCTGACACTCGTTCTTTATCAGCTTTCAAATGAATAAGTGTGGCTGATTCGCTAGCCTGAACGAGGTAATTAAGCCCAGCAATTGTCGTCATTTTTTGCAAGAAATTTCATAATAAAAATGTCCAAGTAAGGAATTATGAAATGGACAAATAAGCCTCAGTCTAAAATACGAATTTGTTGGAAGTAGTGTAAAGAAGATAATTTCAAAATGTAATAGTATAAAACTCTACAAGCACAACTATTACGTATGCAATTATAAATTGATACCCTAGCCTGTTCAAGTTCATCAACGCGATCTTTCAAATGCCGAATTGTTATTTCAACGGATGAACTTAAATTTAAACTCTCGGGACTAATCGATTCGACGTCGGAGTTTAAATCAAAATGTACATGAGGAGAAAAAGATGCTGAGCTGCTGCGACGTAAGGATCCTTGACCTAAATATTGCAAGATTAATTCCATCTGTCAGGATTTCACCAAAGTGCCATTTGATAAAGCGATAATTTTATTCAGAAATCTGTAGCGGCTTATTCCAGCTTCAATGTTTCTTCGTTCAAATTGTAGATACGAAAATTCTAAATTTAGAATCCTCAAAAAATTTAAAACGCCTCGTCATTTGTCGTATTGACTATATTATGCAGAATAATATAAGTTATAATTCCTAATAAAAACTGATAGAGTACCTATAAATAAAACAAATGAAACTCGTAAAAATCAAATAAATCATCAGAACACCACTCGCTTTCAACGTTAGTAATATATATTTGCTCCATCGATATCTACAAACTTATCGATTTCGTTCTACAAATAATCAATAACTTACCTGATCGCGAGAAATCTTGACTTGAAATTTTTTTATCCATTTCTGATGCGCATGATCGAAATGATGATAGATTACGAGCTCCTATAAATGAAACCGAGTGCTTAAAAACTACGTAATAGCACAACCAAGATCTCCGACCACCAATCAATAAAAATTTTTGTGGTTTTTAAGCAATTTGGAAATCGCTAAATGAATAAAGTCGAATGTAACTGTCTGCTAGATTATCGAAAATAGTTGATAATATTTGTTGGAATTTGAGCTTACTTGCAAAACTTAAGGCTCTTCTAGCGCTATTTTCAAAATATGCCACCTTTTTTACCAGCTCTTTCCGCAACATTTCAGATTCTGTTAATTTCTGCTCAATGCTCACTCGTTTCGCATCTCCAGTAGCCAATAGATTTCTGCATAAAATAAGATGAAAATTAAATAATTCAAAAGAATTTCAAAGAAACCTTAGTCCGTCGAGTTATCCCGTCATGCCCTGCACTCATCATCTGATAATAGCTTGGCCGCTTGTATGGTGTATCACCAAGTGTTAAACCAGCCCGTTTTGCCTACCTTTAGATGCAATGTTTTTCTGAGTTAGTCGACACAGAACTTAAAACAAACTTTTTGACTTTTACTTAGACTTCCACTAGATGTTCTTTCGAAGCATAAAAAATCCGTAAGTAAAGTTAGATGAATCGAATTTTAAACTAGGTTATAAATGAATTGTAAATGAATGTCTCCATTGTAAACCACAATCCTTAAGAAAGGTTCACTTTGAAGAATGTGCACCTGATTTAGATAAAATGAATTTCCGCACTTTAAATACCATTATTTGAATATGATAATATTTATCATTCAATTTTCCATAATTATGAAATGATATAATGAAAAAAATTATGAATAACATGGTAAAAATAAAAAAAACTTACTTCAAACTCTTCAATTCGTCAACAATACTTTCCTTTTGGCGTACAGCTTCAATGCGACCCTTTTCCGAAGCTTTATAGTTTCCTACCATATCATCCATTGCTCGTTGATTTGTTGCAATTTTTTGCTCCAAAATACTACGCGTATGAGTTAGATCACGCGACAATTCTACATTTTCAGCTTGCAACGCTGCTATCGTTTTTTCAGTTTCATAGCTCTGTTAAAATTTCGAAATCATAGCAAGATACAAATAGATGAATTTCTTCTAGAAAAAATGAATCGCGTTAACGGAGACAAAAACAGCAATGCCAATCGAACTAAATAAATGCTTAACTAAATAAACAAACAACCAAATATGGTGAATATCAATTTAGTTTTTCTGTTCAATTCAGACTGAAAAGTAGTGTCAGAAAAAATTCTGTGATTGATTTGATAACAGACTTCTTGAAAATTCTATTCCTATTAAATAATCACACTGAAATAATCAAATAATAAAAACTTCAGAAGGTATGAAAATTTTCTATTCAAAATATACAGTTTCATAGAACTCTGAGGTATACATTAACCTATATCAACGGTATAGGGAATTTTTTCAAAACCTTTTGCCTTTCCTCCTCCAATTCCTTTATCGTCTGTTCTTGTATGTTCTCAGATTGTTTGAATACAACTGTTAAAGTCGATAATTCGCTCGTTTTCTCTGATAACGCTACTTCCAGCTTTTTATTCTGAAATGCTCTCAGAAAATTTTTACTTTCAAATTCGAAAAGTCGCTTAATGGATAAAACTGAATGTGTCATCCACAATACCAAACATTTGCGTATTTAGTATAACTATTCGGATTTCAGAACTAAAGAACATTAGCATTTTTACGATCATGTCATTCGTTATCTGATTAAATCTAATTTCAACATTGTTTACCTCATTCTCCAATTGTTTTAAGTCGTTTGATATTTTCTGCACTCTCTTCTCCTCATCTTGCAATTTGCTTGCTATCATTCCAACATCTTTTTGCAAAATCTCTTCGTTACTTTTCATTTCTGAAATGAAGGAAAATTAAGGTTTGCACAGGGTCCCGGGAAATAGCACTTATGTAGCTGTCAATTAAACGAATTTAACTTATTTCAAAAAAGTTTCGATTTGTCATACTAACTTCACTCGGCAAGCAAACAGAGAATAAAATTTAAACAAATGAGTGCATGCATGTTGGCGTAGACTGGAATCCAACCAATATAGTTGAATGTCGTTACCATAATTTGTAAACACTTATGTTGGAAATACGCAAACAGTATGACATCAAAAAATGAAAAAAGGGGCTTAGCAAATTAAATATTTTTTAGTGAAATTAGAAGTTTTCAACATCAATCTCTTTGAAATTTAACAAGAATTCTCAGGAATTCTCGACAAAATCGAAAACAAAAATTTTTTCTACTCAGATTCATAAGTTAGATTTTGCATCAGTCGTAATGATCTAGCAATCATTTGGAAGAATAATAAGTAATGCACCTTAAGATAAAAAGTTGCTTCATATTAGTCATCACCCAATAACCTTTTTTAAGTAACATAATTTTTAAAAAAATTGACAATTAAAATGAAGATTTGGACCAAAATTATACCTTCGGCTTGAATGTAAGCTTCTTGCAATAAAGCTTTTAACTTGTCTCGTTCTGTTTTCAGATCATTCTTTTCCCGTTCATTATCCGCAAGGCTACTTTTGAGGATAGCTCCTTCATTTATGCGTGATGCAATTCGATCCTCCATTTGTTTCAATTCACTTTCAGCTGTCGACAAATTTTGTGTTTCTTAAAAAAATTACATTTTAGTATTGTTAATCAGCAATTTTTATAGTAAATTTTTTGGACTGGAAGAAATCGCTAATATTCTTTTGAGAATATTATACTGCAGTGAAAATAGATAAATGTTTAATAATGACTGCAGTAAGCAAAGAACTAAAATCTTAACTTTTGCCTCAAATCACCTATTGATAATTGAACACTTATTTACTTATTACTTTGTTTTATATGAGCTGTCAAATCACTTAAACTGTTTTATTATTTATTTGATTCCTAATATTTGCTTAACAAATTACGTCATATGATAAAAGAATCTTTTCATGAAAGAATAGAAAATATTCATTACTTTTGTGCAAACGGCTTTCAACAGACTGAAGCATCTTTTCTAATCCCAAACACTTTGTTTGTAAACTTTTAATATCGCAATGTGCTTTCACAAGCTCCTCATCTTTCAGCCTTATTTTTTCGTCCCATTTGCGGCGCTCCTGATCCAATTTCTCTAGTTCTAATTTCATTTCTTCACTAAAAAAACTTCTATTCTAAAACTTTCAAAATGTTGCCAAAAGTATATAAATCTAGATATTTTATGCAGTAATCTTCTAGTAATACGTTCAAATTATCTCGAAAGTACTTACTCTTTCTTGATTATTTCTAACTGTGACAATTTGACAGTATCTTTTTCGCGATCAATGAGCAAATTTAAATCCACCACTTTACGTCTCAAATTGGACTCTGCCTCTTGACTTTGCTGGAGTTTATCATTTAACACTTGCATATTATTCTCCATCTCCAATACTTTTAAATTGTACGAACCTTCTTTCTACAAGAAAATTAGATACACATACTTTTCTTCTTAATAAGGAAACGTAATAGCTATAAAGGGAAATATAGTATGTAACTATATTTTTTATGGATTTTTGAGAAGGTAATTATCAAATTTAATACAAATGCAAGCAACCAATATACTTCAAATTTCTTAGTTATCCCATTTTCCTTTACACATAGAAGATGAGATTGCAGAGTAACCCAGAAAAGAAATTCAAACCCAAAACAGATAGCATATTATTATCCCTTCCTTTCAGCCATTGTGAAGGAAGATTATTCTATACGATATATACTTCAAATAACTAATCCTTTTTTCTGATAAAATAAGGCTAACCTCAGCACGGATTTTTTCCCATTCCGCAATTTCCTCAATATATCCTTCTTTAATAGCAACCAGTTGTTGCCGCAATGAAGTCACTTCTTTCTCGCACCGTCCTTTTTCCTCGTCCAACTGAGTAAGTAAGTTTTCTTTTTCAAACATCACGTTTTCATATCGCAAAGAAAGTTCTTTCAATTTTTTTTCGGTTTCAGCTAATGATTTTTCCAAATATTCCTATAGAACGAAGGTTGATTAAAATCTGACCTTCAAGTCAATGCTTCCATATGAAATGAGAAAATAAACTGCAACCTGATTACTGAATTAAATATAACTTTGAATTTTAATTTGAATTAATCAAGTTTAATTTTAGACTTAAATCTGATATATTTGCATTTCATGCCAATTTGGATTTAGCAGTTCAAAAAATTTGTTTTAATTTACTAATTCGTGACAATGTATAATGCTACCTGTTACAACTCTTTGAGGAGGCATCCATGTGTATTAAAAACTGATATTTTTGATAACATATGCTAAAAACCTTACTTACCAACGACGATGACCGAGCGACTAGAGAAAGATAAGTTACAAACTTATGCTACCCCTATATGACACAGCAATTAAAAATACAGCTGTGATCAGGTAAGACATAACGTATTCAGAAACTGAGATATTATGAATCACGGAAATTTAAGGTTGAATCAGTTCTTATTATTCACCATTGCTCGAAATTTTACCTTATTTTTGCGTAAGGCAAATATTGTATCATCATAATTCTCTATTTCGGTTTTCTTTTGGATAATAACTTTTTCTTCTATTTCTCTGTATTCATGGTGAACACGCTTCAACTCAGCATGATGCTCTGATTTAATTCTATCATTGATTTCTGGAAATAGAAAAGAAAGCTAAAACTGAAAACTGAAACATGCCGAATGATTTATTTACGCTAGAATATTCATAAATAGACTTTGCTGATCTTTAATGGACGTGCTACCCTAACACTGTCTCGAAATTTGAAAATATAATAGAAATTAGCTAAATTACTTTAAGTAGTAATAGGAGCTAAAGTATGGTACCGATAAAGTATTACATTTGGACTAACCTTTTTCACCTATTAGTAAAATCTAATCATTTAGCTTTCTGCAAAACAACTGATGATTACGGATACTAATGAAATCTGCTCGAATAATTATCAAATTACAACCTAATATTCAATTACTCAATTACTAGAAACTGACCATTCAGCCGAGCTATTTCAAATTGCGATTCAGCTAAAGACTGTGATGTTTCTCGCTCTTTTACTTTGTACTGTTCCAAAACATCATGCAGTGCTGCTTCCTGAATTCCTCATGAATAAATAATCCAGGAGGAAAATAAGCTTTCGCAGAATCAAGATAAAACTATCAATGAACTTACAATTCTTGACTTTTAACAATCACTATTACAACTTCAACTTTAGTCGACACTGGATTATATTTGAAATTTTGTTACCTGGGCAATATGGCTTTCAATGCATTTTTCTAGATCTGTAATCTTTTTTTCCAGTTTAACCGTAGCGTTAGACATTCGACTAAGTTCATCTTCCAAGTCTGAACGTTCTCTGAAATGGGAAATCCTATATAATTTTAAAACTGATGAAGAGCATTACTTGTAAGAGTCAAAACAGTTACTTAAATAAATAACATTAAATGAACAACATCCGAACTACTGATAAACATTAATGCAAGACGCGTTATATCCTTGAAAAACACATGTTATATCCTTAAAATCCAAACCTTCATTCATTAATTGAACATAAATTTATCGCTGGAAAAAATTTCACTTGACACAAAATGATCTAAGCTAAAGTTCATTTTATATTTTGGAAAGCTACGTCATATTTTTCAGATTCTGAAAAGTGTTTTATTGCTCGTTCGAAATTCTAAGGAAATCATCCCAATGAATATGTTAAGTAAAAGGTTTCGAAATATGCTAACTTTAAGAGCTCAACTTCCAGAAACTAACACAGCAAGCTCCTGTTACACTGAAAACAATCCACAGTACTACTGATGTTCCTCTGATTACAATTTATAGCGGAGAAATAGTTGAAATAGCACTTTAGCAAGCACTACAATAGGGGAATTAGGATATTACTGTGATAACGACTGCTCTTTGCATAGCCCAACTGTGACATATATATGAAAGCAAAAGCAAAAAAGTACTTAGAAAAATAGCTAAGTGAAACAAAAGACAAATAATAAACACAACGGCGCAACAGGAACTGTAAATAGTAAATCCCCTTTTCTTTTTTTCCAGTTATTAATCTAATTTAAAATTCTCTTCGCTTCCCTCTTCACCTTCAGTACTCAACAATTCAAGTTGTGGTCGGGAGGATCACTGAAGAGGAGAAATTTATAAAACGTTAATCACTAGTAGTTCGAACCATACTCACAGAAATTTATAGTAAAGTCAAAAATAATTCATTTTAGGATAAAAATGAATTAGAAGAACTAGTGCAGATTAAACTCAACTAGACAACGGATAAAAGTATGGTATATATGAATTAATGCTTTTTTTTTCATTTATATAAGAATTTTAAAAAGAGTTACTTTAAGAGTTTAGCTTTTTCTTGATTAAGTACTGTAATCTTCCCAGCACTTCGCTCTAATGCTTCCTTTCTTATCGCCTGTTCCACTTTGGTGTTAAGAATTTGCTCATTTGTCTGGAAAAAAAGATAATAGATCTAATATAATACTTTGCCATTATTTGAATCGTTAAGTTATATAGTATACTAGTTCCGAATATCGGCTTTCTGAAAGATTTTATAAAGCAATCAATCATTGGTTAAGCTGAGTATGATCTTGTTATACAAAACTTTAGATTAAATTCAAGTATGCGCATTCATTCTCGTCGAAATTTTAATAGCAGAAGAAACTGAAAATGCAAAACAAGTTAACCAAACCGAATCAATCCTGAGTTCATAGTCTTTCACTGCTTTCTCCAGTAACAAAATTTTGTGATCACGATCTTTTAACTGCTTCGTAATTTCAGAAATTTTTAAGGTAGCATCTAAAATGGCAGAAAAACACAGAAAGGCAGCGTTGTATCTAAATATGCTTCAAAATACTACCGTCAGTGTGAAGAAGGAAATTAGAAACTGATAAAGAGAACTTTTAATTCATTAGAGGAATCTTGTAAACTGGTTTAATATTTCATTTCACTGATTCACCAAGAATGTCTGTCCTATGTTTTCCTTGCCGAAACAAATTAAAATTATATCTAATCAGTTATAGATACTATCTATTACATCCAAGGGACGAACTCGGCCATTTGTCAGTATTTGCTATTATTTTTTGATATATTTAAGGTATCGATATTTTAAACATACTTTCCAAAGCTTCCTCATTTTGCTCCATGATATTCTTATTTTCTGTCAAATTAGCGCGTAATGTATTGATATCCGCTAATAACGAAGCATTCTCGGTCACCAAAACTGACTTTTCATTGCGAAGCTGAAGGAAGATTTATAAAATGAATTTACTAAATAAGTTGATCATAGAATTCATTTGATAAGTGATTGTTGAATTTACTAAATACGTGATCAGACAAAACGTAACACAAACGTACTTCATACTATGATGTACTTTTACTTGCAATAGCTATTTTAAAATTACTTCATCCAAAGTTTCATCCTTCTGTTTCATTTCCATTTCTAAATCATCAGCATGTCGTTGCAACTCTACGATACGTATATCTTTCGCATCACTCGCAACCCTAATATCTCTGTTTTCATCGCGTGAATTCCGCAAAGCTAATTGATGTTCGAGGATGATATTTTCTAAAAATTAGCAATAATTTTATAATTATAACAGTTTTCAATAAAAACGAAAAGTATTTTATAATATATTTCATCATATTGAACTATTTTCATACTGAATCTTGTAGAATCCAATTGAGGCAAATGCTATGGAGACATGATTACATAACTGACAGACACTACTACTAGCCGTACTGGCCGTTCAGGTTTCAGTGAATGAAACCACCGATAGCTTAATAGAGTAATAAATTATATGATGAAATAATCTTACAAAGATTGCATTTGTTTTTCTATCCAAAATTTTGTCCTAATTCATTATTAAGCAGCAAACAACAGAAGAAAAATGTTGAACCGAAAGAAATGTGTTGCACTGGAAATGGCAACAACTATCTCCAACCTTTTTCAGCCACTCGACGACGCTCAGCCATACAATCGGCTTGAGTATTTCGAAGTTGATCCCGAAGTTCTTCCATTTCACTTCTGGATTTTTCCAGTTCATTCTTTAAGACCGAGAGCCGTTGGATATTGCCCGTATCGTGTTCTTCCAACTCATCTTCAAAATATTTTCGACGCTCGGCAAGTTCTTCTTGTTGCTTCATGAACATTTCGTTTAACGTTTCCTGGTGATTGCTATAATCGCAATTATGTTAAATAACAATATAAATTGTGATAATTGATGAAGCATAATAAATATCATTACAAAGAGCGCTTTTTATAAATAAGCAACAAGAAGTATTTTCATCTAGAACAGAAATGGGGAAAATTGATTTTCCGGACCCAGAAATCCAAACATTTTCAAGCTAAACAATAATTTATGGACGACAACCTACATATTAAGCGAGTGAATTTCATTTTGAAGTTGTTCAATTGCCTTTTGCGTCTCGTTTTTTTCGGTATCTAATCGTTCAAATCGTTCATTCAAGCGCCGAAATTTCCGTTCAATTTCTTCTTTATCTCGTTGTCTGAAATTTCAGCATCTCACATATCCTGATAAATTCGTCCAATCCACATTTCATAGCCGATAAGTCATATTCACCTTAGCTAAGGTTAAAGCGACGAACAAAACTCATATATCAAGTTCAATTAAAACCCTATAAAAGAATCTCTTTTTACCAAATTTTTAATTCTTTCAAAAAAATTTTGGATCAGAAAAACTTTCGTAAGTCTTCCAAAGAAGTATAAAACTAACATTTTATCATTCTCTTTTTTGAGATCCACGAATTCCTCATCGTTCTTTCTCCGTGACTGTTCCATGCGGCTTAGTCGATTTTCACGCTCAGATAGTTTATTCTGGTATTCGCTGCACTTTCTTTTATAATCTCTAATTTCATTGTTTTTGTCTTGTAATGCCGCACGCACCAAACGAATTGTATTGAAATAGACTAAGAAACCATCTGTAAGAGTGATTCTTCTTTCCAAACAGTTTTTTTAAGGAAGAGATGAATTCCGATTCTGATGATCCTGATGCAACTGGTAACAATTGTTTTACGCTCAATTATCACTCTGTGTTATGAAGAAATAATGCTTTTAGAAATCATAAAAAGTTCGTAATTTTAACCTGGACTAATAGAACGGGTTCTTCGGCCACGTATTTCATCTAGTTCCGGTATCAAATGAATTTTCTTCAACGAATCCTTTGCGGCATCACGTTCTTCACTGACTTTCTTAACGAGGTCTTCCATAACAGCAACTCGACGATTGGAATCGTTCAGTTCGTGCTCCAACTGGGAACGAAAATAATTTCGCGTATATCTTATTTCATAATCAGGAGTATGTAATCATTCACTGTGACACATCTATACTAGTATTAAGGAATTCGTAATGCCTACCGTGTAAACTTCTTCATAAATGAAAGATTAAATAGAACGGCCTTAGAGGAACAGAACATTAAGCCATCAACGGATATTCTCCATATGATTTTTCTATTACTACGGTATAGTAAGTTAAGACCTTAATATTGCGAACAGCCACATCTTCATATTTTTTCAGTAAATCATCCATCGTATCTTCACTTTTTGTTTCTTCCAACGCACCATGTTTCCGCTGAATAAATGAAATTTAGTGCAACAAAACTCTGTAAGGAATTATGAATCTGCATTCAATGGGAATGTCAAAACCCAATGAAGAATTCAGTGATGTCCATAATTAGATGATTTTTATGATGAAATCCCTGGAAAGTTAAATGGATTACTCAATGAAAACTAAAATTTCACTGTCCATGCTATTTTTTATATAAGTTACTTATTTAGAGGAAAATATCTTTTGAACGGCAATGTTAAAGAAATATATTATTAATGACAACCCGATGTAAAGTTGGTACAGACACACTTCCGTCAAATATATTTCCAGCTCAGTGATATATTCGCTTAAATATCATCCTTAATTTCATCATCTATCAACATTTGACCTTAACTCCTTTATCATTCTTAAATTAAGAAAATTAAGATACTTCAACTCCCGGCGTTATCCTTAGTTCCACCCATATCTCCTTAAACTTTGAGATTTCTTCCTTAATTCTTCCAGAAGTTTGCCCCGAAGTTTGTAGAAAAACTATTGTTGAGAATACTTAGCGATCATTTAATTGATATTTAGACAGCAACCCAACTAGATACCAGTTAAAGAGAACCAATCATTAGTACCTTCATTTCAGCTTGGCGAACAAATGCTTCCATGTTATGTGCACAGCGTACAAATTCGGTCCGTTGTCGATCCAAATCACTTTCAGTTTCCGTTCTTAAATCTCTTACCTGCAAAAAAAAAGAAAAATCTGGTAAAGTCTGTCATGACATGCTGCGTTTGTGTCATTATTCTGTAATTTCTTTTGTATGCATGAAAACGTTTTTTTCTTCTTTCTGATATATATACAAGTCCGTCATTATTCATATCATTGTCCAATATATTCGAAACGACATAGCACTCACTAGTTTTAGTCTCTATTCAACAAACACATGTAAACCTTCTATATCTCCATGTCCGAATTGCGAGTTTCCGGTTACTACCTATCAATTTTTTGTTACTTGGAAGCATTTTATAACTGTGTAATAATTAGTGATTAATAACTACAAATACTTCAAATTCATCACTGACAAACAGTTTTAACCAGTAACTAATCCCATCTTGAACTTTAGTAGCGGGTAGATGAAACTAAAAGCATTACACTATCAACAGAAAAACAAAGGAGTGAGTGGATGTGCAGACATTTCTGATATGCTGTAACTATCAAATTTGATAAACTTTAATTCTGAATAATTTCACTGCTTTCAATTTTGAGATTAAAAATGATCGAAACGCATAGACTAATTTTCAAACATGAAACTACAGAATAAATAATGATAATAAACGTTTCATTATTAATTCGGAGCAACCTCCACCGCTATTACGGAAGTCCAGTAAATGTATCAAAAAAAAAAAAAAAAAATTGATTCGTATTTATCTCCATTCATACTTGAACAATTCAGCAAAATCTAACACCTTTTATATGATAGATATGTAATTGCATTAAAAAGATCTCTGGCAATAAAGATGGAGCTTTGGAACTTTGTCCCCGAATATAATGTTCGGTTAAATTCTCCAACATTAAATTTAAATATTCATCCGTTCAATCAATCAATGCTAATGCTGCGATGCGAAAAGGCTGATCAAAATGTATTCAAATTCGCAATGATCTATTATAACGCTATTAAAAAATAACTAGCAACCTGTCGTCGAAGTCTATTGAAAGCTACCCATAATTCGAGCATATGCTGATACTGAGCATCCATCGCACGTTTCTTTTTCTTTGAAAGTGAAGAAATTTAAAATTCGAAATTGAAATATAGATTTGATCGATCTTTTGATTTTGAAGTAGTTTCTTTTTCACTGAATACCTACTCGTACTCAAGAAAAATTTCTGCTAATGCCTTGGAATGTAATTCACAGCATACTCATTAAATGATAATAATCCGATTAAAATAAAGAATAAAAGACTAATCGCTAATTAATCTCTCCTGCCAAATGCTAGAGCTGCAGGGCAGCTGCATCAACTATAGAACCAATAAAAATCTGAGAATTGAAATTTTGAAGTTTTTAAATTTGAAACAAAACTTTAGCCGACTAATTTGGAATAATGATTTATTACTTCATCGCTTTGTCGCAACAAACATCGTTCCATTTCCCTTTCATGTGTTATTTTCATCAACTCTTCCTGAGTTTTTAGCAGTTCATCTTTCAAATTTTGGTTCGCACGCCTAACAACTTCTGCTTGTTCCCGATATATATCATTTAGATCTTCCAAGCTATCATTCCTGTAAATATTAGTCCTTCTCTTTTATAAATATTTCATAATAAATTATGTACAAAAAGTTAATAGCATCATTTCTTTTCCGAGTCGTATCGATATATATTCACCTTAAATAAACTGAGTTCATATTAAACGTGGCAACTTGATAATAAGTAAGATTTTGATCCATAAGTTTTCCATAAAAAAATATGTCAATAAATTCACATAAAATTTAAATTTAGTAAAAAGGAGCTTAATGCGTAAACTACGACGAGTTAGAAAAGTTAATAACAATGCATCATCAGAATGCATAGCAAATATAACTAAAACATAAGAAAATTAATTTCGAACCATGTTTTTAAATGAAATTGTACGTCAGGAAAATATCCATTTTGAAACATACCTTATTTGTTCATCACGTAATTGCTGAATGATTATATTGGAACTATCAGGCAATTCTGTTTTAAAATCGGTATCAGTGAAAGAGGAAGACAACAGCGCATTTGCGCTTAATCCATCTGGTCCAATACGTAACATCTCGGATGAACTTAAAATTACAAATAAAAATTCCTGGATAAAAATACGAACAATAAATTAAAAAGAACACGTCAGATTCTGTATAATTCAAATAATTTCTAATTAACAAATTTCTGTATCAATAAGCTATATTCGGAAGTTCATTGAACCAATCGATACATGAGGCATAAGTAATTATTTTCCAGTAGCTGAGGTTAATAATACGGTTCTGGTTTTTTCATATGAATCTTATCAGTATATAATCTTGGAGCAATTCCACTTTTGAATCTCTTCACAAAAAAGAATCCATACGGCAAATAGAACACACCGTGGGAAGACGTGAACAACACTATCAACAGCATCGACATCAGAAACACACGAAGCGTTCAGTTGAGCCACCGATTTCGCAGTGCGCTGTCGATATTTCATCACCTGCAAAATTTCACATTCTTCAAAAAATTTTAAAGTTGGAAATAATTAACAAAATAACCCATATCTAATATGAATTAGAATAAAACATCAAAAAGTGTTTCGCGACGGTATGAATAACTGTATCCATATAATCAAAATTGAAAGCGAATAGCACAATGCGCACAACAATGGAGAAATCTTGACTTGCAGTAAATTGTGCTTGCTCATCTAATATCTAGTATAATTGGACACAACTAACCTTATTACTCAAACCTGCCAGAACTTGCCGATACTTCCGCTGTTCATCTACACTAGCGTCAATCCTAGTCCTATAGCTGCTCAAGTCAGAAGGCACGAAAACGACATCTGTTGCAGAACGTACTAAACGAAAGTTAATTAACCAGCAAAATTTTAATTTATAACTTCTCTGTATAAGGAATAACTCAAACATATAAGTCCGCATAAATATAAAATATAAGTTTTTTTGGAGCTTTATGCACAAACCATTATGAATTGCAGAAGTTGATGGCAGTGCATCGTCAGAATGCATAACAAAATCACTCAAAGTTGTTTCATCACTGAAAATACACACCATACAGTAGATTTTTGAAATGAAGATGAAACATTATTCCATCTTTGAGAAATCCAGCAAAATGAACTTAAGGATGGTCTTCGCTTTTGCAATGTCCTAAAACTCTTAATGATCAAGTTTTTTTTTCCTGCAATCCTTTCATATGATTGAATTTCTAAAAATTACATAGGCCTTTCATGGCACAACCAAGTGCTTAAATCGGCCAATCACTCATTTTAAAAAAATACTGAGAAAAGGGAATTTCAATAATACTTTCCAATAATTCATAAAAATATCGCCTTTCTTTTTAAAAAAAGACTTCTATTCTATCCGGATCAACCAATTAAACAGAAACCACCTTCTTCCTCACAACAAAAATCCGATTTCTTCCTTAGTATGAATAATTTTCATCACAATTCTAACCTGTAGTAGTGAATATCATCAGCTGATCTGTCATGTTTTTTTCTTCTATCCTAAGGTGTTTGTTACCTGAGGATACGCTGGCTGCTATAGCAACTACAAAATATTATAAGGAAAAAGAAATGGATTACGAGAAGGAAAGGGGAGAGAAATATTTGGAATCAAATTATATTGTCAGCATATCTACGATACGGTTTATTTCATCTCACCTTAATGAACTTGAAAAATTTTGAAATTAACATCACGTGGACAATCAAATGAAACTATATGCATCATCATAATCAAGTGATAATGCATATAGTTCTAATGCTTGGCGTATAAAACTTATTTGTTTGATAATTTCCATCTAATTATTCATATTCTAATCTTATTGGCATCGCTATTTACCCCGACTGCTCATTTTCATTACTTACACAATTATTCACATGTTTCTACTCATTATTCTTCAGTTCACAATTTTTTTCAGTGAGTATTATTCCTCGATCTGGAATTCTAATCACTGACTGCGAATATAAAGAAGCGTCCTTTCAATGCCTATGCTGATCTAATTTTTTTACTGCCGAATACGAACTGACTCGGAACATTTGCTAACATTGAAATAAAATGTCTTTCACTCAACAACAAATGAATTCTTGACAATATTTGATACTGTCAAGAATTAACCTGAATTTTTTTCACTAATAATAAACATAATTTTAAGCAATATGAATTGTACTTCATCTACAATCAAGTAAACTAAAAGCAGCAAAATGTATATTGAAGTGAAAGTAAAGTAATGTCAATTTTTCCGAGTAATAATTAAATATAGAATATCAGTAGTAAGAATACAATACGAAACCGTATTTTTTTTCAGCTTTTTAAATTTAATCCACTTCGTAATTTTTTATTGATTGAACATGTTGTTTGAGAGATTTTCTTATGGAAACATAGTTTGGGTAATTTGCAATAAATGGGACAAGAAGCATGTGGTACTGTGATATTTCGTTATTTAATATTGTAACGAAATAATTTTAGCATCATTCACAGCAGTCGTGATAAGACGTAGTAGTAGCACTATCTCGCGTCGTATTCTGAAAAAATGCTCACAGTACCAACTATAACTGTTCTGCTCCAATTACAAACCATTTGAACCCACTTACTGATCAGATCACTCATACCTTCGAGGTATTTGATAATCAATTATGGTGGCTTTACCTTGATTTATCTTCACTTTCAATTCTGTTTTTGCTTTTCTTTGTTTAGATTCCACTAAATTTTCAGACAGCCGTAATATATGCTCAGATAGGTGCATGTTAATAATAATCAGTAATGGAAAATTTTCAGAAATATAAGCATCATTTAATGTGATGAAGCACGTTTGCAGTTGAATATTAATAAATTTTTCCTCTTTTAATTTGAAGTGAATGCATAAGAAACAAGAGATTTGGCAGACAAAGTAAGAAAATTAGCACAGCCTTTTTATCGGTCCCCCAGTATTTCTTACCTTCATTTTAGTACAGAGGAAGAAGATAGGTATAAATAGAAAGAAAAATACTCGAACTATTTTACATATCAATTTCCCATCAGCAAAAGTCCCTTTAATTAACTCCTTAACTCACTATTTCCTCAGATATGAGACAACTACTAACTCAAAATATTATTAGAAAGAACCAACTCATTAACAAACTTGCAAGAAGAGTTTTTTCAGATAGGTTCCCCAATAAGGCTTTATTAAATTGGTTACGCATGAACGAAGCGTTTTTAAAAATAATACGTTTGAAAATGGAGTTTTCTTCTAATAGAAACCGTAATAATATTCCTTTCTAAAGTACATCTCTTTTCTTAACGCTTCCATATAATTCATGCTTAACTGAATCTTTAAAGATGAAGCCTTTGGCGGTAACCGTTTTTGTCTGTTTCGTAGCAAAAATTATAAACTTTTCCATAAACCCTTTTTTATCTTTTATCATGTTTAACATCGACTTGACTAAGGAAGTTCCCAGAAAAAAGTATTTCCGACCAAGAAACAATCAAACTGTTAATGACTGGAAGGTATGTTTACTGAATCGGTAATAATTTATGGTGTGTGCTAAATAGATGATGTAAGCAAATTGACTGGTATTTACAATTCCGAAAGGTCGAGTTTCTGCTTTTCGAGAAGCAGAAGGCGCTGAAGATAAAGCCAGAGAAACTAATTAACAAGGTGAGTAAATAAGTAAACAGCGTCAGACAAATAAACAACCAGCCATAACAGATATGTAAACAAAGCAAATTACAAAGGCCGTAACTAAAACTGTGTAACAGCCACAAACAGAATGCGATTAAAGCCAACCATTGAGTTTATCAAATAAATATAACGTGTTCACGACTATCATCTCTGAAGCCTCAGATAGTAGAAAAAGATATTGCTTTTGTTAGGTTAGTACTACAGTCCAGACTAATTAGACCTAGCAAAGTGGATTCTAAAGAAAGTGGTTCAACAATTAAAGATTAACAAACTATTAGGAGCAGTTTTGGAAGACCCAAGAAGGTCAGGCCGAGAACGTTAACTGCCTTAATTATCGACCACTTAACATTAACTAATACAATCACTTATTAACGGCTTCAAACAATCACCTGCCTGTTATTTCAATCTCTGCAGAAGTTACAAATTTTCGTGGATAATCCTGGAAAAGAATGCTGAAGGCATGTAACTAACATTTCAAGCAAGTTGTCAACATCGACATCACTTCCTTCGCTACTTTGTTCGCTCATTGTGATTTATTCCTTCCTATGATTTCTGATAGCGACAATCATTTTAAAATTTCCATTTTTCGTCCTTCAAATGACGACTGAAATTTGTTAACTTTTAGTAAAAAAGAAAGCGCTGCATTGTTAGAAACAAACAAATCAATGCTTCCAAATAATGCACATACCTATTTTAGCATTGGAGTACTGTCAGAAATAATCGTTGTATATTACCGTCATTTTGAATAGTAATATTATCTGAATTCAATTCAGTTCCGTTTTTATTTTAGTTTAATTCACTTCTACTCATTCTATCTAAAAATTTAACCCATTTGAAGATAACAGTACTAAATCTATCCGGTGCTAGAAGAATGTCTGCAAAATATAAACACCATCGCTTACTTGAAACCTTCATAGATCAACTATCCGCCAAGATATCGTAGATTTAAGTTACCTTTTACATTTATAGTCTTTCTGTTTACATTACAATTTCTATGTGCACGTCATCCTAAGGTATTCTATATGTTTGAATGAAAGTTGACCTTAATGCATCTTACAATCATGTATCTATCCACGTATTTCTACGTAATCATCCAAGACCACCAAGAAATACTATCATTGTTAAAAGTAAATTGAATTTTCACTAATTATTAACGAATAACAGAAAAGGCGAACATTGTGATATTTACTGGTTTGGCTATTTTGTTTTCAGTGTGGAGTCAGTGTTAATGTAAAAAATACGAGAATGAGTTGGGGATACTAATTGTCTTTTCGGCGATATGATTATATCAGTTACGTCAGAAATACGTTTAGAAAATCGAAGTGGAGAAATTTATGAAATAGTGTATTATGCTGAAACATTTTGTGGAGAATACAATCACATCAGCGAAGCAATCGGATCAAAAATATTGCAAGAACTGAACAAATATACAGAAGAAACATGCGAATGAGTTTGGCTATTTTAATAACAAAAAGATTTGTATCCGATTCATAAGTGTTATGATCATAGAGGTGTTCAAATAGTGAAAGGTCATATAGGTTATTTGTATATTTTCTTCTTTTTCTATCAGAAATACGGCTTTGAATGGTACCGTTATATCCGAGAATATGTTGTAATTCAGCTATTTGATGTTAGATAAAGAAATTTTTAATTGAATTTCTAGATTTTTCCATTCGTCGAAAAAGATAATGGGAATAAGGGAAGTACCGCGCATTATTGTTCCCGGGAACTACTTAAAAGCATTTTGTATTCTTTCGGGGAGAAGTAGAAAGAGTTTAGGATAGTTTAAGGATTGTTTTGCATGAATTATTATTTCTTTCCAAGATTCTCAAGTTTAAGTTTAATTCATCATTCTGAATTATTGTCGTAAATGAATTTTATTTTATTTACGTCAACAATGTTTCAAGGAATAAGCAAATTGCTATTTCCCAACCATATGACCTATAAAGGTTACGTCTTCTCAATTTGAGTACAGGAACGTAATTTTCCTTTTTTTATCATGTTTTTAGTTGTTGTTTGATCTTTCCCCCAGTCTTGTCAAATCTACAGCCATAGATATTCGCAAAGATATATATAACAGGTACACAATTTCCAGGATTGTACGTCCAAATACAAATATTCTAAGTGTTCCAAGTGCACTAGCAACTTTTCCTCTGGCCACCGTTACAACATAGTTGTCAATCAGATCTTTTCACCTTACAATAATATCTTCAAAAGACGACTTCTAGGCTATTCACAACACAGAACTAGTTTGACCTTAGCATTTGAGTCTATCATATCTACTCCATCTGAAATGACCAGAAGTTCCCAGCTTATTATCTTATCTCTTCTTCAAAATTGCTAGCTGATAGTCTACATTGTTTATCCCTTAGTAATTGTATCCAAAAAAACAATATAGATCTATTGCTCGAAAGTGAATAAAAATAATTTTGGTTCAGTGATTCCAACTAATGCATTGACCTCTTGAAAGGATAAAACAATGTCGTGATTCCTAAATTCTATTCCAGATGTAACCATTTAGTTCGTTTAATGTCTACCACCAACTCTTTATGGTAATTCCAAGTGTACTGTTCAGAAAGATGTTCACTGAAAATGTTCAATTCTTTCAGTCATTCTAGATTGTCCTACTTGTCGTAGTTCGAATTAGGTCTCACAACTCAAAATTAAACAATAATCCAAGTCTCATTTTGAACTATTTCGATCCAACTATTCAAACTATTCTGGTCAACTGCTCATTCAACTCGACTCTACGACAACTGTATTTTGATTCCCATTTACGATAAGATTTTGAAAGGCCTACATTTAAAATTCCTAGATCTAGTACTCAGTCTGTCTTAGACCCTGCCATCGAGATATATTTTTCTTCAGAAGTCGTGAATAAGTACCAACAACAACAATGCTTATCCAATCATTTATGACTTTATTCTCTCAGTAAATGATTATCACTCCAACAAAACACAAGAAGTGAGCAAGTTCATTTCATACAGATTTAGCCTTTCAGTTTTTTCATATGCGTGTTGCTTGGCTGTCTCATAAATATTTGATCTTTTTTCTGTACAGGTTTATTTCAGTTACCGATCTTCAGGAATAGCTTTTTCATCTATCCTTGGAATGGAAATTTTCTTACAATTATCCATTAATAGAATGAAAGAATCCGTCTTCTTTCAATAAGCTCTTCGGAACTTTCTGTTTCTTTCTAAGCTATTGTTACAACAAAATCTTTCTGACTAAAATTGAAAGAATGGGAATTTATTCATCCAATTTTGATCAATTCAACCATATATATTTTCTGGTTCGATATTGGCTTTTTTCTAAAAGAGTGTTCAAGCAATCAGTGCAATCGATCTTCTATTAATTATTATATGATTACAACACTCAAATGGTCAAATACAGGTCTCCCAAACAGGTTCATGGTATCGGATGATGTAACGTTCCGTTGAACAAGTCTGAACAATTCAGGTAGTTTATTTGCCTGAAGATTCTTTGGAAATATATTTCGTTTTATATTTCTACCTTACACAATCGTAGTCTATTTCGAGAAATGAATGCTGCAAAAAGTTATTCTGAAATGAAAAGTGGACATGTTGAGTTCATTAGTAAATTCAAGCATACTTTACTTCTTCCAATAGCTAAATATTTTTTCCCTTTGCAAAACGCTGAAATCCTTCCTGTAAATAAAATGAATGTCTATTTAAGAAATCTCAATCAAAAATATAAATGCCCCAAAGATTTCTTAAAATTTTTTGTAGCATTCGTTATTTTGAATTATTTCAGATTGGTTTCCAATCAGTAATTGCCAATAATTAAATGTCTTCTCAATCAAATATTTTTTGAATTTTAACACATAAAGTTTCTTTTTTTTTACTTCTCATAAAAGATATTATCAGTAAAATGTAAAAGAAAAAATGAACATACGATAAGGAGAATAACATTACGTATATAAAACTGGCAGGATGAGGAAAAATTTTGTTCCCATATAGTAGAAAACAACAATTATCCCTAAGTTAGTTTTTAGATTATATCTTTGCAAATTTAAAAGAAGTACATTTTCTTTAAAATTTTTGAGCGTAATAAATTAGACACTTAAAAGTTTCAAAAGATATGATGTAGGAACTAATTTAGGAATAATTATTGTTTTCGACTATATTAAAAGTTTGCTAATAAACGATGCTCACCTAATTATATTTTCTATTCTAACCCCTCTTTTTCGTTTCTTCTTTAAAGTAATATTGGTTAGATTTATTGCGCTTTAAAAGACGTATTTACAATAGAACGATTTCGAAAAAATGTCCATTTCAAAATTTAAATATTACTGTTATGAATAGCTACGAATACTATTAATTAGTTCAAGAAATCCTCGACATATTTGCATTTTGAATTCAGGAAATGATTGTCAAGACTTCTTAAAAAGATATTTCGAAATTTCGAACTTCTCTTTATTTGCCGAAGGATAATGACGCTTCATTCAGATAGGGAAATATTAAATGGTTGAAAGTTATTCTTTTTTATAAACAAAAGTTGTAATATAAAGGAAGAATGAATAGGAGAGATGGGGTAAAAATTGAAAGGTTACAACAAAAAGTTACGGAAAAAGGTCGATTAGGAATTCGAAGAGTGAAGGGACAAGATAATTTTAACTTTTAATTTCACTCTTCTTATACTATCTGTGGAACATCCAGCTATGATGAATCATCAGTAATAATAAACTTGATATTTGGGAAGAATTTTTGGGAAATCCTAAAATTTTTCAAGAAGGTAGTAATGGAAGTAAAAATTATATGAACTATATGTAAAGCTAAAAACTGAAATTAATAAATTTGTTGTGAGCATTAGTAATAATATCGTCGTATTTATAGTAAGTAACCAAGGAAATGAGTGAATGAGGAAAGGAGAGAAGTGAGAAAGATTAAGTTAGGCCTGAAAGCATCTATTCCGTATCCTAAATGTAATGGGTACTATTTAAAAAGGATCTAACACTCACTCACTCAATCATATGAAGGTTTAGTTGGTAAACTTTGTCATCCTATTACCATCTCGTCAATTAGGCCTAATTTTGAGAATATATAAAAGTCCTTTAGCAAGAAACTTATTTTAGTCACACTCTATGACATATTTTCTTGTTTCTCAGTAATTTGTTACCGCCATCAGTAAGAAGGTACAGATTAGATTGAGACCAAACGTTCACTACATTGATTAGCTGAAAGCTTAAGTAAGTCTTAAATGATAATGTATCATATTATGGCTATATCAGGTAAATTTAAATTGATGGAAATACTACCAATTTAAAATAGAAACGGCCTAAGATGATCTTATCCGTATAATCAAATGACATTCCGGGCAATATTGAGACCTTACCTTGACGATATCTGGATAACTGTGATAATGTATCAATATATCTGCAATCAATTTTATTTAATGCTACACCTGGAAGAATCATTTACTAACGGAGAATTTAGGAAGGTAACAGTTCGATGTTTTCCATTCATACATCAAGGAATCAATCGATAGATCAGAAATGATAAAATGTAACATCAATCATTGAATATTAACATTATCCTCACAAAAACGTTATAGCATAGAAAATGAAAAGGCTAATTATTTTTTATTTGAGCATTCTAACAAAATGTAACAGAATAAAATGAAAACAATTTTCAGAAAAAGATGAATTTTCATTACATTTTTCATCATTTTGTTAATGTTTGCTTTTTGAATGCATTTTGGTAATAATGTATTTGTTTGATTATTCACTGGAAATGTTCTCGCATTATAATAGCTTCCTCCTAAATGACTCAGTGGGCTAAGGTCACTCACTGATTGACATTGACCCATGGAATATATTTAGACAGTAGTAGTAGTTTGCATTAAAAAAAGTAAAGGTTGAAAAACCAATCTTAGAAAAGAGAATGAAGCAATATAGAAAATAAAAAGTCATAAAAGGATATTGTGAACAATTGTAAAACTGGATTTGTGAATAATTTTGCCTATTAATATTTCTTTTTACTAGCCAGATCCCAGGGTCGAAGTTATCATTGACTTAAGTTCAATTGTAAGAGGATTATTTGAAAGAAAAAAAAAATGCAAACTCTTTTTTGCAATTCATTTTCCTCTAAAATCTTCAATTAATTTTGTTCAGGATTAATTTGTTGTTTAAAATAAATTTTGAAAGATCACTTTTTGTTTCTCTTTGCTGATATTATTATCAAAAACATCCATTTTGCTAAATGGTACGGTATTTTTCGATGGTATCATCATTGGATAGTAATTTAATGGGACATCAGCATAATGACGGCTTCTAATCTAAAAGTCTTTCAACTTCTATTTGACATCATCAGGCAATTCATTGCTGGGTAATTACTATAAATTTTATTGTCCATTAATCAAAGTCAATTATTTTTAATCTACTATGAATTCAGATTAAATTTTCAATTTTAACTCATAATTCAGAATTATTTAGACCAAATAATTTATTCATTATTCAAAAACGATAATATTTCGTTCTTTAGTTTTGAGAGAGAAGAATAATTCAAGTAAGACTAAACGAAATTTGATAAGAAACATACAGTTTTACACATGTATACGATGATAAGCATTGCTAACATCATGCCGATCGTAACACCGATTAAAATAAAATTAAGGATATCAGTTGGGTTCATATCAGCCATTTGAGCACTTAACGTATCAAGCGATGCCTTCAAAAGCATTTAATTTCATTGATCAAATAATTGTAAAAAATGTAACGAATGTGAAGGATGAAAGTTGTATGAATGATACATGTATATCAACGCGGCATGGTAATAAAAGTAAAGAAAGTAGTAGTCGTAGTTAATTAGCAAATTAAAAATTATATAATCATTAAAAAATGTGTGTATGCAGAAGTATTCGATAAATTGAATATATTTAATGAAATCTATGCAAAAAATTTTAGTAGTACAAAATGAATGAGAAAAATTAAATGCATTTCAATTTATGAAATTGTTTATTCATTTAGATTTTCCAAAAAGCTATCATGCAATTAAACTATATTAATTACCTATGCCAATATATTCACCGTTAAGAATTTTTATAAGAAATAATTAACTAACCATTAAGAAAAACACTCTCCAATATATTTATAAGCAACCACTCTGGAATATTAACAACACAAAAATGAATATCATCGTTGAATTTCCTTAAATTTTATTGAAGGATTTTTTCATTATTTCGGTTTAATTTTGAAGTATAAAATATTTAATACCAGTTAATTTCATCTTATAGTGAAGTATTTGTGATGAAATGAATGAAATAATTGCAAATTGAAAAAAAGCATAATTCAATACTATTCCTTTTTGCGCCCATGCAACGACTGACATGTGAACTTTGCTGATATCAATGCTTTACCTGTCAGAAACTTCGAAGATTATAGTCGATGCTTTATTCTAAAGAAATTTCTCGCTTTTTTGAGGATTTGAGAGGGAGAGAGGGAAGTAAATGTTAGCATGAGATCAACAAATATTAAACTATTTTCAGCATTTAACCTGCTAATTTGATGTTATTAAATACAAATTTAAAAAGTGAGAATGTTTTATTTTATTTTATTATATGAGCAATTTTTTCATTTATAATTAAAATATTCATATATAAAACAGCACCATTATAGTTAAAAGTTCCGTAAATCATATCATATCCTATATCAATAGCCGGGTGGAGTTCGTGGTATTGGACAATGGCCGCAATTCCCATGAATACCTAAATTAAAAATAAAATTAATCTGATACACAGAAATATATTTTAGAAAGGCAATATTTTACAAAAATATATCTTTTTAAATCGTGGAAATTGCTGACTTAATTATTTTAAAATTTTAAAATTAGTGTATAGAACACACTGACCAATAAAGAGTGCTTTTCATCTTGAAAATTGAAAAATTTTTTTTGTTATCGAGCTCTTTAAATAATTGTATAAATTGATTAATTTCCAAACCATGTAAGCCATTCGGTCCTGGTAATCCTCGTGGTCCTCTTTTCCCACTTTTACCTTTCTTTCCACTCTGAAACATATTCGGTATGATTTTTAAGAACTGCAGCTAAAAGGTACGCGTTGATTTCTAAAATAGTACTATGCAAAAGTTTCGAATAACTTACCTCGCCTGTTGGTCCTTGAGGTCCAGGAATAGTCTGTCCACGATTCCCTTTTGGTCCTTTCATACCAGGTTGTCCGTCTGGTCCCGGAGGCCCCGGAATACCAGGAGGCCCTTCTATTTTAATAACTTTTCCATCCTAAAAATAGAAGTAAAATGTTGCACAAATCATTAATGCCAAATATCAGCTAAACTGAACTCATACACATATAAATAATAGTGTGCAGTGAAATATAACTTACTTCTCCTTTCTTGCCCCGAGGCCCAGGTCCACCCATTCTGCCTACCGAACCAGGTTGTCCAATCATGCCTTGAATCCCCTGCATTCCTGAAAGGCATCTCTTATAAGCGTTATATAGTTCGTTAGGATTTTATCATCCGCTATTTACCGATTTTAATTCAAACTTACCATCATGACCTGGTTCTCCCGCTTCACCACGTGGTCCTGGTGGTCCCTTATTACCAGGTTGTCCTGGTGGTCCAGGTGGACCAGGCAAACAAATTATACAAGGTTCCTTCTTCAGACCATCATGCGGTATCACACCACCATTTTTCCCATAATTCCCATCCTAGTAATCAAAAATGTTAAAATCTAAATGAAAAGAAAAAAACGAAAATTAAAATAATACTCTCAAACAGCAATAACATTTCAATGAAAGAAAAAAACTTCGAGAAAAAAAATTTTTCGGAATTTAAAAAAAAGACAATATTAAGACTTAGTAATCCAAAAAAAAAAAAATAGCTACCTTTCCAGGCCGTCCATCTTTACCATCTCTGCCATTATCTCCCGGTGGTCCTGGTGGTCCAGGTGGTCCATGTTGACACATGCAACGCATCATTTGTATTTCTACATCCCTATCCTGGTGTGGCGATGGTGCTGGTGGTGCGAATACGGGCTATAATTTCTAATTTCAATTTATTCAGCAATCTTTTAAGAATTCCTTTCAAAATTCAAACCAATATTCTAATTTTTTTTTTTTTTTTGAAAATACGAAAATAAAACCGCTGATGCAGGAGCACCATAAGCGCCATTTCCACCTGCATCACCAATACCATCATCACGCCATTGTCCAAACAACCAACCACGTTTCTCACGTCTTCTTGTCTGATATCCATTCCGAAGAGCATACATTTCAGACCACATATCTCGAGAACTCATCTGAAAAAGAAAAAACATAAATGAAATATATTTCCATGAAATAAACTCTCTGAAATCAATAAATTGTAGATAAAATATCTTACTTTACAAAAGTCTGTTCCATCGAGAACTTTTGAATGTAAATGATGAGCATAGCTGTAGAGGAATGGTACTGTCAAAATTGCCAGTGAAACAGAAAATATTGATAATGTCACTGCAGCAATTGCTATATGTCGAAATTGCCTTAAAAATTTTTTGAAATGTTAACTTAAAATTTTTGATAGAACCCATTCAAACTATATTTTTTTAATTACTTAAGAAACGTAACATTTCTACATGTTAGCTTACAGAAGCTAATTTACGTACCAAAGAAGGTACCTGTGAACTTCCAATTCCATCTTCGGATCCAAATTCATAATTGCAAAGTAACAGACGATAAGGTCAATCAAGAGCAACCTTTTAAATGGGGTGCAATTTAGGATATTTTAAAATGGCAATGAATGCATTTATCATAAATCGGGACAGTAAAATTATCGGTAAAACGGTATTGCTATCTGATAACATTACAATTACAACATATATTGACATATATACAAACACATTTATTGGGGGATTCATAATGATCTTATAAGTGAGTGACCTAAATTTTTGATTGGTATTTTAAAAATTTATTACGTTTGTAAAATTTGATAAATGATATAGTAGAATAGTTATATCCAAAAGAAGAAAAGAACATATGACTTATCTATCTATTCCACTCAGTGACCTTTTGTGAATGTTGGGATTTTGGGATTGTCCTAAAATCAAAACAAAGAAGATAAAAAAGAAACGAAAAAATGAAAGAACTGCTGCTATATTACTTCTCATATAGATTTAAATTTCTAACATTTTTTCCTTTTTAAATAAATTTAAAAATATATATATATATATGTGGGAAGAGATTTGATCATAGCATCTATGATTTTTTTCTTACTAATGACTTTTTCTTGTCGTAATCTTATTTCATTCTTCTGGAATATACGCTTATAAATTAGCTGTGAAATAGCCTTCAATGAATTTTTAAATCTTTTTCAGGATATCTCCAAAGGTGATAAATTTAGTATTTAATTGGTAAATACTATTCAGAAACCTTTGTGTTTGCAGTATACCCGTTGATAACACCCCTAACCATTATCTTTTGGATGATATAAACAGAATCGAAGAATCTGTTGAAATCATTCCGAAGTAACGGCATAAAAGAAAACGAATTCAACGACACTCTAATCTGTGGCATCGCTTCAATTTCAAACAACAATAACAATAACAATAACGAAAATAAACAACCGATAATATATCGATCCCATAAAAACCATAGAAAAAACATATAATTTTTGTGATGCGACAGATGTATCTTTTTCTCTCTTTCTCTCCTTTACTGTGTAAAATGTTCCGCTGAAACAACCAATACCTTTTGTCATTTTTTAACTTAATTTGGTTGATATAACTTTCGTTTAGAATTTAACAGTGTTTTATTTTTTTTTAAAATATTGATGTATTTAACACACAACAAATAATTACATTTATAACTTACAATTCGGTTATGTACAATATATCTTCTTATCATGAATGGTATAAACTTCTATCAGGGGAAATGATCACGGGAGGATTTTCTGCACTAGACATATAATATCCATCTGGCTATCCATCTTAATAATTCGGTACAATATCTTTGAGATTATTTGAAACTTTCCAAAATATATAAAGTGCTACATGATGATTGAATATCTAGCACATATTTCCTAAAAGATTCAGCTAATTATTGCTTGCAATTAATTTTAATTAGTTACTTATTACAATTTATCCATGTTGTTTTACCTTTTATATTCAATTCAAATTAATGGCATAAAATATACATCCATCCATCTATAAACATTATCTTTCAAAGGAATTTTTTTTTTCTTTTTTGTTGAAAAAAAAAAAAACATAAATATAGATAAATGAACAAATAAATAAATATATGCTACAGACGTGATAATAGGCAATACTTAATACTAATTTATTTTTTTTAGATATTTAATTCTGGTCATGAGTGAGATGAAAATGTAAGGATAAGTGAGGGTAATAGAGATGGTGTCGCGCAATTCAGGGTCAATTGGATTATACAAATGATGATCATCATATTCATAAGCAGCTCCTAGTATCGAATGTAGTATCATCGTCCAGGTAGCTCCTAGTATCGCATGTATCATCGTCCAGGTAGCTCCTAGTATCGCATGTATCATCATCACCGTCATCCTAACAATCGATATGATCATAAAATGATTTGTTAGATGACACATTTGGCGAGGAGAAGGAAGGAAAGAGTAGAAGCGTCTTTTCTAGCTCCTTTTTTTCCTCTTCTATCTCATGTGCCAATGATCGCTTACACTCTCTCCCTTACCAATTCATTCTAATTTTATGCATTCATTCTAAACCAACCCTACAACGGCCATATATCGTTAAATTTACGACTCTGTTTTTGACGGAGGAAGAAGGAAAAGAGAGGTCGAAAGATGAGCCAATAACCTCATCGCTTTCTAAACTTATACAATCCGATCAATGTCATCCTCCTATCATCTTCTCTCCATCTCTCTTTTCAATTTTACAGTTTTATCATTCCGGTTTCCTTTTACAGTCGAATTGAATTCTATTTATTTTCTTCCCTTGTAATTATCATAAGATGCTAATTAATTACTCGAAATAGATGTAAATTGCAGTGGCAACAGCCGATTAGCTAATGGTAGGATTTTTATTCAATTGAACAATTTGGAATTTCTAAATACGGCAAATCATTAGTGAACAATGCGATCATCACCGATCGATCTAAATACACTTGCAACGGAATTGCATAAAATTGCACAAGCCAAGTAAGTTATCCATTTATTCTTTTTGAAAATATAAAATTTGAGGAATTCTATTTAATAGTTAATGTTAATTGGTGAGTTTCATTGCTAAACTTCAATATTAAAAGCTTAATGAAATATCAATAGGAAGCAGTGGGAATAAGTTGTTGATTACAATTTGATAATCATAAAACTATGATGGATTAATTACTCTGACTATAAATCACGATAATCACAAGTATAATAAGTTCCTTCTATTCCTAACTATTAGTAATTTAATAATCACTAACTGCCTAATTATGAACTTGCTTTGCTCCTAATCAGCTTATACCACCAAAAATAGTTGTCGTTAGTATAAATATTTCTAATCGAATGACCAATCTTTCTCTCCTTGTGATCAGAGCTGTTACTTTTATATGATAAATAAAAAATTACTTTGAAGCATTCTATAAAAATTATTATTAATATTCAGACAAAATGCAGCCATAAATAATCATAATAACAATTACAGTAATACTGCTGTCATGCAAGTAGTGATCAGAAGTATGAAAATCATGACAGCTGATAAACTGACAAAGAACACCGATAAGGGTTATTCTGGTGATAATAATTATATTGATAAATTTTGTGTTTATTGTAATCATACTAGTTTAGGACGAAATTGGAAGATTTCACAATGAGACGTAATGAGTTGTTGGCTGAATTAGCCGATTTTCAACAGTCTAAAAAATTCATTGAAGAGACACAAAAAACGATCAGTGATTTGAATGAAGAAAAGGATGCTCACAGTGAAATTATCCAGCAAATTAATATGGTTGGTTTATTTTAATGAATAGATTGCCTTGTTCATTGACATATAAATAAAGTGTAACGTCAGAGGTCGGAAGTTATTTTCATCATTTCATATAGCAGTTATGCATAATTCTGCATTTATTTTAACGCTGTTGGTGCTTTTTGTAATGCAGCACAAGATTTGTGCGATTGCAAAAATCATTTGTATGATACTTGTGATAGTCAAGATCGAGAAATATCTTTTAAAAATAAATAGTACTAATAACCTATTATCAGAATACCGGAACTGTCCAGCTATTCATTGTTGAAGATGATGGAACATCAATTTCCTGAATGACAGGCACGAAATAAATTCATATTTTCGCCAGTTACTACGAGATATTCGTCAAAATCCCATCACTTTAAATTCCACTAATATTTAAAGGATTTGGAATCAGTGCAATTTTACTTCATATTTAGGATAAGCAAGAGCTGGAAAAAATTATGAATTCAGCTAAGCAAGAAAAACGGCAAATGGAAGAGAGTATTAGTCAGAAGTATGAGGAGATATTTCGGCTACTAGAGCAAACCAACGAGCTATCACGGGAAAGCGGCATTGGTGAAGAGGATCTTATCTCACCGTCGATTATACCACCGAATAAAATCGCTCCGTTAGTTCTTTATCTTATATAGTTACTTCATCTTCTAAAAGGTCTTTTGAGTTTTAAAAAAGTCAAATTTCGGAAAATATCACGTTTCAGACATGAAAATTTAAAATAATTAAAATGTGAACTTAACCTCACATTTACCTACTCGTTGTGGACTTGTTTAGAATAAGCAGGTTGAGTTTTTTAGAATGTTTTAGATGAGCCACCTTCACTCCATTTGGTCATTGGCCAGTTTTATAGTTTCGCTGATTTATAGTAGGAATCCTCATTCCTAACTTCAGCTACTCGAATTTATCCTTACTTGTTAAAGAAACATCGGATCATCTTAAATACCAGAAAATCTCAATTTTTTAGGAATATTTCATCTGTTGGATCGTTAGCTGCTGCAAGTACAGGTATACCTCCGCTGTTGCGTCACTTTAAGGTTAATTCAGTACCAGCTGTTGTACAGCGTGCTATGTTCAATTTCGATTCCATTCTTCTGCAAGCAGCAGCACCAACAATGGCAAGACCTCCAACTATGCCGCATGCTTTTCCAACCAGTTCGTCACTTGCCAAGGTTGATCATCAATCACCGCCTATGAAGGTTGCTTTCATTGAATTGATTAACGGCTTAGGTAAAAAAAAAAGGGAAACTGACAGAAAAGTTGCATTATCTAAACAATTACCAGTACTTGATCCTGAAAGATTATTTTGTTAGTAAATAAATTACTTGTTAATAATTTAAGCCAATAATTAACTTTGCTAAATTTTAAACTGTTAGCCTATAAAATACTTGGAAGTTGCTGCATTATTGATTTTACCGTCTGCTGTAAAAGTAACACTTTTCTTTTCTTTTCCAGACATGTCAGTCTTGTTTCCAACAAATCCATCGTAATGCTCCCATATGTCCGATGTGTAAAAGTAAAAGTCGGTCGAAAAATCCAAAAAAACCGAAGAGGAAAGTGATGGAATAAAATTTATTAGTTGTATTTTAATTCATGTATGAAATAAAAAAATTTTGAAATGTTTATCGTTTGATAATACAAACAAACATATATCGCAAACTTTTACATACTTTCGCAATACGTTGCGTAAAAAAAATCCTACTTATTCTTTCTTAAACATTATGTAATCTTGAAAACAAGACAAATATTTGAAGCATTCAAACGTTGATAGTTTTAAGATTGTTTAATTCTTCAGCAGTTCTCAATCTTCTATGGAAAATTTGAATATTTCAAAAAAAAGTTAAACTTTAATTAACGCCGAAGATCAACTACAAATCTGCAATATTGTAAATATGGCATATTCAGTAACGAAAATTATATACAAAGTTATGATGAATCATTTATTTAATTATGACGTAACATTTTACCTAAATATATGCTGGAGATTTTATATGCTACGTATACTTTTTTTTTTCTACAATTCGATATATTTGTTGAATGGAACGTAATGAGATGTTTCTTCCGGACGTATTATTTACATTTTTTTGTTTGGTATTTCACTTCTGCCATTTTCCTTCCAACAATTATTTCTTCTTTTATATCAGCATCAAACGGTTCTTCCCACAGACTTTCAACGATTGTATCGTCGTCGTTCAAGCATGTCTGCTGGCACGATCTGCATAAAATGCACCCTTCACTATCCATCTATCAGGCCATCTATCCATCCATCCATCTATCCTTCCATCCATTTAAACCATTTATTCAATACATTAGAACAGCATTCCTACGGTGTGTATTACAACGGTCATCATTGCAGGAGTGTTGTTATTTTCTCATATTGTTTCTACGATATCATTTCACTTTTTTGTCTTTTAAAATTTCATATGATGTTCTCATATTAGAATTTGCTTTAAAAAGATTGCATTGTTTAGTTATTACCACAATTTTGTTTATTGTTTCATCTGAAATTAACATATATGACATGGAAACATACGTCAATAATTTACGAAGATTCTAAAAAATGCCGTGATCGATATATCGAACTTTCATATACTGTAGTTTTTTTATTTTGTTGTTTAGTTCGAGTTGAAATTTCTTATTTTGAAAATTTCCCTTTCTTCCTTCCTCAGATGATAATTGGAACGTTGTGGAACTATCATGCTTCATAACTGATGAATCTAACGGTTTTAAGTAAAGAATTATGCAAATTATCGACAGCAAAGTAATTCTTTCCAAACATTTCAATCTGTGAAAGATTCACCGATTCTAGAGGGAGAGAGAGAGAGAGAAAGGGTGGGGTTGCTTCTAAGATTTGTTTTTAGAATAATTATAAACTTCTCTTTGCAAAAAAGGGTCATTGGTTCAAGTGCTTGACAATGATTCATAAAAGGAAATGTTCCAAAACATAATGTTCGCATCAAATCAAATAATACGAACACTCAAATGAGTAAAATTATAACCAATCATTTTTCAAATGCATAATTAACAAAACTAATGAATAGTTAATATGGAGTAGTCGCTGAAATAATCAAGCAGTAATTAATTAAATTTGTTAAGTAAGTAAATAAGTTAACTGATAATGATTGCAGTCAAAAAGTAAACGAATTCACCGGGAAGTTACGTGAATTACGTGTTGCCCTCAATGAGCTCCGAGAAATTTGTATATTTATTACTCAGTGTGAAAAATTAACTGGAGAGTTGGAAGGTGAACGTCGATCACATGCTGACGAGTTACGACAAATTAATCAGGTGTGTAAGTTTTCATTTGAAATTAAAATTCATACTTTTCCTTCTATATGAGCAATAATAAGAGAAGCGGAATTTTTTTTGTATTATGAACTTGAAGTCGTTTAAAATAAAATCTTAAATTCATAAAATAAATTCGTATTTTAAAATTCTCGATGGTTTGTGTAAGTGGTGAAAAAGCTTTCGCTATTAAAAATATCGATATGCTAAAAATCATTCAGATTAAACCATTTAAAAAATATCTCCAGTAGAACATATTTTTACATTAGATAGCTATTATCACTCTCGAATATCGTAAAACTCATAGCCCTTAATTTTGTATCCTCTTTTATGAAATCATTATTGTATTTCTAGGATATTAATCATTTGGAAGATACTTTCAAAAGTTTAAAAAGTGGAAATGATGCTAAAAAAGATAGTATTGCTCAAAAGTATCGTGAAATTGAGCGAGAGTTGAATCGTACTAATGGAATTTTGTGCGAAAGTGGTATTTCAGAAGCAGATTTGCTAACAAATGAAATACTTTTTCCATCACAATTTGATGAGTAAGTAGTATGAATTTTAAATGTAATATTATGCATTTGACGAGATCTCTAATTTATTAATTCATATAGCTGTTTTCTACAGTTTCATCAATCGGTCCTATTCTTCAGAGTTATCGATAATCATGTTGTGAATCATTTGGCTCTAACGACACCGCTGGTCCTGAATCAGTTATCGCACCTTTCATTCCTAGAAATGCTGAATCGACATCGGAATCATATTCTGGAAGCTTCCGATCAAATTTTATGTACATCCGGTGGTGTAGCAGCCACAGCTACTGCTTCTATGACCAGCATTATGTCGGCCATAAGTGAACCAGCCAAGATGAAGGTAATAATACTTCCTTGAAATTAGATGCTTTCGCGAAATTTCTTGCAGTGATTTTAAATATGTCTGAGGCCATTACAGCTACTATGTTAATAAATTTTAGCTAATGTTCAAGTACTATATTAGGCCTAGGCCTAACCAGATAAAGCAAAGATTTAATCAAAGGACTACTCAATCTGGTTATCGCTTGTTTATCAACGATGAAGCTAAATTAGATTTATTTGTTTTCAGAATGTATCATTTCTTCATTGCTACAAAAGAAATGTCCAAGTTGAACTTGTTGAGAATAGTTCTTTATCAGTTTATAAATAAATGAAATTAATATTATTTTCTCCGTCAATTTTTGATGAAATTTCTTTCGAAACATTAACATCTTATTTAACAAAGTTATTTGCAAATGTTTAAATTTTTGTTATATTACTCATTTAGTAATATATTTTCTTACGAACTTGACGTGTTCTTTACATACGGTTACACTCTTTTTATTTTTCTTCTTACCGAAAAAGATGGATAATTGCAGAAATGTCAATCCTGTGAACAGCTCATACATCGAAATGCTCCAATATGTCCACGTTGCAAAGCGAAAAGTCGATCAAAATACTCGAAAAGATCGAGAAAATTGGATTAATTAAAATAATACTGTTAATGTTGAACATTGCTTACTTTTTCCGGTATTTAAGTATCATTTCATTTTTCATTTTGCGGGTTATTCTAAGTGGAAGCGCATGGAAGGAGAAGGAAAAGGGATTCGTTTCGATGAAAATGTATTAGAAACATGAAAAATAGTAATTTAGATGATATTTCAATTAATAAGAAATTTTCAAAATGTAAACTAAGCCATAATTGATGACGATTTATCGTACAGAAAAAAATTGCAACCTATTCTTGGATGATTATCGTCCATGATCTATAAATGAATCTTGTATTTTGGATACATGGTGGAACTTGAAATAACGAAATAACCTTTGACTGCGACTTTATAATATCACATACTATCGATTTAAACTTTGATGCTTGATTCTTTGTGATGTCTAGGTAAAATACGATCTCCAAATATCCACATGAATCTCTCATTTTTTTAGAAAAAATTTAATTTTATTCTCTTTACTCAGTTAACCTAAGCATACTATTTATTGATTTTCGGTATTTTAAATTCAAAATAATGGAAATTTTCGTTTTAAATTTTCCTCTCCACTGCTTATATCCAATTGATTATTTATATGTGTAACAATATAAATCATCATTTTAACATTGTTAATAAAAATATAAATTTGCGATTACACAAATTTTCACAATAATAATAAAATTTGCTGAAATAAAATCAAATTAACATCCAAAAGCTTGCAATCATCATTTTTTATTGTTGCTGCTCTTTGGTTGATGTTTGACTTCGATTCGGTACCACTGACTGATAAGTAAACTTATAGGTAGGACCATTGCCCAGGAAAAATAAACGGTATATATGGTAGATGCATACGGTATGTGATACAGTTAATATCATGCATACCAATTAAAAGCTTAATAAGAAGGTCAGATCTAACTTGATGTAAATTCACTACTTCAGTTCTGTTTGTTACGCGTAAAAACGATAGTAATTATGCCTTGATTCTGTGATACTGTATTAAATTGTATCTCTAATATCAGGCTTACAATGAATTGGCTATTCTAACCTGATAAATAAGACCAATCTGATCAAAATGTATACGATACCTTAACAAAAGCAACAAGATAAGAGTATGCCGAGGAGAGATAGTCATAATTTGGTGATCGAGCGGTTGTTGCATCCGAAGATCGGGCACAACACATCGAAGCACTCTAGAAAATGTAGTAATTCAATGGGATTTAGAATAGGAATTTTTGTGCCTAATTGATACTAAATTTAAAAGTAAGGTGAAGTGCATGCAGTATGCAACTGCATATAAGTAACATGCGACAAGAAGGGATTTATGCTCAAAAGATTTTAAACTTTATATAAAATCTTTAATACATACCCTACTCTCCATGGATTGCATTGAAAGATCGCTTGATGGTGAATAATCATTCAAATCTTCTGTCTGCAACATTTGTTATTATTATATTTTAAATTAAAATCTTATATTTGAAAAACAAAATATACAAATTGAATTTCTTTATGAAAATGGATATTTCCCTAATGTCTCTATTCCCAAATAAGTTTAGTAGATTCAAATCAAATAAATGGCTCTGACAAATTTTACCAAAATCTTTTCAATTTTAGTTTACTATCAGTTCTTGCTTTTTTCCATGAGATATGATGTGACAATTATGCAAATTTATCATAACTTTCCATAAGACATGTTTTGTACGAATTCTGGAATAAAATATCATACTCGTAAAAGGTCATCAAAACGCCAACGTTTGTTTCTGGTAACAAATGGTATCATTGCATTTTGTTGAAAACGAGCAGCTTCAACGTGTAGATCATGGTAGATAGGCGCTAGTTCAATATGTAACCTGGGGTACATATCACGTCGTGATAACCTCATTGTTAACTCAATGTCATCTCGAGGACTGGCGAAAAAATTTTCCACCACTTCGTTTATGCACTAAAATTTATAATAAATCGTTACAAATACACTTTTAAATAAAAAAAATTGATACAATTGGAAAGCAAATTATCCAGTCGGTAAGTAAGTAATAAGTTGCGCAACAATTAAGTAATCAGTAATATCCGATGGTCAGCTATTAATCAAAATAGCTCTTGTTGAATGTAATTTGTATCTTTCGTTACCGACAATGTTGTTAGTGGTATCAGTGGTAGCAATAAAAAGTAAAATTTGAATTCAAATTTGGATGATGCACCTCTGATGTATCCTGGACTTTTAATTACTTTTCAATTCTTTTGCAATACCTACAAATTTGGAACACACCAAGTTAACTTGAGTTAGAAGTAATTTTTATTTCAAATTCAAATTCCAACCAAAGTTTGAAAATCTTAGTTTTTTTAAGTACTTCATCAGTATATTGCGTTTTTCCAAGCGACAGCAATTTAAGTAATTAATTTTAGGTCCCGCAGGATATTTCGCTACTTTATACCTTTTTGGTGAGCATAGTTTCGTACAGGCCCCATATTGGAATGACCGGAATCGCTTCCCGATTATCGGGTGACACTTCCAATCCGGTAATCCCACGGTTTAGTTCAACATCATCAATAAATCGCATCTTTGCTATGCTCGAATCATCTTCTAACAATTGTTCAATGGCCACTTTATGCAATTTCTTACTGGCATTTTGTATCTGCAAATTAATTTTGGTATTTTAAATTCTTAAATCTTAAAAAATAAATCTGTATCTTGAAAATCCATTTCAAAAGTTTTAAATTTTTACCAAGCTATTAGATTAAAATTACTTACATTATTACCATTCAATCAAAATCATGCTAAAATATCATGGAGAGCTTTTAATCGTAAGGTAAAGATATGCAAATGCACACTATTTATTTAATTAGTGTTCAAAGCATTCCGTTTACTTAGGATCTATCTGTAGGGATCAATGAATGATTTCCTGAATAGGCCTACATATTTGCTGTTATTCTTGGCCTTTTCCAATGATTCATTATTCATTGATTTGATGGAATCGTAGGAAACTGTTCCAGAACTTTGTGAATATGTTCCAATCACATCAGCATCATAACTTTGTACATCGTTTATCTTCGTTATCATCACATTTCCCTTATTGATCTCCTTTTCTAACTTTTTTAGTGTTTCTTTCTTTGCTGCTATTTGTGGTATTTTCGTTTTTGTTACTGCTTCTGATTCTCCCTGCAGATATTTTCTGATATTTGGAAACATTATAGACCTTCTGAATCTATAAATCTGAAGTTGTCAATAACATTAATGTAAATTTTTAATTCTAAAATACTAGGACTGTCTTTTAATTTGACATAATATTCCTTACAATGATCCTGTGTTTGCATATTTATCCTAAAAACAATAATTATTTGAAATTATTGCACGGAAAAATAAATAACCATTAAAGATATTTTGAACACTTTTTTCATGTACAAAATTGAACTCAATTACTTGTCCGGAAAAAATTTCTAAATTCATGCATAACTTTACAAGCAATAATTTTGACATAGAAAAAACTCTTCTAATTGTTCAAAATCTTTCAAGAAATTCAGATTTACAGGAAAATGAGACAAATTTGTAAAAACTTCATATGTTCAGGAGCAATATGCAACAGCTAAATTCCAATATAATTTTAAAAGTTGAAGTAATTCTGAATCAAGTATAGGCTTAACTAAAGTCTATAGCTATCTTCAACTGTAACCAAATATCCTAAAAGGTTCATCGGCTAATTGTTCTTTCCATCAATCCATTAGTATCAAAATAATAAGAATGAATTTTGTGCTTCATTGCAAAAGAGAACTTACGACAATATTGCCCGATGTTGAAGATGCTTGAATGATCGTATTTTCAAAAGATTCCGGTGTCGCATACAATTCCGTTCGCATAGCAGAAGTTAAATTTGCAGTTGGCTTTTCCGGTACCAATACTGTGATGACATCTTTCTTCTTCCTCGATTTAGGCATATAAATTGCTCCGTTGCCTTCTTCTGTGCAAAGGAAAAATAAGAAATTTTAGTAAATATTTTTGATGGATTAAATTAATTTTAAATGAATTACCTTGAACAAAAATATGAAATAGTGAAATAAATAAATGACCGACTATTGTGCGCTTTTATAATTCCATTTTTTTCATGAGATATTTGCATAATTTGGAAGAAAATTTAACCATTTTAAACAATCATTCTTTTAGCACTTGACAAATATTTGTTCAACATGTATTGCTTAGATAATATCTTCAAACATCAAAGTTTTGCCCATCTTTGCTAATGAATGTTAAAACTACAAATCAAAGACTTCTCGTTATCGCCATTTCATCATTAAAAGCTATGAGAACTCTCTTTGAAGTATTAATTTAGTTGTAAACCTTTTCTTTCTCCAGTCATTACTTTGATATCGATATTATTAGGCAACTAATTTGCCTTAGGTTAATATAAATTATTCATTGATTCAATGAACGATTCAAGTTGTTGTATTAATATTTTCAGAATCCTCCTCTTCAAAAGAGATGAAAAAGTGTGTTAAGATTAGACAACAATGTTTTGGTAAATTTAAAATTTTCAAACTTATTAATTGTTTATTGCGTGTCGCAGAAATATTTCAAGTATTAAATCTTTTTTTTTTTCCAGTAAAAAGTGTACCAATGGAAAGGAAATATGTAGCAATAAGACGATATTTCGATAACTCTTCATTGAATTAGTAATAATCGATATATTCCAGAACCAATATTGAAAGACTTTATGGGAAACATCGGAACTCTTCATAGATCGAATTTTGATGATTACAGCAAACATCATCACTTTGTCAGTCATTCATAAGCAATCCAAGAGTTTCATTATCATCATTTGACACAATTTCCCATCTTGTATAAATGCTGCAAGATAATGCCTACAGCAATAATGTAATTTCTTCATCCTTCTCAACTGCAACAACTTTCATTATCACCAGAAAGCTTTCGGAAACTACTTCATTTCTACCAATATCAAAATTCAACACTGTAATATCGTTAACCATTTCAAATAAAGAAAAAAATAAATAAATAAAAAATCCCGATCATGAACATGTAACTGATACACAGATCCAGTTGTACAATACATTTACCCGTCGTATACGATACCATCCCATAAAAGACGATCATTAATGAACGGTACCGCTTCTTCTGCTGTGGTATGATAATAAATTACGGTAGGATAAGAGAGATCGGAGAATGGAAGGGGTTAACTTTTCCTCTTCTCCTATTGCTTCTAAAATTTTCCTTTTTCTTTTTACCCCTCTTCCTCCGTACCTCTCTTACCCCTTCGAACACATATCATTCGTCTTCCATCACTACACCGCAATATCAATAATACTTCCTCCACTATCCTAAACTCCTCGCTTTCTGTTTCACTTCATCGATAAAACGCCTCTTCTTAGTGATGGAATAAACAATGAGGGAATATAATTCATTACTTTAAAATTGAAATTGTCGATAACCATCGGAATTCCCTCAAATTTACAATTTGCTGCTCATTTTTGCTTCTTCATTTGATTCGTTTATTTACACAATAAATCATTCCAATATTTTTTTGTTCTGATTTCTGATCTTTTCAATCGTAAAATTGAAAATTTCGAAACTACTTTATAAAACCGATTCTGTCATCATTTCCTGCTATAATGCCACTTCTTTGCTTTTGATTTCAATCCTAAAAATTGATGCATCTATCGTTGCCAATGTTCTGCTACTTAATAAAATGCTCGGTAATTGAGAAATCTTTCCCCGGTAAAACAAGGAATACTCTTGGTAGGATGACTCATAAGTTCATATCTGTTATAATACGATGTTATATCAATATTACCTCCTTGAATCATAAAATCCTCTAAGTAGCCAGTTTAGATCAATTCTTGGAAAGCAATAAAGGAAAATATAATTGGATCTTTTGGCCGCCAATTTACATGATGAGAAAGATAGCAATTCCTGAATTCACATCAACATTTGAATTTTGAAGTGTTATGGTATTTCCTCTCCTTGTAAATGCGGTCAAACGATACACTTTTTTATTGCAGTTGTTTTATAATCAGGACTTCAACATTGAAGTGGTCGATGTATGCTGGAGTGTGGCATGTCTGGAAGGAATTTTAATTCGCATTGATTGGTGACAGGATGTGTCCCTGATACCCGTCATCTTGATGAAAATCCTTTTTCTAAACCTCTCTGTACCCGGTAACACCATCCCGTATCAGGCTGTACCGCGGTAGATTACTAGCTATAGCATTTAACAGCATTCACAGTGATTTTTTCACCTCTGTAAAATGATGAAAAGAATGAAATGAGTCTCGAGAATGAAGAAATGGAAGGCAAATGATTGAAAAGAGATTTCGTCGATTAGACTAACAGACAACAATTGCCTCTCTCTCTCTCGTGTAATCTCACATCAGAATTTCAACGATGACACTGTCAACCTAGATTCTCTCCCTAAAGTTCCACACTTCCTCACTCATCTGCAACTATTTTAAAATAGGGGATTTCATCCTTACCAACAAGTTTGCTGAAAATGGAGATGATATTATTGTTATAAATATTTGGAGAAATATTCGCAAACAATTCTCGTAATCAAATTTTACTGTTGTTGCGAAAACTCGTTACGGGAAAGAAAATAGTGAAGAAAGGAATCCTCTAACAGTACAATCATCAATCCAATTACTCTAACTAACAATTCATCAAAATTTGGATTTAGGAAATCCCTATTCAATTTCTAAAATGCAGGAATTTTTTTTCCCTGAGTTATACATTCAAAACCATATATATCGGATTTCTCGTCAGATCTGCAACATCGGATAAGCCTATATTTTACACGTGTGTGCCAATAATTTTTGTAAAGATTTCAGTAATATTTCATCTCTAATGAACAGTAAAATATGAAATAGTGGGGAAAAATGCTATGATTTTCAACGAAACTAGATATAGATCGATAAAGATCCCTAAGTGTTCTTACATTTCACACCAATATATAATGGTGCATAATACAGGAGACGTCTTTTTCTTGATTCTATACCGATGAACAGTGAAGCCGATCTCTAGGAAGGCTAGGCTTTCAGTGTTGACAACCAGATACTGTTGTGTTTGTTGGAAAACATTCTACCACGGTTCTTGGAATCATCGATTTCGATTCAAAAATGATATTACAGTCTATGACAATGCAAGTAGCATCATTTTGCATTACATAATGTTGAAAACATCATGCAAAATCCGTGCTGATAACCTGTACTCTATTGACCGGAAGTGGAAAACTATCCCAAGATAAAAAAAAAGATGGAGTAAATTTCTCCTGTTTAACGGTAAATGGCCAACGTTATTCATGAAAAATTACAAATAATTTGCTCAGAAAATTAAACTTGTTTTTAACAGTGTCTCTCATGTTCACTCTTTGCTACCTACAATCTACAAATAATATTTCATTTCTTGCCCAGATCTGATACCACTATGTAACAGAGTTTTGTATTATTCAAACTTAACGGGACTGATGTATATGAGTCTAAGGCAAAGAAAAGTGTTGCATTAAAGTTTATTTGTTTGGGGAAAAAAAAAGAAGCCTACAAACCTGACATCATAAGCTATGAGAACATTGAGGTAAAAATTCGACAGCATAATCCTTTTTGCAATATTACGTCCTGAAAATTGTATCGTACTGATTGAGAATCATAACACTTTCTCACAAAATTTGAAACTTGCACCTCTCTCCTTCACTTTAACTTGTCATCCCAACTCTCAAATTTTCAAATAATAACATGCAATAAGCCAGTAATTAATTAATCCTACTACTAAAAAAATTGGAGTAAAAAGAAGAGATGCAAGCAGTAAACAAAATGCATAATGTCATTGACAATTCAATCTAAATAAAATCACATGTCATAATAAAAGATAAATAATTTTCGAAATATCAAAGATTATAATTTAAAGAGAATGTAAAAAAAGGTTGAAAATTTTTAAAATAACATATTGTGAAAGCATATAGATCAATCTAAATTTAGTGGCAAAAACTGAAAATGAAAGACGACAACGGGATAGGACTGAGGGAGAGAGCGGGAAGGATGATGACACATTAATGTTTAATTTACTCTTTTACTTCCTCTTCGCACACTTCCCCTCCCTCAACAAATAAATGATATTCGTCAAAAATTTTGGTGCCATGCAGTTCTTGGAGCTCTCTTGTCTAGACTAGACCAAACTAATCTGCAACATCTAATGGAAATGTTAGTAACTATTATCCCATCTTAAATACTATTTGTAGTCATTTACTACCAATCATCCATCTCACATTATACTATACTGTCGTAAAACTATCATTTTGATACGAAAGAGACTGATAATCGCTTTGATTGATATATCTTACTAATTCATTCCGTTGAATATTACACGTAACACGTTTAGACATTAAACGATGAATTCCTTCGGGTTAATATTTAGACATCTGATCGTGCAACATCAACTTTTTAAAATAATAGAAAAGTTAAAAAGTATATGCAAAAGAAGTGTGAAGAAAAAAAAAAATGTTGCCATCGTAGCTCTGTCTCTGTTCGCTACACTTTCTTGACCCAATTTGTCCTCTTCTGCCTTCATCTTTTCGCCGTCCTCTTTCCTCCTTCGTCGTTATCATTGTCGTTGTCGTCGTAGTTGTCAACATTTTGTCTTTTGCCATTGGGTTACTGTAATCTACCCATCCGATTGCAATAACCATACACAGTTTAGTTGTTAAAATGCCAAATGTAAATTATTTTCAAAAGAGAAAAAGAACGCCAGACCTTTTTTTCGAAATCTGTACATTCAGATATATATTTATGATGTATATATGTATTATATATATGTCATAGTGATGAATAGCAGTATAATATGAATCAAATTTGAATTAAACTCATCTATTCAAATCAACTTCCTATCATCCATTATCAAATGTTACACCACACTACATCATGACATGCCGTAGCAAATTGTCATATTAAAAGAAAAAAAAAATGGAAATAAAATAACGAATTTCACATTTCCAAAAACTTCCATAGTTAAGCAAGCAAAATTTCAAATCAATAGCAAACTTTTAATTCATCTCCTCTTCTCCTTTAATTACTAACTATATAAAATAAAACTGATCAAGAACTTCGGAATTTTCAACTATCACAAAGAGGAAAAACATCCAATTGTGTTTATTGTATGCAACAAAACAAAAGAAAAACAAAAAAAAAAAAACAAAAGGAAGTAAAAATAAAAGAAAATACAAATTGTTTAGCAAATAGTTAATATACAAATAATCCTATAGCATTTATGGGTCACATTCGTATATAATAAACACAAAAATATTCATTTACATAGACCTATGGGTGTGTCTGTGTGTGCACTATTGAAGGGACACTTTTTTTTATTTTTTGTTCGTTTTTTTTTATGTTCATACACCAATTACAGAACCATAGATAGTGCTTGAAAAGACAAGTTCCTGATGAAAAAAAAGAATGGAAAAAGAAAGAAGGGAAAAAAAAGCAGTGTCAAAAAAAATGGAAGCGAGAAGAGCAAGAAACTAAGAGAAATCATTGAAATGTTGTTTCGTTTTCGAAAAAAAAAAAGGAAGAAAAAATTTCGAAAAAGACAACTTCTTCCTTCCCATCTTTTCCTTTCTTTTCCCTTCCCTTCCCTTCCTTTCCTTTCTTCAATAAACTCAACTAACCTCCGGAGAAAATCATTTTTTTTTCTCTTTTTTTTTTTGGTGTAGACGACTTCGTGGCGAAATCTTGCAGATGTTTGTTTCTGAATATTGTTTTCGAAATTCAAGACTGAAAAAACGAATACGCTTGAAGTTGTACTTCTTACCTTACTTTCACGAGAACAAAAAACCGAAACAGATCTAAAAATAAATCTGTACTTCTCTTGAAAACTGTGAAAATTGTTTTCATACAAATACGTACATACAAACATAAAATACCTTGGTAATTCCTCTTCTCCGCTTTCCTTTCTTCCTCCCATCATGATGATGATAATAGTCTGATAACAACAAAGACACTAACTATTTCATTCTATCCTCAGATTTGAAGTTTTGATAATTGGGGTCGTTTGAATTTAATCGTCAACATATGGAAATCGCTTCCTGATTTATTCAACATTACCCAAAACAACGTCCCGTCTTATGAAACAACATATCGGATAATATAACATGAAACTGAATATATCAAGCAGAACATCAAAAATTGTAAACGAACGAGCAAACATAGTACAGGGCATAAGGTCAAGCATGTCATTAAGCCACAAAGGAATATCAATCATTGGGTAATAGGACGAAATAAAATTACCTAACCTTTGCAATTGTGAACGGCTTTTTGCTCAATGCATGAAAGAAAAACCTCGCAATACAGAGGACATATCAAATAACTGCCGAAACATTTCTCGCACTTGTTGGACTTATCATGTAAGGTTAACTTATCCACATCATCTTGGCTTCAAGAATTTGGCAAACTTGTTAGCGTATATTTCCCAAACCATAGCAAATTAAAGATGTAACACATCACATCCACTAATCACCAATAGTTTGAATAATAAATTCCAAGTTGCAAATATCCTTGGACGACTCAAATAAAGATTATGTTAGCCTCCAACATATATCACAAATCAAGTTCTTAGTATGACGCGTTCATTAGCAAAGAGAGAAAAAAAAAAGGGAATGACAAGATTGTTGGCAGCCTACAATATCGATTTCATACAACATTGCTTTTAGATTGTTGAGAAATTGAGGACTTGAAGGAACGACTATCAAAGCTGCAAAAGATAGGCTCACTGCTTTCCATAGAGTTTTATATTTTACCGGAAATCCCACAAAATCATTTGAAAACGAAACCAATTTTAAACGGATCTCGTGCAACCAATGGCCGTCGACGGCTATTTTCGAGGACAAATGTCTGCTGGGACGATACAGAATCAGGGCGCTTGAAAGAGTCACCCATTTTGACATTTGCTGACTGTAACGACTGTTGTATTTTACTGTTATTCTTCCCGATACTTCGTAGTATTACTGGTGTATGACGTTTGACTTGTTTATTTAGAACAGTTCCAGGTGGAACAGTTATTTCATCGCTACCAATAATAGTCATGTTAGAACGAGCTGGCTTATCCAGTGTATCCGCCAAGCAAAACTTCTCAATTAATAGCTTTTCACCGAAGAGTTCGTCCAGATGAGGCTCTACCGTATCCGTGCTTTCAACTTCCGCTTCTACATAATCGATTTCCTAAAAAAAAATCGTGGAGTGAAAGAAATTGCTGTAAAAATTGTTACATGTAGTACCTTTCCGTGGGAAAGACCAAAATAACTGAGGTGTTTGGAACCTCATCCAATTCCATGTCAAAACCTCAAGGAACCCTCATTGATATGCAAAACCTGAGAACTCCCGAACCATTGTAGATTTATTAACAGCGTCAAGGGCAACTTCGATTCCGACAGTTCGTGTCTGGAAAATTCAAGAAATTTTAAAAGAATTCTGAAAAACTGCTTGTAGAATCTAACTACCTGATTTTCTTCAGTTCCATTGAAACCCAAATGCCAAATAAGTGGTGCTTCAAGATCTGCAAATTCCACATAGTAATATCACGTACCATGAATAGCACTAATGTGGAGAAAAAAAGTGGCTACCTGTTCGAGTGATATTTGCAGTAGAATGAATACAGCTTGAAAGAGGCTGGACGCTACCTATCATTTTGGGAACATAACTATGATGTGGTCGAAAGGACCTGGACCCTGAGGTACTCTTGCTGTGACGCCACGTACTGTCGCAGCAGAGGTCTCAGGGAGAAGGTCGCAAGCTTTCTTTGGATCGGGGACAAAATTGCATGTGAAATAGGAAGAACTGAGGAGGAATTCGAAATAGGAAGTGCTGAAGTGAACAACAATATGAATGATGAAGTATCGTCGCCGATCTAAAAGTCGGAGGAATAAACTTTGAGTACCACGGCGAACGACGTATAATGTGATGATGCACGCAGGGACGCATGCCAACAACGACACACATCGAAATATATTAGTACGTATGAACTTGCAAAACTTACACACTGACGAAAATCCAACAAATTTGATGACAGAAATTGTAGTAACTGTTACGATGACAACCAGTCAGTCGACTACTTCACAACACTCATACAAAACACCGTCCAGATATGCAATTCTCACCGAATTGACATGATACCACAATCCGGCCTATCGAATTAGTTATGCTATTAAAAACTATTGGAAATATTGCAGCTAATCTGATATAGTGAAGCAACCAGAGAATTTCCTTAGTAAGGAAAATCGTAGAGTAATTGATTCTTGCAGAACGTTCATAATTCTAACCTTCCAACACTTTGGGAAAAATGACGCACTAACTGCTTGGATTGTCAGAGGGCCGTAACAGTGTTCTCTCTGCTCACTTTCCGATCTCCAATCTAAGATATTCAACTGCAAAGGTAATTGACGTATATACTATCATTACTACTACTACTACTACTACTACCACCCATATTACGGCGGCATTCGACGTGAGATTTTCAACATACCGAAATCGGAAACAATGAGACAAGTGGGAAGCGGAGAGGGGAGGGGGAGGACCTCGAAGCACTATCGGGTGGTTGATGAGATGCTGCCGAGGGTGATTCGTTGGGTATGGTGTCTCACACATACACATACACATACACACACTCACACACATACACATACACACACACACGCACACATACACACACACAGTAGATGTAGCCCAAGAAAAGAACAGGAGGGCAGTTGTGGGAAATGTGAGCAGCACGCTGAGTTTTGCATTTATGCCTAAAATTTTTTGGGGCTGGCACGCCAGGAACGGAACGAGGACGGATGGGGCAGCGCCCGGCACCGGCAGCAGCATCAGCAAATGACCCATCGACGACGTCGCTCCCTCCTTGAAGCCGTCGCCCACCGACATCGGCAAGATCGTCGCCACCTGGTACGACGTACCCGACCCAGACATTTTCATCTCCTCCCACCTATACATACAACGAAGCCTAACAAAACTACTACTAAAATACATGTACACATACACATACATACACACATACACAGGATGGCACCCTCCGATACACACCAAACACTTACCCCTACCGCCCGACCCCTTAAAGAACCTGACACCGAAGACATAATGGAGGAGGAACAGCGGAGATAGATACATTTTCTTCCTCTTCCTTCTCATTCTATCCCACCTCATCCAGACTTGACGTTCGGTATAAGATTCATTCCTTTATCTCATTTTCTCCACTATACGAATCCTCCAAAAAAAAAATGACGAGTTTCCGGTGACGTATTCCCCCACCTCAAGATCAGATGAGACAACGAACAATGTTTACTACATACAACCTATCATATCTCCTGGATAGTTCCAAATAATCTGACACAAATCACGGGAAAGGATACCTCAAACGATGGTACTATCCTGCTTTCCCCTCAAATCAACTACCATGCTGGTAATTACAATACAAAAGACGGGCACTAATTCAGACTACACTACAAGGGATTCTGTCTAAACAATAATATCAGTACTATTTTACAGAAAAGGACCATAAATCATTAACTTCTCTTCTCTCTTCCCATTTCGATAATGCCTAGAAATCCCTCTTTCATAATTTCCCAGTCAAAGATCCATCGAAATGAAAGCAAAAAACAAAAATTTTGACCTTTTTTCCCCCTCAATAACACACCCTTAAGTATATATACACGCATACGTCTGTATCCGTACATCCATCCACATATCATACGATCAAAGCATGTGCACATATACTGAGAAACGTGTTAGCACGTAGGAGGAAGATTGGAAAGAATTACTTCGAGGCCACAGCCTTTGAGTTGTAGCAACTAACACACACACACACACATATATATACACATACAGACAGAGACAGATATTGACATAAGATAGGAGGAGATGTTGGGAACAGTAAATTTATGGTAGGATTGGTTTACGTCAAGATAGAAGGGTAATAAGACGTAGATATGCATATTTTAATGATTTATTCTATTTAAGATTAAATTCATCTATAATTTCAGTAGTAAATGATTTAATAAAATTACTCATCAATTTTCTTTCTTTTTTTGCCAAACAATATTAGACAGATGACTTACGTGAACAGATGTTTGTTGAACTCATATCTATACGTTAAATGAATCCACACATACACTTATATGAAGTTACCTTTTACGATGAAATTAGTTGAAGGGTGGTCTGAAGTAGTGCATAGAACGTGAAGAGGAAAAGAGAGGAAGAAAATGGCTGGCCTAGAAACAGAGGATTCTCTCTCGCCAACAGAATGGATGAACAAAACCGATAGTTTGGCAATTGGTAGGCAGCCAACTTGTCCCAGCAATTCATCTTTTCTTATTTCTCGAGAAAGTCTAGAGAAAAAAAAAAGCAAGAAAAAAAAAAACTACTGTTGAATGCTTCCTTCCCACCAACCAGCCATATCTACTACGGAGAAAGCTGACCGTTGACTGTTCTGTGACAGATACATTCAAAAAATATCACTTCCCTTGCACCTTATAAATGCCGCCGTGCAGATACCTAAACAATTCGACTTTTAAATCAAATCATACACATACTTTGTACTTTGTATGAATAACCAACTATTTGACCTTTGAGAACTAGCTTAACCCATGAGGACATAATACAACATACTTGAGGTCATATCATCAAATCTATCAGTAAATTGATTTTCCCTGCTACTTAGCAACAAATCCCTCGGACGTAATCCATTTCCATATGCTAAGATGATCAATGTATTTAATGTGTATATTTCTTAAGCAAAACTACAGGATGGCTTATATCTCTGAGAAATGAATGCTATTTAAATGAAATGTGTTGAACGAGACAGCTTAATCACCGTGATCACCTTAACGTCAGTCATTTATGACCTAGGTATATCTATCTACTTCAGTGTACCGGTCAGGTGGCTTGCGATAAAGCCTTAAGTCCATTACAATATGCTATAGCTTCCGGACATCACAGATTCCAAGGACACAACTAAATTGTTTACAGAATAACGCATTTGCGAAAGTAAGCTAATATGTCCTTTAAGCTGCAAATTCAATTTGTATGTGACACTGAATTGTAGAAAAAGAGAATGAGTTAGTTTACCCTCTCAACCGATCTTAATAAATTAAACCATCGCTCCAAACGTAAACCTCGAAGGAATCATCTTTCAATGAATTCGAGAATACTTACACTACAGTCTATACTAAATGAAAAAAATGGAGGACTGCTACATCTCCAAGATGTTTCCAAAAAAAAAAAAAAGGAACGGATTTGCTAGAACTGTTTCTCATCCCGGTATGTCGCAGTATGATCGTTGCTTCTTTAACAGTCATTTAAACTGTTCACCTCCAGAATTTAGTTCATTCCAGAACTGAATTACCGAAGTGAACGAATGAAAGAACGGAAGGAGAAGGAGTGGAAGGGAGGATATTGAAATGCTTGTTGACGTAATACTGAAGTGGTGGTGATGACTCATCCACAGCTAAATCAGAGCAAATTTAATGGAGCAAAATAAACTGATCTATCCAGTGGAACACGGTAAACAACGAATCATGCAAAATATAACAAAACGAACGTCCATGACTCATCATCCTCTATCATTATTGCTTACAGATAGGTAAGTGGAGGAAGGAAAAAAAAAAGGCGCAAGAAGTGTGATGATATGATAGTGTTCTGTACATCTATGAAGACGAAGGATGAAGAGGATGTTACTTTAGGTAGATCAAGATCGAGAAATAATGATGAATTAGGTATAGGACATTAGTATCGGATAGGTAAAAATGAAGGAAGGATTTAATGAGAATAAGCACAAAGGGAAGAGTGGGAATAGTGGCATTTTATAATGGAATAAGAAGAGAGGCCAGGGATTGAACTCACCTGAACTGCCCCAGAAAATGACACCCCCTCCCCCTCTTATATGGGGGAAATTAAGAGGAGATTGAGTGGGCAGTAGAAGGAAAAGGAGGAGGAAGAAGTGTTCGTCCCCTTTCATATTTTTTTCCAGGTCACTTCACCATCATCTGATTGACAACCTTTCGTCTCTGCTGCTTCATCAGATGTTTTCTCTACTGCTGGACACAATACTCTCGCCAATGATATCTCCCAGACCTCTTCCATAAAAGGGACACTTCCTTTCTACAAATGGAGAGAAAAAGAGAGAGAGAGAGAAGGAGGGAGAGAAGGTATTCCTTATTTATATCTTAGGATGAATAAATCCTACCGGTTATCACCGATATAACCGGAAAATCTTGCCTGATCTGCCTAGAGAGATTCAGATTAAAATGGAAAAAAATGGATAGCAATTCCCTTTAGGAAGGAGAAAGATTCCAGTGGGTAACTATCCCGCTGTTCTCATCCATAATGAAATAAATATTTGCACATGCAATGTATCGGTATGTATGTGTGTATGTGTATGTATGTGTGTATGTGTGTGTATGTGTATGTATGTGTCGAAGTAAAGAGTAAAGAACGACGGTGTTGGGGGAAGAATAGAAGTGAAGGGTGGGGGGTGAGGAAAAGACAGCTGGCAGTGGCTGTCGCCGAGATGGGATCGGCCACGAAGAGCCAAAGCACATCGTCCCTCCTCCTCCTCCTCCTCTTCCTCCTGCGGAACGCCGTTCAAAGCAACCAGCCGACGATCGAACAACATTACTGATAGCGCCATATGTAGGACCAACACTCTCTCTTTCTCTTTCTCTTTCTCTCTCTCTCTCTCTCTCTTTCTCCTTGATTGAAAATCATAGTGTTCGGATTTTTTTTTTTCGAAAGAAGAGAAGTTCCTCTCTCTGTTATATGCTGTCATCTGCGTTATTGCTCTAAGTCTTACCCATCCACTCACTTACCCGCCCATTCGCCTACTTACCCACCCACCTATTTGCCCTACCCAATCTATCTTTCAGTCTTCCATCTCTCTAGAAGTATTGAGGCACATAGTTCGATCATTAGCTTGGCTATGGCAATATTAAAATACATGGCACACAAGAGGTGGGATGGATAGAGGGACTTCCTTCGTCACCAATATATACACATATATTCCTGATGACGGTGACAATCTGAAAATCATTTCACGAGGGCAAAGATATTCTTGACAAAAAATGTTGGCATATCTGAAACTTCTCATTGTTTACTTTTTAGAATAGATAAATGGATGAATAGAAATGAAAGGTGATAGATCTCATAATCTTTTCTTATGACCTTACCAACTTCCTCATTGTTTTTTTTTTTTTTTTTCTCGTAAATGCTAGTGGTACCATTGGTACCATCATTGTAACTACTACTGATCCTCACATAGCTCCATTAATTTCATACTTTTCGATGGAAAATTCGAATAAATAAAAGTTCGCTCAGTTAATTTTAAAGGAAAATTGAATGTAGCAATGAATGGTGTATGTGTACGTGTGTGTGTGTGTGTGTGTGTGTGTGTTTGTATGTTTGTGTGTGTGTGTGTGTGTGTGTCACACAATTCCCGTACAAACTGACACCACCAATCACTTCCGTAATGAACGAACGGTCACGCTATGCGTTCTCCAAGACATACCATTCACCCTTGACATCTTAGTAAAGACGGAACATTTAATGGCATTTATTTGTACGGAGGATGCCATTATCGTTCCGTTTATTTCACTACGTAATGTTGTCATCTCAGAGAGAAATTCAACGGTGACGACTGGTACTATACTTGGCAGTGAGATAGAGAAGGGTGGCAGAAAACTAACTTAATTCACCGATCCCAATATCTAATTTAATTTATTTTTAATGTGCTATCATCTCCTCTTTTTCCCTACAATCATTGTGAGTAGAAGACGTGCAGAGCTTTCAGAGCTTCAGTAGAGCCTATTGAAAATGTAAGATGAAACTTCATCAACTGATGAGCTGATAATCAAACAAATGATAATGAATTTTATTGATATATGGTCAGAAGAAACCTACCCACTTCTCAATTAACACTTGTCGGGAAGAGTGGCAAGATTCAAGCTTCAATTTAATTAATCTTCTGATTGAAAATAGAAAGTAAAATTGGAAATTACATGAACAGCTGCAAATGCAATCAATCCTTCGGATATGAATGAACAATTCCGATATGATCACATATTTCGTTCCTTGTCATGGACTGTTGTTCGATAACGAGTGATAAGGTATGAGATGTTATTGATATCTTTTTTTTAGTATGCCATGCTGCAGAGGTGTCAGTTTACAAAGACTGGGAAGGTTTGTTTCGCTTCTTACATCAGATGATCCGAATTTACTGACCAGACAAAACTTGCAGACTTAGACCTGACGAAAGCCGGAAGCTTCGAATTATTAAGAATGATGTATCTAAGCTATCCAAGTTCCGAACAGATAAGAAAACTATCGGTAGTCCGAACAGCTGATTGTAATTTTAAGACTTAGAGCAATCATAACTATGCCATATTTCGAGATTAATACAGAATATCTACGATATAGACGATATAAACTACGTTAAGATCGAATTGAAGGTAATTAAATCTCAAATAGGACTAACGATGATAAAAGTTTGGAAGATTTCGTCATTCGAATAAACTATCTTACCTATTATCTTGCATCAATTCAGAAAAATAATTACACGTATGATATACTTCTAAACAATTCACATTTCAAATGCAAAAATATGCTACTTGCAAACTGCAGATCAAAACGATTAGTGAATTCTATGAGACTATTCCGGATATGTGGATCAGATGAGAATATTCAAAATTTTGAAGACAGAATATGAAGGATTAATAAAACATTACACAGATCCCTTTCATTTGTTCATGTTTAATTCTTTATTTGAGAAATAATTCTGAATCTTACCACCGTTAAGAATTTTGTAAATAATCGGTAGCTGTTTTTCGTCATCCTTACAATGATGATTATTCAATTTCTCTTTGACAGTATTAACCAGATTGATTTCTTTCACTCGTGCTTTTATTTGAGCAATACCAAGTATTGTGAATAGTATACCATTAATATATGTGCATACCTAAATCCATTAATGGTTACAAAAAATGGAAAAAAAAATTTTAGTTGGCAAAAGTTTTGAATAGAAATTTTCATACACGTCCATTTATATTTTACTATTTAAATTTACATATGGTATCATCCAATATTAAGATAAAAAGAGATAAAAAAATTTGGTTGGCAAAACTTTTGAATAGAAACTTTCTTATATGTGAATCTATGCTGTACTATTTAAATTTACGTGTATCTTGAAATAATTTCAGCTTAACTTTTTCACTAAAAAATTTAGTCATTAATTCGATAATGTTAACATATCTGAGGTCAAAATTAACCGGGATGAATAATTAGACGCTTACACTTCGATATCAATTTAAATTGCTGTTTAATAATTTAATTTTAATAATATTCTCTTTTTCTCCCTTTCTTATTTTAATCGATTTGTAAGAGTATTTTCAATAGTTCTTCTGTTTTACGTCCAATCCATCACTGCCCATTCCATTGTCCTGCCCCGAAATGTTCACCGCAGCAAATCAAAATGTGAAATGAGGGGGTGATAAACGACATTGATGGAGAAGTTCCATTGCCGTGAATTAATCTCGAAAAGTTTTAAAAATTCCATTTTTAATTTATTAACAAGGACTTTCGATTTCGAGTACCAGTTTTAACATAAGAAAAATTAAACAAATAGGATATAAATATTTCTAATTGACCATAATAATTCGAAGTTTCATGGACGTAAGTAAGGCATGATAAAATTTTAGTGATCATATTACCTGCAATTTATGATTAGATATTAAATTCGCTATTGTTGTAGTAAAAATTGTGGAGACACGTGAAGCTGCTGATCTTCCAGATGGATCTAAGCACAAATTTAACAATAATGCACAGCCATAATCAAGTGCTGTTGGACTTAGATTACCCCCGAGATATAGTGATAACCATTCTACCATACCGAGTTTTATCAATTCCTTTTGCACCGATGATCTGAAATATTTATAAAGAAAAAAAAATTAAAGATTGTTGAAGATAATCATTACTTTCTAGTAGATCAAAGATGCGATTATGGGACTTTTTTTTACTTTTATACTAAGATAATTTATTTAATTATTGAAATAATATATGCTCAGGAATCATATAGAATGTTCAAAACTGCTCTATTACTATTATTATTGAATTACTTGAAGGTAATTTAAATTGAAATGTGCAAAGAGCATTAGGAAAAATTGAGAAATTTACGGAAAAAAATCAAAATTTCAAAAATCATTTCCACAAATTATCAAAAATATAACAAATTATTTTATATTAGTTTTTCTTTTTTTCCACGTAGTGCTTTTTTCTTTGCAAATAGTTTCTCTTTTCAAAATAATTCTTCTTTTTTTGGAAATGTAACTAAAAACCTTATGCTAAGCTTTTGAAGTGTTGCTAGGACATGTTCACCAGCATAATGGTGTAATTTCTTGGTCTTTAAAGCCGTCGTTAATGTTGCAATTAATTCTTTGCCCTGATTATTAGCCAAGAGATAATTCCGGCCAAGACTAAATGATGCGATCGAATTAAGCAAGCGACACAATTCTTCTTTTGCATCATTTCCATTATCACCTTGTGATGTTATCACACTTACTACGCTCTGCAAATGATCATTGAAGGAATTATCAGAAGGATAAAAATGCGGGATGTTAGCTAACCAAATTTAATAAAATATCTTGTTAGCAAATCTTATAAAAGGCTGAAGTAAAAACCATTGAAGAAAAAGAAAATAAAAAAAAAAGCTTTTATCATATAAAATACTTATTACTTACTTAATAGAAAATTAAAATTTAAGGATTTTCGAAAATTCTAAAATTTTTACATTTTTCAAATGTTTTAATAACAATAAATCATTATTTGCATAAACTGCTAATACTTGTCCGGCACTTTCAATTGGTATTCGCGTTATACGCTAAAAAAAAGAATGGAAAAATTATTTCATCATAATTCTTGACTCTAAGTTTGAGTGAGAAATACATTAGTTCAAATAGAATAGACTAGAAATTGATGCAAAAATTATGATGACAGTAAGTTGGTTTCCTTAATTGATATTCAAATATTAGAAAAATATTTGATGTGTATTTTTATTATTTATGAAAGTCATAATTTTATATATTCTGTAAAGCCTAAATTACTATTTATAAGAAAATGTTATCCATAGGTCTCAATTAATCGCAAAAAGTCGTAATCATAAGCTTTACTTATGTAAATTATAATTACGAGCCTTTTATTTGTGCGGAAAAAACTGTACTGAATGCTTACTTGGCCCTGATGAAATTGCAATCATAAAGCTTTCATAACATGAAAAATGTTAATTTTGAATTATATTTAATCGTAGAGCAAAAATTTTAATTATTTTACAAATATGCTTACCTGACGTAAAGCCTGTAACAAAAGACAACTAAGCCTTCCCGAAGCACTTTTAATTAAGCAATTTCCAATTTTGGTATAATTGAGTCTTCCAATCACATCATCCATTATCACTTCCTCCTCTTCTTTCCTCTCTTTTCTGCATTTGCAACTTTTATTACTACATTTCCACTTTTTTCATAAATTTAATTCCATATATTTTAAAGCTATCATTATTTATTTATTCATTTTGTCTAAGAAAGAATTCAATTTATTGGCAGAGAAGCATTAATACATACAATATACAATATACAACGTATTTTTAAATGTGGAAAAATTTGTTTTGCTTTCAGTTTTACTATGAAAAAAAGTAACTGAACGATCTGATATGCTATCATTTGATCTGATGACAAGCGTTATTTTATATCTCATAAACTGATGATAATTTAAAATAGAGCAGGTAATTTATATGCTATTTAGAATAACGAGTAAGGCCAACATTTGAAAATAATCCTTATAATATTTTAGCAAAGATATTTTATAAGCTATAATATAATTTCAATTTTGTTAATTAAAAATAAATTCGTTTATTTCTGTTAATGTGAAAATTCTCTTTTCAAGCAACTTACTTTCATGATAGTATTGCTTGTTTTGACAATATAAACCTTTTCTAAAAGACAAAAAAAAAAAAAGAAAAAAGAGAACGAACAATTTGATAAGTGATTGCGATCGGACAGTTGGCGCCAAATTTCCAACTGATTCATCATTTATCATTACTTTATTCTTCTTTTTTGTACTTATACTCGATTTTTTAGGCTTATCACCACCTTTTTTATCCTAAAATTATCAGAAACTTTCCAATCTGAAATTATCAGCATTCCTAACAAATTTAAATTAATTATAACAATATCTGAAAAGTATCTTACCATTGTTTCATTTATAGCAACAATACTTGCTTGCATATGTTCTTCTGCATCTGCTGTTGCATCTGCAAAACGCGCCTTTATTTCCATGATATATTCAGGTGACAGATGATTCACCTGCAACAACTAAATTGGTTTCAATGATTATAGAAATATAAATATAGCAGCAATCATTTAGCAATTCGAAATATTTAAGGTAACAATTAAGGAAATAGCGCCCTCCCACTTCTTGATTTGATTGTTCCATATAGTCAAACATTTCGTTCATAATATCAACAATCCGATAGTAATCATATTGTAATTTACGACATTTTTTTTCCAACAATTCATTATACTGTAATCGATAAGCTGTCTGAAAAAAAAAAAAAAAAGGAAAACTAATATATTTATTATTTAAAAATCTAAATTATATAATGACTAGCTTGATTGGAGCAGTTGGAGTATAATTGTATTAAATAATCATAAATTCAATCAAAATAAATTTTTATACATCTAAATGAATATGCTTAAAAAAAAGAAAAGATAAACAATAATATAATTAGGATTATTTCAATATTTTTGGGATTAAACAACTGAAGATTTTTTAGATAGAATGTAAATAAGAAATGTTTCAAATAAACAAACCATCCACTTTTGCAACAAAATATTTTGAGATTCATCGATTTTTGTCGCATAATTTGCCAGAAATGCGTTTAAATTCTCAAAAAGACTTTTGGCCCACTTCTTCTGCAATTAAACAATAACAATAACAACAACAACAACAATAAAGAAAAAAGGTTGAGAAATATAAATAATATGAATAAAACAAGGAAATATATAATAAATGGAAAGGTGAAATTTTTTTCTGCATCAAATAATGCAAGAGAAAAAATCAAATAAACATTAACAGATTTCGTACTTAGCATTTGGAGTCAATAGAATTGATTATCCAATTTAATTTTCTATTTGTTAATAACTATTCTATTTTGTATGAGATGAAATTTCAAATCGTACTTGAACAAGTTCTCTGAAAACAGGATGTTTTTCAGGTTCAGCAACGTAAGGTAATGCAAAATATTGAACAAGCTGGACGTCAGTACTATATCTAATGCCACCTTCATCTTCCAACAATTTCTTCAATCTATCGATCCTCTTCCGGTATTCTTTTTTATTCTGAAAAATTTAGTCAAACTTTCATATTCCTTTTTAAATTTACTATTTTAATGATTTTTGATTTTCATTCTTTTTTGCTTTTTATTATTGATTCTCTTGTGCAGTGAAAATCTCACAGAAACATCCTTCATCATTTCGTACTATGTTGTTCCTTGCTGTATCCGTTACAGCTTCAGAAAAAAAAAGGGAATGGAAAACAGGATTAAAAAATGGGGTAAATGTGATAAGAATACACTAACTGGTGGTGATTTACGAAGTGGAAGTGTCACGAAGTACAAATGAATATTGAATTCCAGCGAAATTACTTCCGCAGATTTACTACATTCTTCAACAAATAGCTCGTTCCAACATTTGAAAAATTGCTCACATTCGTCGTTCTCCAAATGAGACAATAATCTTTTCTACAAATAACAAAGAATAAAAGAACACTGATGTCAAAGTATTACATAGAGTATGTGAAATATGGCCAAGTAACAACAGCAATAAGCTTAGCCATTATATGGGATATTATTACTTGACAAGTTCTCACAGTTTATTTTTAAAACTACCTTATAGAATATGAAAAAACATTGAGCAAAGAGATCGATTATGAACTTATTTGATATATGAATAGCAGAAGACCCTCCAAATTCTCCTGAATCAAGATCAACACCAAATACAAAAACAACCAAATAATCTATTTGTGTGTGTGTGTGTGTGTGTTAATAACAATTCAAAATATTCCAACATTTTTAAATGATGAAATATTCTTAAACGCCACAACCATTTCAACATCTTGACTTAATATCTCTTTTCAGGTAAACTGTATCCGGCATACAATTATTTTCTATCAGTAAAACACTAAGAAACCTGTTAAACTATTCCTTCCAACAAAAAATGCTGGATCAATCAACAAGATATATTATCTATTGTTTATAAAGGAAATATGAAATAGGACAAGCTATCATTATACATCACACTATGCAAAAAAAAAACCATACCCGACGTACGGCACTAGCAAATGCATTATTCACTTCCAAATTTTTCGCCATAATAGCAAGAATGAAGGCATTCAATGCATATTTGGCTTGTTCAATTAATAAATGAATCTGAAATTGTAAATGAATTAGCTCATTTATATCCTTAAATTATTTCGTATTAGACTGAATTGAATGTGAAGCGATAGAATTAAAACAAAGGAAAAAAAAAGGGAAAATACAAAAAACTAAGACGTTAAATTATAAATTATGTATGCTATTGACGCACCACGCTTTTTGATATTTTCATTTTTTTAATTAAACAAATCTCATTCAATTCTCTTTGTCCTTCTCTCTCTCTCTCTCTCTCCCTCTCTCTCTCTTTCTCCTTACCACCTCTTGTCATATTTATTAACAGGAAGACAAGTAAAGAAAATATAAACATTTTAGGTTGCTATAGCAATATTTATGCAGCGTCATAATAATAAATTATTGATTCAGTTCAAGTAAAATCAATTTAACGCATTTCAGAGAAAAATAAACTTGATCCACTTTAATTCAGTTTATTTATTTATTTATTTATTTATTATTATTATTATTATTATTATTATTATTTATTATTATTATTATTGTTATTATTATTAATTATTATCATTATTATTGCATTTAGCTTCATTTATAAATCCAATCAAATATACATGCTGTTAATTAGCTTCTACATTAATGGTAATTAAAACTATAATTTATGTTGATAAAAGATATAATGTGATAACGCATATCTAATGACAAATAATTAAATCGCTTTATCTCTTCTCGGCAGCGCACTTCATAAATATTAATTAAAAAGCAAAGTATGATGCATTTTATAGAAAAATCATTTGATTTAAACGACGATTCTGAATCATTCTGCCAAATTAGAGAGGGCAAAAATTTAATCTGAAATTCACAAATTCGCTTCATTCAGTGATATGCTACATATATTACAAGGATTGCACAAAAGGCCCAAGCCATAAGGCTCATTGAATGTAAAAGCATCTATACGTTACATCCATCTTGCATAAAATGTCTCGTAGAGCCTAGGAAGATTTGTTTATTCCAAGCTTTTTCATAAAGTAAGGAGCAAATATTAAAAGATTGAAAAGCTTTCTAATTTCTATTTTGTTGTTTCACTACATTGCTAACGAAAGCTTGGTGAATTGAAAAATAAATTGTTGGCAGAATTACTACTAAAATATTTTCATTAAATATCGGATAAATGCTATATCGAAAGCTATTTACGTATATCATTTTTCCGCTATTAGCAAAATTGATTTGCATACTTAAACAGCTGATAATACTAAACAGTAAACAAATTTAACAGATATTCAACGTCGATCAAGCATATGATATGAAGTTTTCACTGTTTTATGAAGACTTTAAAGTAATTTCACCTCTTTTTTTTTATACATGTACAAGTATCAAAAGGTCTAAGAAAGCTTAAAAGATTATCAAACAATTAATTATTTACATTAGTCATTTGATTTATGATTAGTTCCATCCTATATTGGAGGAATGATAAGAAACAGCAAAGTAATAAAGCCCAATTTAAAAAACTTAAAAATGCTATCGCTTGTTAGAGGTGCTCACATTTCAATAAACTTCAATATGTTATAAAAGAAAAAAAAAGAAAAGCGGCAGCTTTCTACAACATTAAATTATAATCACTCAGACTTTTAGTCAGAAAATTTTTGCTGAAGCTTGAATTTATTTAAGCTTTTTTAAAGTTTTGAAAATTTTAAGTGATTCTTAAAAAATTTAAATTTGCGGTCGATTAAGGTATGTCTGTCATTAAAAACGCTACTGATATTACTTTTTGATGCATTAAATTATTTTTGATTTATTTCATTTTCTAATTTTAAATCTGTTTCTTCGACGATATTGCGACCATAACAATAATCACAATGGAATACAAACAACATTAACAGCATATCAGAATTTGTAAGTTTCGTGATCCTTCTTGCTAAACGAAGAAGATTAGGACGTAAACCTGAAATTATCAAATTTAAGACGATGCACAGATGTCATTTACATTATGATAACACTTTTTTTATGAAGATCCGAAAAAAGTTCAAAAATAGTTCTTTTCTTTCATATCAAATTTAATTCTCTATTCCGTCATTTTTTCCAAAATTTCTTAGGTTTTTGAAATTTAAAGCTTTTAAACATTAGTTAAACAGAACGATTTAAAACAAGAAATAAATAATAATGATTATCCAATCACTGCATATTGCAATATTTTCCTCAATCATGATACATGCACTTCCAAAAAAAAAAAAAAAAAAGCGAAACCGGATATGGCTATGTAGAATTTTCCGGAAGAAAATTGCCGTTCCCAGATGTAACACCATTTCGTTTCATTCATTTGGTGGTCAAGCTGCCAATGAATCAGATTGCGTAATCCTCACTGCTGAGCACTTCAATATTTTTTCCGGTTTCGCTATTAATGCTTAATCGTTATCATTTCCGAATCGAATTTCGTGGTACATTTTGATTAATGAAAACTGTTTCCTTTTTTTTGCTTTATTTATTTTTATTTATCTAATAAACAGTCTTGGAAATATAGCGTGATTCTGATGATAAAAATATGATCATTCCGGAATATTTGTTTGCCATCTAAGACTTACTGCATGAGAACTAAGAATTTGATTTTTTATTTGAATTCGATCGTATCGATTGCCTTTAGTTCTATCGCAAATGCATGGCTTTTTCTCGAGAACTACAGCAAGTGCATTTTCGTTTTTTAGTAGTTGAATTTTAAAGTACAAATATTAATTTAATACTCATATGTGCTGGAAATCTTAGCAAAACCTCGATATGTGATACCTTTACGTCGGCACACGTTAATCATTTATTGGTCTAATACACAAACCTAAAACTTCAGCACGTCGTCTACCACATATCTCGTAAAAATGATGCGATCTACGGGAAATTTCATTTACTTCAATCAATTTATAAGTGATTAAATGCTGCATGAATGCTTTCGTTGCTACTGCTGAATCAGTACTTACAGTTTTCCGGATGAAGATGACTGGATGAAAGGTATGGTATCTGAACCCTCCACGTTTTAAAATATAACCCTTCGTTTAAAATATCATTGTGTTGGTTACCGTTTGAGAAAGGGTAAAATCATTCAAGCTTTTTTTAACTCAAATTAATTGGTAGGGCAGAAGAATCTGTCAGGCAAAATTGGCATAAGTAATGACTAAACTTTTCCCAAATTCTTTCTGAAAAGGGAATTATTGGTAAAATGATTAAAATAAAAATGATTGAATGATTGAAAAATATGAATGGTTAATTTCCTGTTTTTATTACAATTTCCATACTAATGGTATGCCTTCAGGATATTTTTTTACTTGGGCTATCAGTTCACCTCAGATCATTGATTGGTTTACTCGTTGATTCAATAATTTTATTCTTATGGTACTTAATTACTACCTAATTAGTTCAGTAATATATTCTTCTGACATATAATTACCAACTTTAATAACCATTCAATACAATTGAAGACTTCTCGCCTCGCACTGCAGAAATTCTACAATGCCTGGAGCAGTGTATTTTTTAAAATTATAAAATATTTTGCAACTTTATTTCTTGTTTTTAAATTATTTGCGATATTTAGATTGATTTTTACGGGAACAATTTGGAAGTATTTTCTTCTCATTTTCCATTCCTCATACATCTTATTTTTTGTAGAATTTAATTAGGAAAATTAATAACGATAGAGTATTATTGTATGAAAAAAAGTATTTGTTCCAAAAAATTTCACTCAGAATATACAAAGTTCAATTGGCATTAATTTCTAAAGTAGCAGTAAAGTATGAAATAATTCAAATCCTAAACACACAACAGCGAATAGAATGATATCGAAATGAATTGTGAGTGTAATTAATTCCCGAGAAATCTTGATAGAAAGAATTATCACTTATCAACTTCAAAACTGTTATATAGGTTGCTTCTTTGTCTTCTTAATTAAGCAAATGATGGTACTTTTAATTGTTGCACAGTTCATATCTATTTCTGACAAATTAATGAAATGCATTATAATTGGAAGGTACTATCTAGACTATATACACGCAATAAATGTACAACAATTTTTGGTATAGTTAATACATTAATTATTTAATTACTTAATTATGTCATTTTCTTGTTAATAGGTTTTTTAATATGTTTACTTTTAATTCAAACAATATAAAATGTATGTTTTACATTTCAAATTTAGGTGTACTTATAATAAGATCAGTTGACTGGTAATTTTTAACTTACAACTAAATTTTTCATTTATAATTACATTTATTACATTCAAATTTAAGTCTGAGAATGCTTATTAAATGGTTACTTATAGGAAAAAAGTAAGCGCCAACGGAAACGAATTAACAGTGCGGGATAAGAATGCAAAATATTATGGGCGTCATTGTAATCATTCTATGATGATAATGATAATGATAATCAATTATAGTTATGATTGATTATTAATGCTGTTTATATGATAGACCATAGCTTATGAATGTACTAAATTGAAGGAAAGGATAAGCAATTGCCAATAATTTTCCAATTATATTTTTTAAGAACGGAATTGGATACTGTAGAGATGCAACATCCGGAATATACATATGAATACATATTCAAAATACTACTTCACGAATTATTCAACTTATTTACCATTTCATAACATCCCGAAACTGATCTTATGATGTACTTTTAACAGACATTCTTTGACAGCACCAATAGTGTCACTACGGTGATACTTTCTTTTTTTTTTTTTTTTTGGCTTTTGAAACTGGTACTTGTTTATGTGCTGTTGACAGTGTAATGTATTATTACAAAGGTGTATGGTATGATGCATTCATTTCATCCTTTTCATTTTGTATGATATCATTTTGTTGAGATGATCGTAATAAGTGATAAGATATTTTGGATGTTTATTACAAAATAATTGTCATAATTTGTTATGATAAATGTATGAATGATAAGAAGTGATAAGGATTTGTTTTCTACGAATAATAAATATTTCTTTTGTGATTAAACTGATTTAAACCGATTTTGGTTTAGGAAAAACATCCGCCTTTTTCATTTTTTTTTTACAAAAAAAAACCACTTTTTTCACTTTTTTTACATCACTGATTTAATCAGTTGAATTAAATTTTTTGAGTTCAAATCTTCTATTCCTTTGTTTGTGATTAATCATTATGATATAAAATTCTCAGTGAAGAAAAGAGAACGAAATTATTTAGACTTACTTAAACGCAAAACAGCCAAGCAATGAAATGATCGCAGATTCGACATTAAAATTCCAATTATGTAATATCAAGAGTTGTAAATTTCATGTTACATTTCGTCACGATTACCTTTCACGTTTACTCCGTAACTTTAACAGCGGGTAGAGTAGTCAGAAGTGAAAAAAAAAACGTAGTCGATGTAAGTTACTTAAGTCAATAAGTATAATCTAAATCAGAGAAATCAGTAACAATTCTTATGTCATTAATTCCACTTACGATACGATAAGCTCGTCTTCCACTAAATTTCAAGATTATTTTCCCATCATAAAACCAACTAGTTCTATCTTCTAATAACTACGTAACCCTAACGTATCATTAAACCTGCTCGGATATCAATCAATTCCTGATACATTTTCCTTTCAAACAGTATTCAACAATACAGGACATTCATCTTTTATCAATAAAATATTTTTAATTTATTTAAAAACTTTACAATCAGGCTATGGCATATATGCAACAGTTATTGGATGTAAAATTCAATCTGGAAAATACTCCATATAAATCAATTGAAAATATTGGTACAGGAGCATATGGAGTGGTATGCAAAGCATGTGATCAGGTAGATTCGTCATAATTACCCATTCTAATTACTGATGTATAAGAGAGGAGTGAAGGTGATAGCAATTTCAATTGAAATTTTTTTTTCCTCTCTTTATGATTCAAAATTCAACTTTTACGTCTTCTTATTTCACATGAATATATTTTTTTTTCTTTCAATAATCTTTTATATGTAAGATTTTCAGCAAAGTGGTAGAAAAGTAGCAATAAAGAAGATAACTCGAGCATTCTCAGTAGCTATCCTTTTGAAAAGGTCACTTCGTGAGGTACGCATACTGCGATGTTTACGTCATGAAAATATTATTTCTGTGCATGATGTATTCGCCACTCCTGGATCACATGTAAGTCAAATCTTATTTTCTTTTTGAAATTTTGCTCAAAATTAACAACAGCAATTTGATCTACTTGAATTTAAAGACTTCTAAACTTGCATATATAATGATAATTTTGATATGTTAAAGTCTATAATACCATAACACTTCCCATCACTTTTTTCATCTTAACTCTTCAGCTATTTTTGTTCTAAAATTTTGAAGTCGTAAATTTATACGTTCAACTATGCAACGATAATAATAGAGATAAGTGATATTATTACAGGGCCTGGATGTTTACATGGTACTTGATTTGATGGAAACCGATTTGCAACAAATTATACATAGCCGACAAGATCTTACCAATCAACATTATCAGTATTTTTTGTACCAGATATTACGTGGATTGAAGGTTAATTTGTTACCTGTCGGGTTTATTGATAAGAAGAACGTAAGCAGATGTACTACTTCTGTGATATTTTAGGATTTATACCGAGAATTTCGACTTTATATTTGCTATTAATTACCTTTCCTTTTCAATAGTACGATGTATTCCACTAAACGCAATTTTGGTGCGAAAAATTTCCACCATAATTAGCAAAATTTGTAGTATTTGCACTCGGTGGGTATAGTGCATCGTGATTTGAAACCATCAAATTTGCTAGTGAACAGTGATTGCTTACTGAAAATAGGCGATTTTGGGATGGCTCGATTGGTTGAACAACGATTGGACGATCAAAGCGTTTTATTAAACGGCAATTTTATGACCGTATGTTAGAGAAACTATTTTTTTTTTTTATGCATATTTAGCTAATTTGGTTCATATAATTTTCAACTATCTGTGTCACAACGTTTTATTTTTTAGTTTAAATTAATATTAGTTTCAGCAATATGTCTCAACAAGATGGTATAGAGCCCCTGAGTTGCTTTTCTCACTTATCGATTATGATACCAAGTAAGTTGACATTTCTCCTATAATCTAAACTAATCAGCACAAATATTTGATTACTAATACCTTTTATATCAATCCACATCAAGCTTGTTCTGAGCTGTAAAAGGATCATATACCAATGAATATTTACTACAGAGTGGATATATGGTCAGCAGGTTGCATATTTGCTGAAATGCTTCTTCGTCGCCAGCTGTTTCCTGGGAAAGATGCCGGAAGTCAAGTTAAAATTATTGTTTATTATTTGGGCACACCGGAAAGGGTGAGAAATTTGACATTACATTCAGAATAATTTAACAGATTCCGATATAACGCAATCGGTTCACATTTATCGTTCAATAATTTATGTGAAATCAAATTCTAATTTGATAAATTGATGACTGCTTTAAACTTAATTATATATATAGATAGATAGTAAAATGAGTAATAATGATGTGAACAAAACGTAAGAAAAATCAGTGCTTTAAGTTAATAACGTCGGCGTAAAATTGTACATGTAGTGATGCAGATTTCATGATAGTAAACAAATTACAGGATGTAATGGAACGTATCAGCTCGAATCTCATCATCCGGTTAGTTTGCATCGCATAATATTTTTGAAATTTAGAAGGTGTTTCTCATTTCAGGATTTCAGTGAATTTTCAAAATGAATTCATTCTTCAGTTGGATTGAAAGTTGTGGACCAAAAGATCCGCTTCCATGGAGTACCATTATACCAAAGGCAAATCCTCAAGCAGTGGATCTGCTTAAAAAGGTATAGGTTGTCGAAATGAAAACATATAGCAGGGAAGCTCAACCCTTCCTCTTCTTATCTCATTCAATGCCATTAATCTTTTCAATCATTTCAGCTACTGGTAATAGCACCTTGGAAACGAATAACAGCAGAGCAAGCTCTGTGTCATCATTATTTAGAGATTTATCACGATATAGGAAGTGAACCAAACTGTCCAAAGAAAGTAAGTCAGCAATTTCCAACCCAATTTGACATAAAAGTTTGTTGAAGTTGAAAAAAAGAAATGTCTCCAAGTTCAAAAGCATTATGCAATGCAAATGAAATTCCTACCAGGATTAATGTTTTTCAAAATTATAAAAACAAAAATTAAGGTGTACTTCGACGCAGGAGAAATCGAAAGACTAAACATCGATCAATTGGAATCTGCACTTCTCTCAGAAGCTTCAGGGCCTTATACTCGGCAGTCCAGCAGTAGGTAGAAACCGAAGTGACAAAAATATCAGGAATAAAAGCATCTGTAAATTGGTGGTATCGGTAATACATGAAACGATGGTGAGATGTCGGGTACAAAAACAAGTAACCTAAGAGGATAAATTTAGAATGACTTCATTTTAATACTATTGGAAAACGTAAAAAAGGACCGAAAATAATTCTAGTAACGTTCTTTAATTCCGTACCAATCCATCTTATAAAATACTGACTTTTCAATTCTCCAGTTGTAAATCTTGATTTATATTTGCGCTCATGATAGAAAAACATTCTTTCGCGGAAATAATTGCACTTTTTTTTTATTGCAGCTTACTGGAATGTGATGAAAATGTGTTCCAGAATTCAACATCGAAAACAAATAAACAGCAAAGATCAGAAGAAAGACCATTGCAAAAGGAGGACGAAACCTGAGCAATCATAAGAGGAGTGTATACATTGACGACACCCCATAAAAATGAGATAGAAGAGAGATATGTAACTTATTCAACTGACGACAGATTAAATCTTTATTTCTAAAATAAAAACCTTGAAAATTCCAAATGTTTACAAAGTTGGTGAGGAACAAATCAATCGCCTTGGCTGGATTCCATTTCTTTGTAATATTTTGCCCGACTAATACGTTCATCAAGCTCATGCAATGTTATGGGACCACCAATGGGTTCAAATAAACGGCGATTTTCCCGACGTAACTTCTGCGCTTTCTCTGAAACTTTTCAAATTAATTGATGTGATTTATACAGACACCCACGTTTCTATGATAACCTCTACTCAGTGATTTAAGAACACAAAAAGTGTCTTAAAGTTTTGGAGGGAAAAATCACAGCGTACTGAAATATAAAATGAGGACTGGCATCCCAAAGTAATTTGAACTGCAACAATGAACACCGTTGACCATCACAGCTTGATGAAAGAAAACTTATGAGCCATTAATTATCCACTAAGGAATCCTTCACGAACCACTTCATTACAATTTAAGTACACAGATAATTGAAGATTAATTAATCAGAGATAGATTAAAATAAAGTCCACTCCTAGAACATAACAATGTTTATCCGTGTAGGATGTAAATAGCCATAGGATATTCTCGATATAATCAACACGTTACTGAATATGAATACAGCAACCTTTCATAGTATCCAGCGTTATATCTCGTTGCTCGTCGAAATTATAGAGAAGACCAAAAACAAACGGAACAACTGGTAGAATGAACAGATGTGGTTGCCTTATTTTCTGACTTATTAACATCAATGAGACGGCCAGTGATGCAGTTACATACTCGTTGGAAATAAGTTTTCGTATGTTCGCTAACTGAAACAATGTTCGTCCATAGTTACTACAGAAAATAACGCCACACTACTCTCATACAATGAGATATTTCCCAGAACGCAGTAATTTCATCTTCATTCGGCAATATTATCAAGGTTTCACAGTATCGGACGCACAACTCAACAGTGTAATCATTTTTTCCATTTTTTCATGTCATCATAAAAGATATCCAACATTATGGGACCATCATGGAACAATGATGCTGGCAGCAAACAAAATTCACTAGGCATCTATCCAACGAAATCGTTCCTTGCTACCTTAGCACGATTAAATTGGAAAATATAAAACATGAAAGTATACCAGTTGGACTGCTGAGAGCAACAGTATCACAGAGGAAAAAACATACCTCTAACGCTCTTTCATGCTCGAACAAAACATTTTGCAGAGCTAAATGCTCCACTGCCTAAAGAATAATTCCTATGCAAATTATAATAAAACTTACTTTGTAAAGAAAATAAAAATAAAGATCGGAAATTTGAAAAACCTTAAGATTTCAATGTCGTTATTACAGGTACTATATCAACATTGCAATTTGAAATAAACAAAACCATTTAAACGCTCGGCATATTAAATAAAATATTAAAATTCCAATAACTTAGATATAACCTGTTGGTTGTAATAATTTTGTAACTCCGCATTAGTTGACCACGATGTTCCCATTGAAAATCTAAATAAAATACAAGTGCAATCGTTCGGCAAATTCAAAGCCCACAAAAAATTCCTAATATAAATTTAAATCACTTGTTTATTTGACACTGCAGAGATTAATAATGGTACTTTTTATATTTGCAGATTAAGAAACCCCAGAACGTCGAGGCCAAGAAATGTCATGGAGTAAACTGTAGTGAGCCGAAATGTTATTTCAAAAATTTTTATTCTCTTTCCTGCAAAACAAAAACATGAGAACACCTTAATTATCCAAATATCCAGCACATGTATCCCTCGACAATTTTGCTAGCGTTTACCGAACATGACCAAGCGTCGACAGCACCTTAACGAGATCCAACTGTTCAACTATAAGCCATCACTGGCCGTGTTGTTGTAAAAGTGAAAGAGAACCTGAAGGAATAAATTTTATTCCAAAGATTTGGTTGCTTCTGCGCGTGGAATTTCAACTCGTAGGAGTCTCGGCTGATCAAGTAACATTCCATGAAGCTTGGAAACTAATGAAATGATAGATGAAACAAATGGATTCAATGTTTTACTAGAATTTCAAAAACCATAAAGATTTAAACTAGGCAAAAAAGATGCTTGCAGTATCTACACTTTTTTTCTCCACTCGAAAACAGTTCCCTAGCTATTTTCGACTCAAAGATTAATCAGGTCCAAATGGATTTAATAGATCAGATATGTTGCAGTTTAAGGTTACGAAAACCATTTATAATTAACAAAGATTCCGGAAGCTTTTTGGTGAATCATTACTCAAAAATGTGACGCATTTGCCAAAGCCTGAATTTTCTTCCTAGAATTCGGAAAATTTCTGAAACATTTTGATTCTATGTAAACCAATTCAATGTTGGGCAACATAGAAACTAGCATCGACCTATTCCATATCACTTCCTTCTTGCAATTCCTTTAAACGTTGTTTCACGTCAGCTACCAAAACATGCGGCTCATGCTCTGCCAATCTTTTTCGGTATAATAAATCAGCTCGTCCTGGAAATAAATTGTGAAATTTAATAAGCTGAAGCCATATTTCTCACGACATTCTTTCTCAAAAATCCGATAAATTAATGCACAGTGATCATTTTAGATGTTTTCCGACCTCCACATATCACTGCATTCTCAATTCGTAAGAAGTCTTTTGATCTTTTGGGATAATGATATAGGGCAAAGCATTTTGAAGAACAAAATTAATTAAGAAAATTTACTTTTGATCCTTTCTGTTCTTCGTCCAAAGGAAGCATCAGTTTCATACGCTATATAAGGAAGCGCTATTGCAACCGGTATCAAATGGAGCAAACTTTTATGCCGATAGGCAGATAAGCCAGAAACAAGAGTTACTGTAAAACTTGCAACAGCTTTGTAAGGATAAGCGTACTGTAATCTGGCAAGCTGAAAAACAGTGACTTTCAAATCAGGGAGAAATTCAAACTACAGAGACAAACAGCATCAGTCCTTCAAGTAGGTATGACTCCAAATAACATTGATGCTTGTGTTGCTACAAGATCATTATTTACCACAGACTTAAGAAGCCCATAGAAGTATCCCACTTATGGGTTACAGTTTCTATATTTGGATTACTTGCTTGCTCAATATTTACCAATCTTCTTCAAAAAAAATGAACAGTATGATGGATTCATAAATGTTAGCCACATGATCCTACCAATGCAGAAGCGATTTTATAACAACATATATGAGTAAGAACATACACCATGTGCGCTGATACCATTTGCTTCCTATATTATTACTATTCAGCTCCAAATGTTCCGATATTTAAAATGAATGTGAATAATATCTGCAATATCCTTATCCCAACAAAGAGGCATCGTATACCAACAATATAGCCAATAGGCTTACCTCGAATGCTCTTTTCCTCTCATCCAAAGCTTCTTGAAAGGCTATTTCACGTTCAATCTGCAATTTTTTCAACAAAATGTAAACAATTTTCAGCACGTGTTGAAATATAATCAACTACTCCCTTTAATGAGATTTATTTAATCAATCCAAACAAGTTCAATCAGTCCAGCAATCAATTTTAATGAAATAAAATTTAATACAAAAATTCTGAACCAATTATTGATTCTCTTAGGGTCAGGCGAATCCAATGAATGGCAGGTATCAGTCCTATAACTTTGCAATACACTGACAAAAGTATGGCTAATAATAACCATTACAAAGATCATAATAAAGCAACAATGTAATAACAAAAAGTATAATAAACAGGTAAAATTTACAACAAATTTCAACTAAGTTGAACGGAAAAGAGTAGAATGTAAAGTGTGAAGTGCGAAGTTTGCAAATACCTACTTATCAATCTCAGTGGCAATTAATATCAATTATAAGATGGTTAAAATAGAAGTAAATACTGTATCAGTGGAAGGAACAATGAAATATTATAAGTGGAGAAAAGAATGAAGAACCTTTTGATTCTCAAGTAATTGAATGGTATTTATCATCGACTTCTCAATCATTCCACTTCTGTGATATCTTGTGGAATTGACATTGACCTGAAATATACAAAATTTAAAGCTAGATCGACATGGTATGTTAATTTATCCTTATGTTATATGTTTCGAAAATTTGCTGAGAACTCTCGGGAAAACAGCAAGCACTGATAGATTATTTGGAGCACAGGGGAATATCCAGCGAAAAGTAAGGAAAGAAGAAAGCAGCATAGCTTCATCAATCCATCTATTATGTATTCATTGTGAGCAGTCCGAACCAAGCAAAATTCGTGCACTGACGCAACGCTACAACTGGTGGTAACTTGAATGGGACTGTTTTATGAATTTTGGTGACGTGGGATTGACGTAAGTGTCCACTTCCACTTAAAGTCATACTCTTAATTAGTCAAGTTGTAGCAGAATTAGGATTTCACTCTTTTAGTAAGTTTAACCTTAACATTGAGAAATTCAAATTAATATGTTGTCGAAATTTTATTAGAATTCATTTTTAAACAACATCATTTAGTGCTTTTTTTTTTGCAGATTACACTAGACATTTGTATAAAAATTTAAAAAACTAAAAATCATTTGATGCCATCGGAAGAAACGACACATCGAAGTCCAGCAGCAGAACTTGAAGAATTAGATGCGAAGAAGTTACGTCAGGATTGCGTGAACGTTATGTCGAACGGGAATTCAAATGAGGTTTCCACGATTTCCAAGTTTCGTAAAGGATGACAGTATTAGTTTTTTTGTAGATATTAAAAGACACAATATGAATGGGGATAACTTTTAGTTTAGTATTTTTAGTATTTTTTATATATTTTTTTTTTTTTGGATTTAGTATTTTTTTGTTTGCTTTAAATTGATCACGTGTTACTGTTACAACTCAAAAATATCTTCATTCGAGCTTTATGAAGATTCAACAACACTAGTTATCTCGGACCCTTTTCACTTTCCTTTCAGACTGCCTGTGCCTGGCCCTTGCAAATTAGGTTTTTGAATCACGTAAAAGCAACAGGTACTCATCCTTAATTTTTATTGGAATCATTATTTGCAGAGACACACAGCATTTCCGATACCGTATCATTGTATACGTTTAATGAGTATTATAGATGGAAAATATAGGGTTAGGTATTTATGACTTATTATATTATATATATATATATATATATATATATATGGCACTTAAATAATTTGATTGATATGATTTATACCTGGAATTATGTCGTATTGCTTAGAAAATCATAAGTAATTTGGCGATTCGTACATCTGTCAATTATTTCGTTTATTATTATTAATTTGGAACAAATCAAAACGTATCAGATAGATGTTTAGTGTTGATATACGTCCGTATTGTTTGATTTGGGGAGTTTTTGGGGACTGTCAAGGACGCAAATGGTGAGGAAGCAGTAATAATTAATGGGATACGCGGGGAAAGGCAGAATGAAAAAGCAATAGATCAATGGATTAAATAATTTAATTTATAGTTACATCCATATTTTGCTTGACTAGTAGCAACCAGTCTTATTGCACGTGACGTGGAATTTAGAGATATCAAAAGATCTGAGACACTGATTAATTCCTCTTAAATGTATTATTCAGCAGCAATAATAGTGAACTGACTGCAATGTTTTGTTATCATAACCTTTTCAGGATGGAGAGGCTTATAAATTGGACCGCCTTCGGAATCTTCTCAATCGAATTTTCAGCGGTGAAAACAGCATTTGTTTGAAGTTTTTGTTGGAATCAACTGATACATCAACTTTTAATAATGATGGTATATTCTGTTACTATGAAAATGATGAACTAGGATTAATAGCATTAACACCAGCTTAAGATGATAGAAACAGGACGGAAATTGGAACAAAGATGGTAGACAAAACAAACTGCTTATCTTTTCAGTAAACGAAAGTAATGCATTGCCAAATGGTACCACACGAATGTATGTTATAGGAAGATCCACATGTGCGCGATGAGTTTGAAAACAGGATGGCATAGAGTAGTACTTGGCATATGTTTACTTACAATAGAATTGAAAGTAACATATTATGGACGACGATTTTATCATTTGAAAGATGAGGATGTGAATACTGAATTTTTTTTCTATAGGTCTTACATTATTCCTATAAGCATAAGTTTTCAGTTGATTTGTCAGTCGTAATTGATGATATTTTCATGCGAGCACTATGTAATATGCAGAACAGCAAGTAAGTGCTTTTAAATTATTCATGTTCATATATTCAAGGTTTTTCATCAACCAGAAAGGTGATTAGAATGTAATCAATATTCAAGCTTGTCTGGAATGTACCATTAACAATACGGATGACAATTTGCAGCACGCAGGTCATGAATACAGGTAGAATACTTGGAAAACAACTCGGCGAACCGTTGTTTGATTTACCTCTAACTTTGCCAGAAATGGCTCTTCATTATCTTATCACAACAAATGAAAAATTGGTTACTGAAGGACAGAATCAGGTTTATGCTGCATTATTTTTCTTATTCTCATCAAAATTGATTGCATCTAATTAGGAGTAACATATACTTTCAAGTTCTGATCCATCATACGACACTTCAGGATATGATTTTTTTTATATCAACAACTGATAATGATTAATTAAGGAGCTACTGTTTAAAGCACAACCGTTAGGAATTAAAAGATAAAATTTGGATTGCAGTTTTTGATGGATTATGAGCGATCCGTAATTCCAGTTATTCAAAAAAGACTTTTTGCTCAAACATCTTTTCTTCTTCGTGGCTTCTATGGTGAAAAGTAAGCCATTTTATTTTCATTCCTTATATTATGCTCATTTGTTTGTGAATCTATCTTTACTTTCGTCAACTTTTTTTTTAATTTCTTCACAAATAAAAATCAATTCGAATGATACTTTTAAATATATGGTTTGAAAATTGTTGCAGGTTCACAGCAGAAGACATGATAGCAGTCTTTGTTCGAATGTTTTATCAACAACAAGTACCAGAAACTTTTGCCTACAACTTAATAACTTATTGTACGGACGAAGATATGACGGACCATGGTGCGCTTGCGGAGGTTTGTTTCACCCTGCTATCATATATAATATTCTCAGAAATTTCACTTCACATTTTAATGCAATCAGCAATATGGGTTTACACACTAAAAGATGTTTCTGCAGTCTATTATGTATGACATGCAGATATTAAATCATAGTAATATGGTAGGAATATAGGTTATAGTGTGTTGCATCTTCCACGAAATCCGATCCTATCATCATCAAAGCATTAGGGAATACATTTCTAAAAGTTTCAAGAGTAATCTGGGAAAATAATTTGCGTTATCCTCTTAGATTGATTAGTGTGCTCATCACTGATTCTTTTGCCGAATATTCAAACCTAGAAATACAAAATTCGATCTTATTTCAAAAATTGTTTCAGATTTTCAATCCCATTTTGGATTGTGCACAAAAGTCAATGAGTTGCCAACAAATGTCGAATAAATGCAACAGGGAAGTGGCTGTTTATCCGTATTCCCTGCTGAAATTTCTTGTAGGCGTCAGAAGCTCACCTAATAAGAGGCCAATTGCCGATTTGGTTAGTTTCTTACATCTTTAAGTGCCTTTTAGTCGAACGGATCCCAATATGTGGTAAAATGCTTTAAATATGTTTTTTATTAACTCTTTTTGGTTCAATTCAATTCTGTTAATTCTACTCGTCAAACAATTAATCGCTTTAATTACATCAGCTGTCCCTGGGAATTAATATTATCAACTTTAGCTTTGTTGTCTTATTGCAGCTGGTTTCACGGACAGATTTCATATCGGAAGTACACAGTGTTCTTGAAGGCCATGATTTCGCGAGGCTGTGTTATTTGGGACCGTTCTTTGAATACAGCACATCTCCTGCTGATAACGGAAGCGTAAGAATAAATTTTGGGTTCGCTGATATAACTTAATGAAGTACTTGCATTTACTTTCTTTCAGTTGTCTGTTTATATGCCATTTTTCGACTGCTCTCAACTTCCGGAGGATGAACAAAAACCGATGCTGTATAACGTTTATCAAAATGACTTAACGCTTGTTAGAGTACGTTTTTTGAGCTTGACATTTAATTTTACTGTTTAATTATGAAATTGTAAAATACACGGTGAGCATCTGATTTTAGTGTAATAAACGAAGCGCCAGGAGCAAAATATGCGGCATATATTTTGCAGAAATTTCGAAACAAGAATACACTGCCAAAACAAATTACAGTTTTAGTAGTTGGCTAATTATGCCTAAAATAGTCATGCGAAATAAGCTGAGTATAAAAAGCCTTCAAATATTCTGTACGTTTTACTAACTAATAAGTTTTTGCGGTCATTCTTAAGAATAATTTAAAATCGATTCCATTTCCAGCGCCATTTGCATCAAATATTGCATCAGTTATTAGCAAATACTTCGAGCCGTAACAGAACATTGGATTTCATTACTCGCGTTCTATCAGTTAATATTAAAAGGAGACAGATGAATGTAAGTTACGCTCACAGTATAAAATCTATGCTTTTAAGTCGTTTAAATTTTAGACTTCTTTAATAAAGTGTAGTTGTATATTGCTGCTTGTTTTTTAATTATTTCGATGGGTCAAACACAATACTTTGATGTTTAATAATTTCAACCTTATTTAAAAAGCTCATTTAAGTCGTCACTGTAACATTTTTACTTTTTTTTTCCATCCACTAACTCTCCTAATAATCCTGATGAGAGGTTCTGAAGGATTTATGCCTGAGTTGTTGAGATATTTTGTTTGATTTTACTGTTAATGATACCTTTCAGCCAGATCACTCGAAGTTATCATCGGATGGCTTCATGTTGAATTTCTTTGATGTAATGTTAAGTTTGGCCGAGAAAGTGACATTTGATAAGGTAATTTTTGCTCTGCTTATTCTGTATCCTATACTTAAGATATTTTTATGTTCTGCACATAATATTTCTCTGAATTTTCAAGGTTAACACTTATTACATGTTCCATCCGAAATGCAGAATTGATTTTTCGGATGAAACACGGTTGAAATTGGACTTGGAGCAAGCAAAAGCCTTCGCAAAAATGATAGGTATCTTATTTCAAATTCTGTTCTGAAGATGTTCCGTTGAATATGCATACGAGTGCTTGAGTATTCGAGATCTGATAATACATAACTTTCGTTGAAGGACTAGTGCGATCTTGTGCTTTATAATGTTCTGAACCATCAGTGGTTACTGCAGGTAAAACTGGTGAAAGTTATAAGTTGGTCATTTTTAGGAGAAAAATTTTCCTGTATTTTTAGATACGAATTTCGAAATCAAATTCCCCACGGAATGTTTCTTCCTGACAGTGCAAGCGCAACACCTATCACTCTCAGCTGCGATTGGGCAATTAAAATATTTGAAGAGAAATTTGCATGAAATTGAACTTGGTTTGACTGAACTTAAAGTACAATTACGCAGATTATTGGCACTACAAATAAGAGAAAAAGCAATGATTGAAGCAAAGCTGGAGCGAGCCAATATTTTTCGTACTGTATGTTTTCACTTCACTGATTAAATTTGAATTTAAACTTAGTATGGTGTGCTATTTGACAGATTTTCATGTTCGAAAAGTTAAACAGAAAGTGATCTCGATGAATAACGTAGAAAACAAGTTCAAAGTAGATGGCAGCTTGGTTGATAATTTGTGTCTATTGGTTAAATGATCGACTTTTATTTAACTTAAGACTTTAAGTTGTAACCACGACATTAGATTTCTTAGGTTAGAATTTTCAAATAAACTTTAAAAGAATGCAGGAATCTCACGAGCAACTTGAATTGAAAGTCCCACTCATATTATTTTTCAGAGACTCATTCGAAGTGTCATGTGTTTGGAAGCGGCTCTATACGATCCCGTATTTCTCCATCGAGCGTTGGAATTTTGCAGCCGTCAACTTACTTTCATCATTAACATTATTAATCCCAATTTGTTAGTTATTCGGAATTACTAAAATTCTCGGTAATATATACAACGAAAGATTTCCTTTTGCTCATTTTTTTCAGTTTCCATGTTTCAACAATCTGTTTCATTTAACTTGTAAGTTAAAATGCACGAATTTCTAAAATCCATTTTTACTTTTTCAGCATTAACGATGGTTTACTTCCTCCCGCAGCACCAGACTTGTTCGGAGCTATGCCGGAATTCTTTTTGGAAAACTCTCTCGACTTCATAATTTTTCTACTGAAGTTAGTAATGTTATCTTTGGGTCGGCAACTTATTCATTCATAGATAGAAGAGAAAGTATTTTTTACATGATCGCTTAATTGATATTGCAGGAATAATCCGGTTATTCTTCTGGAAAGTCGGTTGGACTTGCCTCAGCAGCTGCTTGTGTTTATTTGCAGCACTCATTATTTTAACAATAAATTTCTTGCAGCAAAGGTTTATTTTTCATTCATGCGGTATTATGAAATATTTGTTTCAGTACTTAATATTTGATGTACGCTAAAAAAGATAGAGGTCTAGTTTTGTAGTAAAATCTTTTTATATATGTTATTTTCTAAAAAAAAAAAAAAAAAAAAAAAAAAAGACGGATTTTCAAATGAAAAGGTTACACTTGAATTTGAATCACTAGGCAGAATTTACAAGAAAGAAAGTAACTTTTTAGCTTCGCTTAAGATTATGATGTACACTCGTATTAAAATTGGTTAATCAGAATTGCGAGAAGACAGTTCGATATGTTCGTCTCGAATCTCTAGCATCGATCACATTACATTCGAAACTCGAATAATCTTGCTTGTGAAATCTGTAAAATTAAGTAAATTTTAGATAGTGGAAGTGCTGTTCATGGTCTGCCCTGCAATTTTACCTGCCGCATATCAGTTCCATCTTTCTGTTATCAATTCTCCGTTGGCTATTGATCGACTCTTTCCTAGTCTTGTTAAATTTTATGCAGGTATTATGGAAATTTCAATTCATTTTTGTCTGATTTTTCGATTTTATTTCATTTCATTTTAATGATCTTAGATGTGGAGTCAACGGGAGCAAGCACAGAATTCTATGATAAATTCAATATCAGACGGTCAATCCAAGTGATATTTCGCTCTCTTTGGGAAAGTACAATCTACAGAAGTAATATTACTTCTTATGCGAGGTAGATCTTTCCATCCTTTACCGTAAAAATTTGCTGCTAGCAAAATGGATTTTCTCGGGAATTTCAATTTGACAAAATTAAAAGCTTCAAACTTTTATAATTCGACATTGAATGAAATTCCTTATGAAGATCATAACATAATGGTTTGTGATAGTTTTCTTAATTCTTCATCAATTAATTATATCTTAATATTATGTTTCGTGTTTTTAATACTATTTATATTTATCGTGTTTTAGGGAATGCTCACCAGATTTCATTCGTTTCGTCAATATGGTTATTAATGATGCAACCTATTTGCTGGATGAATCATTGCTTGCACTGAAAAAAATACACGATATTGAAACTCTAAAGGAAAGCAATGAGTGGTCCAATTTGGGAGATGAAGAACGTCAAATGAAAGAAGATGCATTGTTAGAAGCAAAGCGAGGTGTACGGAACTGGTTAATACTTGGACGCGACACGTTGGATCTTTTCACATATTTAACTGCTGATGCGCCTGAGCCGTTCTATGAACCGGTTTGATTTTAAAATACATTTTTTATTACTGGTAGTAGAAAAGGAAAATCTTATGCTTGAACAATGTAAATGGTGATGTACATAACTTTCTAGTCGTATACTTTTTCATTCTTAAATTTTTAATAATTGTCCTTTGATAAGTTTATGCATACTTGTATTCACCAGAATCATCCAGTTTCAAAATCTCGCTAGTTTTGCTAAGTTTTTTTCCCACATTTATAGAAGTTAATGAATCTTTAGTTGCTGGGTGAACGACTGGCTTCAATGTTGGATTATAATGTATCACAGTTATGTGGTCCAAAATGTACAGAACTGAAAGTACGCGACGCAGTACGTCGGTTTATGTGGGAGCCACGAGCTTTACTACAACAAATAGTAAATGTGTACTTGAATTTGTCCTCAGAGAAATTCGCAGAATGCATTGCTAACGATGAGGTAATTGTTGAATTTGGTTGAAGTTATTAATTCTTTTAGTTACCCACTTCAACCTGCCTTATGCTTTGGAAAAATTTTTTTCCACAAAACAGACTGTTGAGAACAAAATGACTGATCGATCAAGGATTGATAAGATCAATGAAATACTACTGTTATTAACTCCCTAATATTGCAGTTTCATTCAAACAGGTTGCACATTTAAAAGAGGTTCATGATCCCGGCTACCTATTCACTTTCATTTCATCTACCTAGATGAAATACAGGTTATATTCATAGAGATATTCATATTTATTGCTTAAGCAAGTATTTGCAGCGTTCGTATTCTCCCGATGTATTTTCAATGGTGCTTTCGCGGTTAACTGCTAATAACATCGTACCTATAAATGAGATTGAACTCTTGAAAAATCTTGCTGATATGACACAGCGAATTTGGAAACAGAAAGCTCAGAATGAAGAAGATTTCGGAGATGATGTTCCGGATGATTTCAGAGGTAATTTTTTTCTTGCAAATTATTTATAGATCGGTTTTTAATTTTTATTATTTACGCTACCATACATTTGATATCAGCATAATGATCCTATATTATTGAAATCGAGCGTTTGCATTTTTTAGGCTTTTAATATGCATATTTTTTTGTGTATAGGTGGAGCTTTGTCAGTTCCCACTTTAATGGTTGAGATAGCTAGAACTAATTTTTTGAAATTAAGGATGTGAACTTTATTTTTGCCTTGCAATCTTATTCTGATTGTAGATCCGGTTATGAATACACTAATGACTGACCCTGTAATTCTGCCATCAGGGCATAAAATGGATCGGAAACATATTATGCGTCATTTGCTCAGCTCTCAAACAGATCCATTTACTCGGCAGCCTTTGAGCGAAACTCAGCTCATATCCGGTAATTTTATTCATCTTATTTTCTTGCTGCTTAAGTTTTCTTAATTATCTCGCGAAACATACGTAATTACAAAGATGGGGAGGGAATGAACTACCGATAATTAAACATTTTTTAAATTAAAAATTCATATCGTTCGTATTAAAACCATCTTGTTTGATTTATTTCGACCCTTAGATAGCCCTTGTCTCTTTATACTTCAATACAGATCTTGTAATTGAAGATATATGATGAAGTATATGTGTTCTGCTTTTACTATTAATTCTGAAAAATGAATTCTCACAATTCCAGATAATGCTTTAAAAACAAAAATTCGAGCGTGGATAAAGGAAAAGCTGGCGTCAAAATCAAAATGAAAAGATTTAAATTCAAAGTCTCAATAATGTATTAACAGACAGCAATTACAGCTGAGAAGTGCTTTCAATTTGTAATCTTGTTAGTGCTTTGAAATTCCAAAAGTTCGTTATGTGGTGATTTTTCCCACTTTCATTTGTTCTTCCCTGTCAGATTAATAACTACAGTTTTCTGTTAGGCTCATAATTAACTTATAGATTATCAGAAAGCAATATAGAAAAATTGAACTGGTAAAGGACGGTTGAGAATCAAAAGTCATGATGCAGTTTTTTCGTGAAAACGAAATGATCTTGTCATCATCCTCAGTTGTTTCTTGTTTTTGTAGTATTCCATTTAAAGCCGTTCCTGTCATTTTTATTTTCGTGTAAAATGATTTGAATCACAAAATATAGTTTTTTCCGAAAAAGCGAACGATAGAAATCACTGTTTTCGGAGAATCACGGTTTTTCGAAGACATTCGATCATTTTTCAATGACTCTTTTTTTCTATCATCATTCTCTTAGGCTTGGTTTCTTCCTTATTCTACATCCATACCTTTGTTAAATATGGATAATGAAAAGAACAAGATAGGTTAGTGTTTCGAGTATTGCTGGTAATCCCTCAAGATTAACTTTCTTTTATAAATATTTTATGTACTTCTCAACTATTTGAAATGTTTATTTTTATTTAAGTTTCGTCATACGTACAAATTCTCTTTTTTCAATGCTTTTATAATGGAAAGTGAATGTTCAGATGCGACCTTATCTGCTTTACAAATTCACACATCTGTTCTTAACGATGAATCAGCTGCCTCATTCCGAAATTTCTGTTATTAGTAGGCGAAGGATTGGTCTTGTCGATCTTACTAGGTCACCCGTACTGCTTCAAGATAGTCTTGTACTTCTGTCTTGAAATGGTGTCTCCTTCACCGTGTTATAATTTCTACGCTATTTTCATCTTTGTAAGTATATTTCTCTAAAGATCTTGATACTTTGGTTTCAAAATGTGTATTAAATCAAGATGAACTTAGTTTTCTTTCCGCAAATTATGTTGCAAGAAACAGCAATGCTACAGATAGATTATTCCACAAATTATGCAAAGAACGCTAAAGACAAGACATGATGATCTGGCGATTTTTAAAATGAACGGACATCTATTAAAAATTCAGGTAGACGTGTACTATTTTCTCTTCTTCCACATTTTAAATTAAGTCTGTTACATTTTATAAGTATTGACAACGAATTATCTTGTTATTCAGAAATAAAAATGCCACGACTTTGTTTTGCTGTGCATATTGCTTTCTGCAGCGCTACTTTTGATCAACTCACTAAGATACTCCATAATAAGGATATTGCATAATAAATCTCGCATAGTTACGGAAAATCCTTTAGTTTTGTGAAATGATTGGGAAAATTTTCCCATCAAAGAAGATTCATATGAGATGTTACGTATGCACCTGCTCAAGTTTTTATGGGTAAGTGGTTAGAGAGAAGGAATTATCAGTGAAACATAGCACACTAGTTGTCATGATGTAAGCTAGGATGTCGGAGTATTTTTCAAGTCATTGAAATTATAAATCAGCAACTTTTCATTTTTGCTTGATCTATTTTTAATAGACACGTCTACCTGAATCCTTTCTTAACGAATTTAATTAAAAATCCACGGATTATTATGATCATTTTATGGAATACTTATTTTATCCCTGGTTATGAATCGATGCGAATCATCATCTTGAACTTCAAAACCCTACAGCTGTTAGGAATCGACAGTAGTTGCTAAGCAGATTGGTTAAGACGTTGATCAATTTTTAAGTTTAATGGAAATGTTTTAAGTGAAATTTAAGTGCAAGTCTTAGTGTTAAAAAAAAAATCGAGATAAAATTTTACGTCATATGTAGAGAGCTAATAGATTTGTACGATGAAACTGTTCGATTAACCAATATATTCCGTATCACCTTTGCGCATTGAATATGTAAGGAATTCTCTCTAAATAACACTTATCAGTGTCAGATATGTCACGATTAATTCCATCCTTTTCCTGGTTAGATCATTAACAGGAGAGCAAACTATATTTACAGCTGAAATAATTTCTGCACTCGTATATTTTTCCTCTCAAAAAAAATTTCACATTTAAATTGTTAACCGTTTTAAACAAGTTAATTATTACTATAACAACCATACGGTTAATTTGTGATTCATATGTGGGATATTGATAATCATACGGTATGAAAAAGTTCTACAAGAATTTCTTAATCATCCCTTTATCACTGTAATTACCATAACTCACAAAGCTATCTCTAAAATAAAATGATTACAAAATTTTCGTTACAAAAAATTGGGTTATCGTTTTTCACAATGGTCCTGTCCGTTCAATCCTGTCATATCCCATCCTCCTGACATATGCATTTCTTTCTTCTCTCCCTCTCTCTCTCGCTCTCTCTCTTTGTTATAATTATCTTCATTAGCTAATATGACACGACTATTTTGGTTGAAATTCAATAAAGCTTGATGCTTTTATCATTGTGATATTAGATATCAGTCATCTTATCTCCAATCTAATTCATTGTTTCTTATGGAAGTAATAATAGATGAATGTGTATGCATGCACGGGATGTTTCTCTTTCTTGCTCTTTGACCCCACTTCCAAGTGTACATTAAGATCTTCGATTGATCGAGCAAATGACGACCGACCATTGCATAGTGCAAGAAGCACTCTTTAGTTCCAATCAATTGGTTATATCGTCATTGTCCACGAATAACCTTTCTATGCTTTTTTTTTTTGAAAATATTTCATTTACTTGAACTTCTCTAACAATTTAAATGTTTTTCATATACGGCAAATTAATGATCACAAGATAACGTACTGTTTTTTTTAGTATGAATGATTAGTAAATTGACTGTAATTTCGTGTTTGCTTGCCCTATTTGTTGTAAGAAGCATTAAATCAAAGGCATCTAAAATAAAAATACCGTTGCTCCTTTTCATCGTTGTGAAAGTGTTCACTCTGATGTTTGGTATACCACCAACATTCACCAATACAATTTCTTCCTTTCATTCACGATTAATCAAAAGCTAAAATTCGTTCCAGTAAATTAGCTTTTATAAATACTTACTTACAAAAACTTGTTCATACTTCTCATCTGAATAAACAATAATTTTAGATAATAAATCTTTTTATCGACACTTATAACAATTTTTTTTTTCTTCCAAATACTGTGATAGATATTATCATCTAAAAATTCATTTGTGATATGATTTGAAGAGCTAACCAGTTATTACTTGATCTCGTGGTATGAATTTTTCGCTGTATTTCTTCGTCGAATTTAAAATTGGATGCCTGCTTCAACTGTTTGCAAAGCATTTATTCAGTATTGAAATTTCCACTGTGCAAATTATTATTGACTCAGACAGATAATTTGATTGAAACTGGAAAAGTATTTCCACCAGTATTGTTTATCCTTGAAAATAAACTGATCATTAAAATGTTTCAGTTAAAACGCTTTATTGCAAAAATTTCTGATCAGGTGAAGATTACCCATCCATATTTTTCAATATCCTGAATGCACAGCCCTTAATTGTTACAATCTACTCCAAATTTAGCCGTCGAAGCATAAATTATTTTTATTTCAGCAAAGCATTTGTTAAATATTTTCTTATAGATATTAGAGAAAAAATATATTCGCGTATTTCAGTACTATTCTAATTGTACTGTAAAATTACAACACCTCTTTGAAAGCATTAATTTTTAAATACTAATAAACAGCTCAATTTTAATTTTAATACATATTAAATTTGCAACACGCTTTCTTATTGTTCTCATAGATTTCCCATTATACAGGAAGAATAAAGGAAAGGAAATAGATTTTATCAAAAATAATGTGATGCTTTAAAAAAGAACAAAGAATAGAAATTTTTGAAATTGAATTTTGATTCTTGCAAGAATTTATTCATCATAATGCATTTTAAATACAGTAATTTAACACTATGCATGTCATCCCTTCAAATAACAAGAAAACATTGTCTATAATTTGCTTTTATTTATTTGTTAACAAAATTTAAATTTATCTTCAAAATTCTCTCAAAATAATTAAATAAATATGTTTTTATTTTTCGATATTCTTGAAGTGAAAGATACAGAATGATGATTATTGCTAACATACTTGTTTATGTGAACATATTTCTATGCTTTTCATTTCTTCTTCATCCTCATCTTAGCTCTTTCCTATCATTTCATCATAACCGATACTTGAATAAGAACATAAATAACAGCTGTTACTTTTCCTTCTTTTATAATAAATTTGCAAAAAACAATTCTACTTCCCTTATGATACTAACATAACAAATATTCGATATTCTCATTCATTCCTTTCTGAACGATCATTTGATGATACAGTCAGTACTACTCCATGTCAATGAATTCACCGATCAGATTATTTTTTCCATCTCTCTCGCCATTTATTCTTCCCTTTTATATCTATCGATTTTATCACATCAATGAAATGGTTACATTTTTTCGATTTACTTAATCTTTAAATAATCTAATCATACCGATCGCTGAGACAGAAAGTAAACTGATAGGAATGTATTGGCATACATTTTGAATTTATTACAGTGACAGTTTGTGTGAAATCATTCTGCTTGATAATTATGATTAACGTTCTTTCCAATGTGATCAAAGCATCTAAGGTAAAAAATGATAAGTAAACTTACTTTTTTTTCTTTTCATTTGTATGTAAGTTTCAGAAGTGAGGAAGAGAAATACTTCAACAACTTCAAATTATTTCTTTTGATATTAATATAGAAGATATTATCATTCATTGTACAGATTGCATTATTTCTAGGTGCCCATACATCAACAATCATTGGTAACATTCTCGATTCGTTTAACTAGCAACGATGCATCTTTTCAAACGAAACCGTACAAGTTACATCGACTAGAAACCGGTCCATCAACGAATGTTTCTGTTACAAGAAATGATGCTTTGGATTACTATCGTAAAATGATGGTTCGTTTTGCTAACTTCACTAATATACTTTTGCTTCCATCTTTTCTATACATACTTAGATGACTTTTAATTATATTTGTTAGTTTTACAAAATTTAACTAATTTCTTCCTGAGATCAATGTATTGCAGGTAATCCGACGGATGGAAACGGCAGCAGGAAATCTCTACAAGGAGAGACTTGTCCGTGGTTTCTGCCATTTATATGCAGGAGAGGTGTTAAGTTTTTCCCTTGACTATTTCGTACGATTATCAAAATATGTATCAGAACTAATTGACCATCATAATATTAGTTCGTCCTCTTTCAAATTCTTTTACGTTTTGGGCTTTTCCTTCTCTTCTATTAATCTTTGTTAAATTAGTTGCTTAAAAACCAATATATTTCTTAGGAAGCGATCGCAGTCGGACTTTGTGCAGCAAAAGACAGCGAAGACGCCATAATCACCTCATATCGTTGCCATGCTTTTACCTATTTAACTGGATCCGGAGTTGCGCAAATTTTGTCGGAATTAACAGGTTAGTAATGAGGGAAGCATATTAGTATAGCTTCCAAACCGAGTTTTGGTGAACATATTGTTTTGAAAGGTACCCATTTGTTAAATGAACAAACTGATAAACTAATCTGTTGTACTATATAAATTTAGAATGTAATGAAATTAAGGGTTCATGGGATACTCATAATTTTTTAGGTCGACGTAGTGGCAATGTATATGGAAAAGGTGGCTCCATGCATATGTATAACAAAAATTTCTTCGGCGGTAACGGCATTGTTGGCGCACAACAAGCACTTGGCGCGGGCCTAGCATTTGCTCAGAAATATAATAAGAAAAAGAATGTTTCATATACTTTGTTTGGTGATGGTGCAGCAAACCAAGGCCAACTTTATGAAGGTTCAATCTTTTTTTGTAGTCCTTAATAATTCATTACTCTTTATGATGAGAGTTTATTGTGAAACAGTTCCAACTTGAATTATCGGGTTCATATCATGTCATCATTCCATCAATATCCTAGCATCAGGCAATTGGTAGAATTCTGTAATCATAAATTGGAAAAAATGATTCCTTTGTTTATTTAAGTAAGCAAGAGTCTTTAACATTCATAGGGGGAAATTGGGACTGTTAGAAACAAGTGAACTTATTCAAGTTTTCAAGCAAAAATGAAAGAGCTATTCGGCTCTCATATCTCAAACAAGGTATTTTTTTAGTCATTAATATGTGTGCACTGTGGAATCTACCGTGTATATTTATCTGCGAAAATAATGGATATGGTATGGGTACACCAGTTGATCGTGCATCTGCTGTAACAGACTACTACACACGTGGTGATTACATACCAGGTGTTTGGGTAGGTTTAATAATGATCGTTATATGTAGTAACAGGTCATCCTCAAGTGAACAGTTATATTTTGAAATAATTTTAGGCTGATGGTATGGATGTTCTTGCTATTCGAGAAGCAATTCGATGGTCAAGGGAATACTGCAATGCTGGAAAGGGACCTCTTATGCTAGAATTTGCTACTTATCGATATTCTGGCCATTCCATGTCCGATCCGGGAACGAGGTTAGCATACTTTCTTTAGAAATTTAGTGAGTATGAAGTATATATTTTCAGTTATCGAACTCGGGATGAGGTACAGCAAATGCGCAAAACTCGCGACCCAATCACAGGTTTCAAAGATAAAATCATTACTGCCGGATTGGTTACCGAAGAAGAATTGAAAGAAATCGATAAAGAAGCTAAGAAAGAGGTTGTCCCTAGCTTTCCATATTGCGAAATTTTCATATGAAAAATTGAATTACGTAGTTTTTGATAAAAAGTTTTTTATTCTTTTCAAGTCATGTGAAAATTTATCTTATTATCAACGAGATCAGAAAATGTCGTGTTCTACGGTTTTATACGGTGTTTTTTTTTGAAAGAAACAGACCTATATGCCAGTTGTCAAAACATTGTATCTGATCTATATTCTTCATGACTAAACTGCTGACGGTGTGAGTTTGATACTTGTGGAGTGACGATGAAAACTTGTTATTGCTGAAACGAACGGGAACTTTTTTTTTTGAGTTTAAAAAAGCTAAAACTGGAAAAAATATCGGAATTGGCAACAGACAGTTAAACCTTTTGTAACTGTAGTAGTAATTACCAGTTCATTTCGTTAAATTTGAAGATTTATATCGTTGTTATTTCAGGTTGATGCAGCCGTAAATATTGCCCGAACTGAACCCCCACTTCCACCTGAATCTCTTTACTGTGATATCTATCACAACACACCTCCTCAGTATGTACGTGGTGTCACCCTCGATGAAAGTGTCGTACAAAAGTATTGCAGAACCGAAGATTTGGTAAAATCATTGGGTTTAAAAGCTTGATGACAACTATTTTTCCCTTATACTTTGTAAATTTCAAATTTCCAAATTGGTCTCTTAAGAATCATAGAATCAGCCACAACTTTTTATATTATCATTGAGAAATCGTTTTCACTTCTCCATGTCCATTTTCGATTCCGACATATTCCTGAATTGTCCAAGAAGCATTTTTTGTCCACATACTTCTTGGTAATATTTTTTTCTTTTTACGGCGAAAATTATTAGTGTTATATCGCGAAGTGTATTCTTTTGTGCAAGTTATACTTTTGTAAATTTTTAATATAGAGGTATTTGAAGTTATAAATATATCACTCGAAGGGATTCATAAATAAATTATTCCACTCATTTCGATAGTTTCTCTTTTTCTTTTTCGAATACTCAAAATGATTTTTTGAAGTCAACCAAAAATTCAAACGTAAACACTTGACCGTTGGTGAGAAAATGACTCGATGATGATAATAGCGGAAGGATCCGTCCGAATTGATGGACAAAAGTCAACTAAAAGATTTATTCAGATCTGAAAATAAAAAGTAACAAATACATGGGTTATGATGCTCAGTATCGAACTCAAGAAAGATGATGGGGATGATACATTTCTTATTATTACGGTAATTGATGCTTCATTTCGTAATGAAACAATTTGTTAACATAAACCATTTAACTTATACTCATCCTTGTCTAAGATGAGATATTAACAATGCGT
>JABVXV010000126.1:0-161555 GCA_013365325.1 Dipetalonema caudispina | reverse complement strand
AAATATGCAACAATATTTTCATGTTTGTTTCTACTGATTGTATCCAAAATAACATCGAAATTTCAGACAATCGCAGCGCACTTCGATCGGTTGGTTCCGAATTCAGTTTGTATGTTTCATTAAGAATTCAACGTTTACCACGGAATTTTTATTCGATTGGGGTTAATTTCACTTTTTCCCATGTATTATGGCTTTTTCCAACAGGGCTGCTTTTTCAGTGAATGTTATCCTTCGATACTTGTATGATCGCAGAGTGTTCATGCCTTCGATGTTTGCATACAGGTGTAATCACATGAAATATTCTGAATGTGAGAGGAGATGATTTTTAATTGATATGAATACGGAAATAGTTTATTCCAACCCAACTGTGACTGCAGGTGTTACAGGCAAAAAATAGGTGACGCTGTTTGCAATTGTCGTCAATGCATTGAATGTTTTTAAAATTCAGTGAGTTGATCGGAAATTTTCAAAAATACGATAAAGAAATCAGGAAGTTATAGAAGACCTGGCGATAGAATCAGGGAACTTCAGGAAAAATCACAAGATAATCGGTGAAATTCTCCGGAAATACAGTTTGTTGCGGAAAGAGTGTAAAGCAAGAAATGAAAAGGTCTTGCATTTTAAAATACGTTATGAAAATAAAAGAAATTAATTTTAAAAAATTCCGTTGTAATTTTTAACTTTTAATTCCATCCCAGATGTCTCCATCATTTCTCATAGAACAATAATTAAAAAAGGTCTTTCCTGTTTCAAAGGCGTAAAAAGAATATGGATCGTAGCAATGAGTTAAACACTGTGTAATTTCCGGATCTTCAGTAATGGATAGGTGCTGCTTTTTTATTTCAAGACAAATATAAAAGATCAGAATGAAACAGCAGGAATCGTCTGGAAACAAAATAAAAAGAGTTAGAAACGAAATGTGCGCAAATTATTCAGATCAATCGACTTCCCTACATTAATTCTTCATGTTTAAATTTAGCTATAAATCTCTATTTCAGTCTTTTTTTTCTCCAACCTTGGCTTGTCCTTCTTGCTCCTTTTATTCATGTTTAGACCGATAAACAATAAAAAGTATTCAGGACTATTTTTCGTACCAAGTACAGCAGTATACTTGAAAAGCAAGGAATTTACTCATTGGCAAAAATCATGTACGGCTTAATAATTTGGATAATATTTTCTGAAAATAACTCTGTATCGTATACTTTTGAAAAAACCGTATGGTTCATGAAAAAATAGCAATAAAATAATTTATATCCCTAAAAGTAGCGGTGATTTCTGGTGTATCAACCGTCTAAAAGCTGAATGTGAGAAGATTAATTGATTAATTCTCTCAATTTCGAAATTTACAATAGTGTTCTGAAATCCATATTATGATTTTATAGGAATACTTGTCATAATGGATCTCAAAAATCATACAGGCAATGATCTTTAAACAATAAAGTGAACTGAAATTTTCGAAAAAACCTGGAAAATTTACCTCAGTTAACGAGGAACATTTCTATACCATATTTAGATTATCATTATCTTTAAATAATGCCATTTTATGCAGTTGGTGTTTCTCTTTCAAAATTTAATGCTTAATATAATATATCAGTGGTTGAGTGATATTGTACTTATCGCCAAACTTTCCGTTTCATTTGACAAGTTTTTCAGAAACCAGTTCTTTCATGTGACGCATAACAGATAAAATTCACTCTGCGAAAATGATCAGCGAATTTTACATCTTATTGATCTATCAAGATTAATCAGGCTTTTAGGGTGATACTCATAGTATTTCTTTTCTGATGTATGAATTACACGTGTCTTTTACTTTCAAAAATTTCCGATGAGAATTCATGAAACTGAACATATGTTTTTCGTTAAAGTTCATTGTACTGAAATCGTATGAAATTATCAAAATAAAATGTTTAGAACACAAGTATTCAATTTTTTCTCCAACAGTACTTGACACAATCAACAAGGTTGTAGAATATTCTGAATTTTCCATATTGTTGTATTTGTAAAATGTGGCTAAACTAATTTAAATAAATGAAAATATCCACTGAGATCAGTTTTACGATTTTCAAAGCTTAAAAAATTTTAATTAGTCATTATTGAAATGTCACTACAAAAAATCAAATAAATGAGAGAAATTTTCGAGTGGCAAAGCTCACCTTCTTGATTTTTTAGCACAAGTCATTTCAAATTAATTTAAACATCAATGGAAAGAAATTAGAATTGTACGGAAAGAATTCGGAACACCCAAAATGAAAGTCAATTAGTGAGATGAAATGTTTTTTGTATGCGACAGTTATTTAGCTTAACTAAATTCCTAATGAATCATTGGTTGTCATTGTCATCATTTCCATTCTTTTTACTTTCTTTTTCTATTTTTTTCGCTGATGATCTCATCAAGCATACCTTCCTTTTCTACGCGAACTTGTTGTAAAAATATAGTCAAACTTCATTCCAATTAAAGATAGACTTTCCACTAAACAGGTAATGAAATAATCTTTTGTTTTTATTGCCAGCTAAAATAATTTTACCTCGACGTAAGATGACAGCTGTTTATGCTTCCGCCCATTTTCAATTTCATTTTGATTGGTGTATATAGGTGGTAAGGAAATCTTTACATAATATTATCAATGACGCAATAAAGGTACTATTACCTTCCCATCTTTTTCCTTTCCTTGATACTTTTTAGCGGCAGTTCTTCGAAAACATACTTGGAAAATTTTTTAACATAAATTTCAGTCAAGTTTGTATCAAATTTCGTTTAGCCCAAAATTAATAAACATCGTACAATTTTAAGAGATATCCGTGAAGATGATGGTGATTATTCAACAAATTTGCGAAAGGATGAAAGAGGTTTAGGTGGTGAAAATAGTTAATTGGAATCGATAGTAAGAAGTTTAGAGTAAACAGGATTCGAATATCTACGTGTTGAAGTGGGGTTGTATTTTTGAAATATCGTATTACTGAGTATTTTGATATGACCCCGATATAACCCTAAAGATTAAAAAGCTCTGAGCGCAACAAGAGTGATTTCAAAAATTTTAATTTTGTTGTTCCTTGCAACATATAAAAAAAAACATTAACAATCGTAAAACATAAAATGGCCATATGGTTATGATGATGAGGTTTGTTCTTTTTTTTTTTTCTCATATTTTTTCTCCGATAATCAAGAATTTCTGTAAACCTAAAATACAGGGTTGAATTCTAATTCTTAACTTTATTAGTTTTCTTCAATATTTCTTAAATAAAGATAATGTGCACGAAGTGAAATACAAAGTCAGTTGTGGCTCATTTTATTTATTAGCCTTAGTGGATAGGAATGTTCTCTCTACTCCAGAAATCATAGTCTAGTCTCTGATTGGCCAAATACGATTGTGTTGATAACAACACTGATAAATTTTTCATAGTGGTTGAAAGTTGCAAATGATGTACTTTGATCTGTTAACCTGTTAGCTAAATACTTGATCTTGCCTGATTCCTAACTTGTTGCATTTTGAGAGATGATAATATTATATTATAGAAGTAATTTTCTAATCATTTTCTTCAATTTAACAATTATTTCTACCTTTTGTCATATTTTATTCAGGATAAAGAAAGAAGAGACAAACAAAAAGAAAAGAAAAAGAAAAAAAAAAAAAAAAAACAAAACAATAAGAAAACTTTCAACAAGAAATAATTCGACAACATATAGTTTTGATCGATGATCTTTAATGTAGAAAAAAGAATCTTTGTTTCACTAACAATTGTGAATAAATATACATTGAATGTTTTCCAACATCACCAAATCACATGACGTACTAACAAAAGGTTATTCTCACAGCTGATACCTTTAACAACATAAAAAAAAAAAAGAAAAAATACGTCGAGCGTTCTTTAACAACATTAATGTTAATGAACAGCGAAACGACTCAACGACATTTCACTCGTGGTGCATTAATTTAAATATTTCCATTATTGTTTGAGATATTATTATTTGTTCTATTTCTTCTTATATACTGTTCAATTTTTAATCATATTTTTGCATTTGTAATTGTTTAATCTACTTTATCTCTTAATATTCTTCCAATTGTCCTAATAAGTTTAATTTTATTCCCTCATCATTGTTGAACATTATTGAATAACATGTGCAATTGTGTTTTCAAGTTGTTTATAAATTTCTTAATGAGTGTGATAAATTTGATTTCTCTATTCAGGATTATAAAGGTTAGATTTGAACTGAAATTTATCTCATCGTTTCTTCTGCTAATCGAAAATCCAGTTTATTGTTGTCGTATTTCGCTATTTTTAATGATCATATATAGATTATACTTCTCACTTCCCTATAAGATAGGAAAATTTTTGTTCAAAGAGTTGAAGCAACATCATAGCGTATCAATGACAAACTCTTCATAATCATCTGACGAATTTCTCCTCGTTTTATTTACGTTGATTGAAGACAAGCATACCACTAATTATTGAGAACAAATTTCACAATATATTAAAAAATTTTGTTCCTTGCAATGAATGAATTTGATGAAATGCATCCTTCATTAGTTACAAATTGGATAAGGTCTTATCATAGCATCAACTGTCTGAAAGGTGACTCACTATTAAATCATTTTCTGATTAGATGGTTAATTTTCCGGATCATATAATCTCAACCAAGCGGCACTTGTTGGAAAATCTTTCTTGCGGCACAAAACATTAGCAGTATCGTGATGATATTATCCGTAAGTGGTGAATATTTCGCATTCATTGTGAAATGAAATTATTATTTGCAATCACAATATAACATAATAACTTTAAACATTACACTTCTGCAACATATTATAAATTCAAGTTTCATTCTTTTTTTTTTTTTCTCTCTCTCTCCAAAACAGGTTGTGCAATTTGTCTGTGAGAGAGAATTTTATTGTCTGTATTGATGATAATTTTACTGATTTATTTATTCTTACTAAATATTTCCAAAAAATTACTACCATTAACAATTAGTTATTGATAAGTTATTTTTCTGCTTTATTATTTGTACTTACTGTTATGAGCAAAAATTTTGAGAAACATTCCAGATGGTCTATTGCAGGATTTTGTTTTTTCTTATTTCCGCAATGAAAAGTGAAATAGAGAATCTTTTTTTTTTCTCACTTTTTTTTTTTTGGATATGGAGTATAAAAAATGACTTCTTTGTAAATACGTATGATCGTTTGGTGATGAAAGGGATGAACGGTACCAGGAAGAAATAGCTTTTGTTTACTGTGAGAGATTGGTTTCTCTGCTGTGCAGCTGATATCTTCTACCATCGATATATGATGATGATGACCCTAATTCTTTTCATCATTCCCATATTTTATCATCTGTCCCATACCTCTATCTTGTATTAGTTAGTATACAAAAATTTAAACAAATTGTTTTTTTCTTGTTTTTTTTTTTTTTTTTTCTTTTTCTTTTCTTTTTTTTTTTGCAGATTCTCTATAAGAATGTTGTCTTTGATAATATCATTGGTAATATTTGTATCTGAGAAAACGAATGGTTATGTCTCGAATATGAATTATATACCAATGGGTACCAATCCAACCCTCTATCAAGCGGGCTATGATCCAGTGATGCAACTTGATGCTGCTACCTTCTACGATACTATATTCATGCAAGATCATGCTTTTGTGGTTGAATTCTACGCTGATTGGTAATCCTACAACATTGTAAAAAAAGAAAAAAAAAACCATTCATTTTGTTTTTTGTAGAAATCTTTAGATTTATTTTTCGAAAGCTCGTTTTCAAGAAATATCACTTTCTAAAAGTGAAATGAAATTTAAAGAAATGCATACTATTCATTGAAGGTGTGGACATTGTCGTGCTTTTGCTCCGTTTTATTTGGAGTTCGCATCATCCATACAATCATGGAAAAACGTTGTTACAGTGGCTGCTATTAATTGCGCTGATGTTGTCAATCAAAAGATATGTAGCGATCAGGGAATTATCGGATATCCTATGATCCTGGTTGGTGTTTCAATTAGCAAATCATTTCTGAGAGGGCAATTAAATATTTCCTAAGAAATGATACGTTGAGAAAGACAGTGATCGTATCGAATTCAAAATTTAGCATTCCCGAAATCTATAATTGGTTTAGATTTCATTAGTTCAGTAATTTTTTTTGTTTTCTTTTTTTTTTTTCGTACATTTTTTGCATTATTTTCTTTCTCATTTTTTATATATTTTTGACCAAGGTAATTTTCGCTAGGAACTAACCAGAACCGAAAGTGGATGTGCTTACCAATTAAACAAACAATAAATATATCATAAAACGAATAAATGAATCCAAGATAAACCTATATTTTTCAGTACTATCCTCGATATGCCCGAAGCCGTGTTGATGCAATCAAGTTGGAGCCAAGACATTCTTTACCGCATATGAAAAGTCAACTTACTCAAGTTATACGAAATGAATACAATCAGTTTCACTATGCAGATTGGCCAGATTTCACCTTTTTGACAGCTGACAGGTTCACACCAAAAATTACTAATTCCGATTATTAAAACAGTCTGACATCCGATGCAGAACATCTCCAAATGTTGATGAGGCTTCCAGTCGAACATAGAATTCCTAAAAAAATCCACAACTTGTAGTTCTGACTGTCAAAAAATATCAAACGATTAAACGAATCAATTCCTTTTTTTTTTTTTTGAACATTAAAATTACTAATTCCTAAAAAAAATTGACAATTTTGCAGTGCAGTGGCATTGAGAAATTTTTGGAATCAAGTGAATGATTCTCATCAATTCCTTGTTTTACTATTCGAACAATTCGATAGTGTTGGTGTGGAATTCTTGTTGGATATGTTTCCACTTCAAAGAACGGTACTTACCAGAAGAATTATTGTTCCTTCACCCATTATTCAGTCATTCAGCATCACACATTTACCATATATTCTGGTTTTCAAACGTAATCAAGACAATCCTATCTACCAAAGTCCGTAGGTTTTCATTCCACTTTTGTCTTTATCATTTTTTTCTTTTTTATTTTATATTTCAAATTTTTCAGCTTAAATAAAATACAAAACAATGTTGGTTAGAACTATGAGTTATAAAAAAAAGTTTGCTTCAAACGAAGTAGGTTGATTTTAAAAGTGACATTTTCAAAGTAACAAAAGTAACAATTTTTCTCACTTTTTCAAATTCGCTCAAACTCGAGCCCATTTCCTTTAAACCTCCAAAAATAAATCTTTGAAATATACATGAAATACTATGGCATATGAATTTCTGTGAAGTTTATTTTCAACTTTTACATTCTGGTGGATAAATCCAGATATGGTTCGCATTCGTTGCAAGAAGTAATGAAAATAACATATGCGCCACAAGTGCAACCTGTCTTTCGTGTCCCATTGGTACCATCACCTGTCAATCAGCAGGTTATCGTGCAGTGCGAGTTACATCAGGACAAGTTCGCACTGACTTTCTCATTGTTACAATTTGTTAAAGTGATAGCTTTTTTTTTCTCTGAATTTTGCTTCCTTTCTTTATTTGAATTCTAAAAAGCGATTCCTATTTAAGTGACTTCAATAATTTTTTAACTTATATTAGAGTGTTTTGCTTATATCGGACTTTAAATTATGTAAAATTATATGAAATCATGGAAGCAATTCAGCTTGAAATATTGGTTATATCACAATAATTTAAATATTTAATTACTTGTTTTTATTTTTTGTCCATGTAATTTTTCTCTTTTTTTTTTTCCACATTACAGACAAAATTATGCTGTTTATATTCAAATTAGTTTTCTATTCACATTTTTCAAATAAAATTAATTCGTTTTTCCTGTGAAGAGATTTGGTAGAGATTAAATTTAATAGTTAAATTTAAGATGTCGTGAATTATACTACGTATCGGAAACGGATATGCTGAAAGCGATGCGTATGGCACTGTTTAATGAAGTAATTAAAACAGATAACAACATTGCTGGCACAAACTTCACGGCACTATTGGATTTCATCAATGTTCTTGCTGAAGTAATATAATAATTCTGTTGAAATATTCTAAAAAAAAAAAAAACATAAATTTGTAAAAAAATAAAATTTTATTTTGTCATATGGGAATTTATTCTAGCTTTTATATTAAAAGAGATAGAACTATAATTTTTCAATATTTTCAGCATTTCCCAATTTACACATCTAACTCAACACCACAAACAACGAATCAGAAATCATTCGCGGTAAATTGTTCCATTTGTCTGTAGCCGATATCGGTATGACAGGTGGTGTTTGTGATTTATGCTGGTCCTCATTCATAGTGCTAGCTCTTTTTTCTTCTAGAGAACCTTTCCTGTACCACCTTGGAATTTAGACCTAACGTTCACAAATGTGAAACGAATTGGTTGAGTACTTCACACTAAATCATTATTTTACAAACAATAGTCGACACGAAGTTGATGGATTAGGCTTATTTATCAAGCCCAAAATTTGGATCAGAATGGTGAAATTTAGTCTTAAATCTCTAACCGCTAACTGTTTTCATCTCCTCTCTATCTAGTCAATGGTGCAAGCTTTTTAAAATTAATTTAAAAAAAGAAAGAAAGAAAGATTTTGAAGTCTACGGTCATCTTTTTGAAATGGTAATCAAATTTATTTCCCTTCTCCTTAAAAATTTTTTTTCATCTCAAGTCTTTATTCCCTTGTCCGTCTTAGCTTCCGACATGATCTTTTATACATTTTGCAATAAGGATGGTCGCCAATCATTATCACTCAATTCTAAGTTATTCGTAAGTCATTGAGTAGTGCGACAATGGCTGCTAATTATTATGACAGCTGTCGATGGATACATGCTGTAAATCGTCTTCAATTAGTTTTCCTCTTGTAGAATTTTCTTTTTTTTCTTTTTTTCAGGCATTGAAGCAAAGCGCACGAGCCAAATCCGTCTTTTTACATCTTCGACATTTTCTTGAAGCACACAGAGGAAAGCGTGCAATTTCAACGTCTGTATGGCAAAATCAGTTTCAGAATATTGAAGTAAATTGATAAATATATTTATTTTAGAAGATCGATGGCAATGTCTCATTTTTTTTTTTTTTTTTTTTAGAAGTTTTCACGAAAACTTCTAAAATAATTTCTGGAAATTGAAAACTATGGTAGAAAATGAAAATTTCTAGCGAGTATATGGATATCCATTCCCGATGAATGCTTCATGGGAACATTGTAAAGGAACGGCACCAGGATATCGAGGTTATACTTGTGGCCTATGGACAACATTTCATGCAATCACCGTTAATGCTTTTATGCAAGGATTACAATCACCGATTAACCTGTTATACAGTATACGTGGTTGGGTAGTTAATTTCTTTGGCTGCTTGGATTGTCGAGAACATTTTTTGCATATGACAACCACTCTCTACCCGTTGACTGAACGTCGGGTATCTTTTTTCCATAGTTCAATTTATTTACACAACTTATCTTTAGGGATTTTTAGGGAAAGCAAATTTGAAAGATAACAAATATTACTTAAAAATTGTAGTAGGGGAAGAAAACTGACAATTTTTAACAATTTCAGTAGAAATGCGATAAGCTGATTAGCTTGAGTTCTCTTCATCCTTATTAGATCCCAAAAATTTACCTGATCTTTTACTCCAAGTGAGCCCTAGGTTAGTTGTCGGTTGCCAAATTCTTTAAATAACAGATTTCATCAATTAAATTAAAAAATGCCATTGGTATAGGTGCAAAGTGCTTACGATATGATGTTTTACCTGTGGCGTGCTCATAACATTGTTAATGCCCGATTGCACGGTGATAAAGCAACGGAAGATCCGCAGTTTGAGAAGCGACAGTTCCCACCAATTTTTCTCTGCTCATCATGTCATTCAGATGGAATGTTCAGCAGGAAAAATGTCCGAGATTTCCTGATCAACTTCTACACATCAATCAGGCCATACAATGAAACGAATCACATTTCGAATAGTCGAAAGCTTCCGTAGCTATTCTTATCTCATGTAGTACCTGAATTTTATTTCATGTTGTTTAACGTTTAATGCATGCAGACCATATCAGGTGAGTTGTCTTTCCAGTACCTGAACTCCCAGAAGATCTGTCTTTATTACGATGCTATGGCTAGATGGTATTGAAACATTTCTGGAAGCTTCATGCAAACTGATACGAGACAGCCAGCTACAACTGAGCGATTTATGCCACCAAAAATCTGACAAACGAAATAATTTAACGGTTAATATACTGTGTGTTTATTTCTTATGGACGTGTTCGGAGTGCGAAACTTACTGTCACTCAGAATCCTAATATACTAAATGATCGGATACATATCACCGCCTGTATATTCGCCTATTTTCATTTAGGATTTCGTTTCCTTCTAGGAAACCTTAAATAAATGCACTATGGGCGATTATAGTTGTCAACGGGCCTATACAAGTCTGTCCTTTCATAAACACATTGTCATGACTTATCTCGAATAGCTTGAGGTTAATTTATAATTAGTAATTTTACTTCCTCCTTATTACAACAGTCTCAGGTCTAATCATTCGTAAGGGAAGTAGCTTTGATTTCCGATAAGGTCTGCATTTCATTTACAAACTGCTGAAATAAAATAGAACTCTGAAAGCTCCAATTGGGAGCATTTTCTCAAAGGTAATTCGTGTTCAGTTATATTATTCAAAATTTCATCTGGATGTACAGACTTGCTTAGATTTGATGATTGAAATGTTGGGTGCTTTGTACAAATAATTTAATGCTGCATTTATTGTACATAACAGTGTTTCTACTATTTCATTTCTTCTAGTAATTTGTAAACTTTCGAGGAATTTTCGTCCTGTACGCAATAATAAGTAATTTTAACAGATAATAACATTGGCTGCAAAATGCGGCAATAATAGTTGATAACATTTCCATAGTTGTAGGTTTTCGACATGAGATGTATCTGAACACCTCCATGTGTACATATGAATTCCTTCTCATTTACAATAATTTCTCCTAAACCTGAACAACATATACTCCTACTATAAGATATACCAATGCAACAAATAATTATCTAAGACATTCCAACAGTATGCATAAATAGACTGTAATGTTGAGTAGTAAATTCCTGTAACTTGTAGTATTCCAGAAACATAAAGTAACTGATTGATCACAATCTACTTTATAGGAGATAGAAGTCAACTAAGGATAACATCTTTTTCGAGATTGGTATCTTCTCCTAAAATTTGTCATTATCTTCTAGAAATAATGCAAGGCACTTTACGACTATTTCTGAGAATGTTTTTTTCGTATTTTTGAATATTATTATTCAAATGCGACGCGTTATAAATTACTTTGAACAAATATCTGAAAATTTTTGAAGTTATGAATATTTCACTCCTCGGAATCATCGCAATCGCATTCGCACCCATTGTAACTTCACGAAACGGTAGCGAAGCACTGCGACAAGATGCACTTTATTCGTTGAATATGTCCGATTCCTATAACGGAAATTCAACAAATTTCGATTGGAATATGTTGAAATCTCTGATACATCCAAAAGCTGCTGTTGATGTGATTTTTGAGGCTTTTGAAATAGGAGTTAACAAACTTTTGGTTAGTTCAAAGGACTTTTCCTTTTTTCCTTTTTTTTTAGCAACTGTCATAGGAAGGAGATGTTTCAGCATCGGTTTCGCACACTCAATTTTATTTTAATAAAGAAAGTGGGAAATTTCCAGATCTGCAGAATAATTTGAAAGGCATAAGCTTGTTGTTTTCAGAATTTTTCCAAGACATAAATTCCACAATAAACAAATTTACTCCAACATTTACTGTCTAACAGCCGCCAAGAATCAGAGCAATGATCAAAAAAGAGATCCGATGTCATAAGTTTCATCCACAAGGTAGCAATGAACTACCAAAATGTAAAAATTCTCTTACAAAATATTTTTCGACAGTTTATTGACCAATCGATCACTATACATTCCTAAGATTGTTCTAAAAATTTGAAACAATTATTCTTCAGAAGAACCGGAACACCTACATCTATTTGCCAGCTTTGATCGGCATGATATCGACGTTTTTAATCATAATGCTAATAGTTTTTATGAAATCCATTTTCAAACGTTTCCATTCACTGTCCCGTTTGACTGAAATCAAACAAACAAGCAAGCAATTGGATGATAAAGCGCTGCTCATTCAGAATAAAAATTTGGATCACAATATGGATTCGGTATTTGTGTAAACCATCTCGTCCTTACAATTCCGATCTTGAAATTATCTATACATTAGTTGCTTCATTTCGAAGTAAAACTAGCTAATAATCTTGCATGATTGTGGCAAAAAGCTTTTTCAATGTAACATCGTCGTCATAACTTTGCTTCGTTCTGATTATTCTTTGGGTTTATTTGTTTTCGTAATTCTGATAAAGTTCTTAATTCCATTACTGCGTCTACTGATTATCGTACACTTATCAAAGTTTGAAGCATTCATGCAAACATCGGCTAATGCTATCCTTAAAGATAACATATTTCAATTCCAAATCCTGTAAATATCGATCCGGAAATTATTTCTGATTCAAGATGCAAAGTTTCAATGGTACATCCGACAACAGGGAGAAGGAGCTATTAGAATGGTTCAATTTAATAATGCATTGCGCATCATCAACAGTAATACATAGACTTGTAATTGACCTATAATCTGTAGTGTTGACAGTAACTACCGGGAGATGATAGTTCGGTGACTTTGTCCCGAGAGATATCTTGGTGCACTTCACAATTATGCCCACTGAAGTACGACATTCTCACAATATATTAAATATGTTGCAATGCTCAGTTGGTTCCAGTATGGAAAGTTTGATTACGGTAATTCGTGATTATTACTGATTAGAGCAGAAGAGGTGGTAGCTTTCAATGTTGTAGAGGTCTGTTGAATGGGAATTGTGATAGCATGGAGCGTTACAAGGAAGCATTCATTGCCGCTATTGCCAAGGAACCATCCACACGGACAGACGAGGTTTTCTTTCTTTTTTATTTTTTGTATAGAAAGTTCTAATTACCGTCGAAAATGTCTGAATATTTGAAATATCATTTAGTAATAACAGAAGAACACTTTTACCGATTAATAATTATTGATCAGCGAATTAGAGTTACTAGACTGAAATTTTTACTTGTGTAAAAAGAGTAGCATATAATTCTTTATTGAGTATTTTTGTTGGCTTTCTTTCAGGACTTGAAAATTATATATTCTAATTTGCGACGTCTAGACGTCTTCCATAATCTAAATGATGCACCACTTCGGGCAATCTGTTGTACTGCGCGTTTTGAAAGACATCCGGCTAATTTTATTCTTTTTCGGTGAGAATCATGATTTAGTTGTGCTTTTTTCTTTTTGCTTAAAACCAAAATTAACAACTGGTACTTTTTTGGTAAATTTTTAACTTCTTACATACGTTAATTTTAGACAAGGCCAAGTTGCCACATGTTGGTACATACTACTTTCCGGATGTGTTTTCATGGATGAACAAATCTACTTACCCTGCGGCTGGTATCACTTTTCGGTTTCACTGTATACGAAATAAATATGGAATTTAAAGCCCTTTGATCATCTGGCATGTCGAGGGGTTTTTTGACAATCCGATATCTAAAACTGAGTAGAAATAAACAAAAAGGAATGATTATGTTGCTAACATTGTAAGCTTGTGTAAAAGGATTCTGCTTTATTGTGGTTGATGGAATTATGATGATTCTCCTTTTACCGAGGTTGTCGAGGTGTTTGTTGCTTTCATAACTCATAAAATGGTCATCATTCCTTGCAAACACCCTTGTTTCACTGACTAATATGAGAGTTTTGCAGGTTTGGCAAACGGAATGGATTGGATTATCGGCGCAAAAATGATTGCATTGTTTTGCAACCAGCAGAAATGATTGTGGTTAGTTTCTAATAGACACAAAACTGTTCTGTACTGTTATTCAGATGTCAAGTATTCACTTGATGTTTAATGTTGAATTAGATCGGTTACGTGTAACAAATCAGATGGAGAGCGGCATATTTAATTTTCGCCTTCAAAGTCATATTGCATTTCGTAAATGTAATACGATTGACCTTTTTTTTTCCAGATTGATTATCCAGATGTGAAGCATATAAAGGTGAACAAGGGACATATGTGTTCGACGGGGAATAGTGGCCGTTTACGCAATTCATTATGTACATTGAGCGCTACACCCATACCATCACCATCTGGCACGGTCACTGTTTCAATTCGTTCAGGTGCCGATCCTGCTACTTCCAATCCATCGCTTCCGCCACCTTCTCGTCTTTATAAGACTGGAAAAGCATCGTCTCTCAGTGCTACTGAATCACCAGTTTCAAGGTGTGAACGGAAAAAGCACAGGTCTTTCCGTCGGGAAAGAGATGATATATGCCCCAGTAATGCTATTGGTTCTGGTTATGCCTCAACATACAAAAGTCAGGTAAGCTTACTGGAAAAAGCACAATTGCTTATTAAGCAAGTATGATGCGGTAGTCTACGAGATCTTCAATTGTATATATTATTTCTTAAGGTATATTTGAATGGTCTAACTGTGGATGCGGATACTCGCCTTAAGGTAAAGCACAAAGCACGCAAATCTGATTCAGTTTCAAGTCCAAACAGCGGTGAACTTTACACACACTTATCAAGTACGGCTTCTTCAAGCGCAAACGAAGATGATTTACACGGTGCGCTTCATGTATTCAGTTATCTGAACAGAAGTAAGAAGTCGGTCCGGTGATATTATCGTATAGTAAATTCAATTTAAACTGTCTGTTTTATTAAAATCTGAGTTGCTATATTTAGTTTGTTTTTAGGGCTTCCAGAAGCAGCAGTCGATAGCGAGGAAGATGACGAGTCATGTCCATCATATGACAGTTTTCATGAATTGAAAGATAGCGTTCGTGAATGCCTTGAAAAGGAACCTTTTGAAAGAACAGCTGACGATATATGTACATTACTGGTAAGACTTTTTAATGCCTTTGTATAGAAATTCATTAGTATTATCTGTTTCTGTTTACGGAAACTAATTTAGTGGTAGAAGTTTTATAAAGTCATAGCACCAGGCGCATGTAAAATGATAATTAGGCACTCAAGAATTTCTAAAAATGCAGGATGTATATAAATCAGACAGATTCCCGAATTTCGCTTTACAGAACATTTACTATCATTTGCCGGAATAGAAAATGAAGTTTAATATTAAAAATTTACAATTTTTCTGCAAACGATAGCTAACATGATTCACGGAGAAAATTTATCTTATTTTAGGATTTTATGCAGCATATGTCCGCTTTAGCAACACTTCCCTTGAGTATAAAACGCCAACTTTGCTTGAAAATGGTATTCGCTGTTGTATCGGAAGCAAATACTGTTGTTATGCAACATAATGAAAGGGTCGATGCGTGGTCAGTTATCGTAAACGGCCAGGTAGAAGTTATTTTACCGGATGGCGAAAGAATCGAATATAAACTTGGCGACTCATTTGGTGTGCAACCTGATTTAGTCCCCCAGGTACATTTTCCTCTTATGACTTTGTATTTGTAATTTTTCTCGGTGAAGAGGTTATCTTCAAAAGATTGAGGGAGCTAGATTTTCCCAGCTGGTTCCTATGTATGGTATAAGTCTTAGATCTCACAGAGAACAGATCCCCTGAGTGACTTGTTTCATACGATTTCGACAAAGATGTCAGTGATTGCTAATCGCAAAATTTAAGTTTAGTGATAAAAATTTTCAGTACCATGTAGGAGTAATGCGAACATTAGTTGATGATTGTGAATTTGTGCTGGTTGAACATCGGGATTACTGTAACATTATGAGTACAATAAGTGAACATATTGAACAACATTCGGATGGAATCACCGGTGAAATCGTCTCAGAAATAGAACGAAGGTAAGGATATGAATATATTTCACCGCTGTTTATCCGTTTTCCTCTAAGTAAACGAAGTGTTTGGATGGTCTTTCTTTTTTCCTTGTATCTTCATTCTGAAAACTCATTGTGTACTCTTTATACATGTTTATAGTAACTGCTTGGGTTGTTTAGATCAGTAGGTAATCAAATGGGTCAGGTACTGATCAAAGCCAATCGAGATAAGTTGATCGAACATTTGGTTGAAGAAAGAGACACGGCAGTGGATGCGCACTATATTGAAGACTTTCTGCTTATGTATCGCGTATTCATCAGTGATCCAACCATGATTTTTGAGAAGCTGATGCACTGGTTCGCAGAGTCGAACTTAAGAGACAAGGTTCCCTATATTTTTTCCCCATGAACTTTTATAGGCGTTGCCCATTGCAAAATTAGCCGAGGTATTAATGTGATTACTTTGTGGGAATGAAAATATTTCAAGTAATGTTGGGATATTTCAAGATAAATATGCCCGAAACTTGAGAAAAATTGAGAAATCATTTTTTCGGATTATCTCTATAGTTCTCTTGAAGTTTCAGACTAACTGCTGAATAGATTAAACGGGATTACTTGACAGTCGGCATTGTAAGCTTTTCTAGTATATTAATGCTCGACCATGTCCCGACCGATGTGCAGTAGCAATGCCATTGTGAGACACGTTGCACTACATAACCGCATAATTCTCGTAAATGCTAAATTTTTGATGATGAGTTTTACTTGAGCTGCTTGTCAGATTGCACGAATTGTGTTACTGTGGGTCAACAACCATTTCAATGACTTCGAGTGCAATGGTGAAATGATGCAATTGCTTGATCGTTTTGAGCAGGCTCTCGAGCGAGATCAAATGCACAGTCAGCAGGTAACACTTGAATTGTAGACATTGAATGCTTTTAATTAGATGCAGTTCCTTATTATTAATAATATAAATTTATTGCATAAAATTAAGTTTAAATGTTTTGTTAATTATATCATTTATACAACAAATAGTGTTACTATTATCTTGGATGTAGCACTTTTTTCACTTAGTCCCATGCTGATGCAACGAAATTTTTTTCCATTAACCTTCGCACTTTTTCCTTGAATTATGGTATTCCTTCATTGTTTTAATTGTTGTTAGAATTGACCTTGCAGTGTTTCGAAATAGGCCGTTTTTTTTTCTTTTTTTTTTATCGAAAACATCGCCTTTTCAGAAAGACTTTTCTGAAATGCAGGTCATTTTTACAGTCATTATTGAACATTGCGTGTAGTGTGAAATCTCGAACAAGGAATATAGTATATTCTCGTTCGAGTAGAGATCAACCTCTTTCACTCTCAATTCTTGGTGGCAAAGAAAACGGTTCATCTGGAATATTCGTCTCTGATGTTCAGCGTGGCAGTCGTGTCGAAAAAATCGGTCTCAAACGAGGCGATCAGGTTTGCGTACTACTCTCTCACATGAATAAAAAAACTGAAAATAAAATCAAAATCAAGTGGTTAAGCCAAACAGAAAAAACTAACTAGTATTGTTTTAACTGAATATGTATTAAAATGTGTTTTTGGAAAAACTGAATTTTTTTTTGAGAGGTAGTGTTGCCAATTCATAAATTTATTTTTTTAAGATAATCGAAGTGAATGGTCAAAGCTTCAAGAAAATTAGTTTGATTCGGGCTTTAGAAGTTTTGCGTAGCAACACCCATTTGTCCATAACAGTCAAGTCAAATCTTCTGGGCTTCAAGGAGATGATCGCTCGATCAGAACGTGCAGTGGATGTTGAAGATCAGTGTAATGCGTATCGGAAAGGGCCAGATATTCGCTACACAAAACATAGAGCAATTCCGAAGGTATAGCACTGTATAAATGTTAGGGTTTGTTACAAAAGATGACTCAGGGTGATCCTATTTAAGAGGGTTTGTTAGAAAACCACACGGTGATTATTTGTTATCTGGTGAAATAAAGATTCACAACTGACAGTTTTTGCAGCAGAATGAAAATGGGCAAAGAGGATCTATGTCGTGTATGATAGGAATGAATCCACGATCGGGTGCTTCCAGTTTTTCTTGCTTTCCGCCAAGTGGTATGACGAATAGTGCGGGAAATAAAACTTCAATGATGGATAAACTGCTAACAATGCTAAAGGGCTTACCGAGTACATTACCAGATGGTCCTGTTACGGAGTCGAAAACAGTACATTTTTAAAAATTATCTTAATGACATATGTTATTTCAATTATATTTGAATTAAACCAAATTTAGATTCTAAATTGCATGTTCTTGATGACCCTCATGTGTCTGACACATCTTTGCTTCGCTTCTCTGTCATCGAATGTAATATGCCCTTTCATGTGGGGGCGCGTTGATTAAACTTGCAGTGATATCGGATCGACACAGCACTAGACTTTAATGTACTTAAGTCTCAAGAAACATGCTTTTTTTGATACTCTCAAGTTACTGTTAACACTGTATGAGTTGCTTATTCTTCTTTAAATATTTTCAGCTAAATCCGACACGATCGAATTCCCTTCGTGCAAGTCGTTCAAATCCTGACATTGCTGGTCATTCTGTTGGCTCATCACGAATCTCAACAATGAATATTGCGCAGTACTATCAACCTGCTAGTAGTCCTTGTCCAGAACATGTTTTGAAAGTTTATCGAGCTGATCAGTCTTTCAAATATCTCACCGTTTACAAAGAAACAACTGCGCAAAATGTAGTTCAACTTGCGCTGCAGGTTTTTTTCTTTTAAATTTGACTTTTTAATATTAAGTCTTTACCCACGCTACTGTTGCATTTGTTTCCTTTTTCTTTTTTTTTTTTCAGGAATTCGGTATGAGTTCTGATAGTGGAAGTTTGGAATGGGCGTTGTGTGAGACGACTGTGACACCGGATGGAGTGATCAAGCAGAAACGACTTCCGGATCAGATGAACAACCTTGCTGAGCGAATTCAGCTCAACAGTCGTTATTATTTAAAAAACAACAGTCGGTGAATCTTTCTGACCATGGAAATTTCAAATTAATATTATCATATTTCCTCTGACTTTTATTTTATCTTATTTGACAGTAGTAGATAGGGCATTCCAATTGGAAAAAAGGATCCGTTAATTAAATTGGATTTTAATTTGACTAAATTTTTAACCAACCACACTAGATTGACGAAATTTCAGATCAGAACCATTGGTACCTGACGAATTGGCTCCAGAAGTTCTGAAAGAAGCAGAGACTCATCTACTTCAGTTGAATGCGCAAATACTCGCTGCTCAACTTACTTTACAGGTGTAAATTTGCTTCTATCAAAATTGTTTTTGGTATTCATTGTTACTTCTCCTGTAAGCTGATAGTCGCTGGTATTTACTCAACGAATTATCAAAGGATATATTTCAGGATTTCGATGTCTTTTCGGCCATTGAACCCACGGAATATGTAGATAACTTATTCAGTTTGGAATCGAAGTATGGTTGGCCAAAGTTGGCTGATTTCGAATCTTTATTCAATAAGGTATGTAGCTTTTAACCTTGTTGCTGCTGTAAAATGTGTTTATTTACTGAGGAATACTGTTAGCATTTCAGGAGATGTGGTGGGTTGCAACAGAAATATGTCGCGAGAAAGGTTTACAAAAAAGAATGAAGCTAATAAAGAAGTTCATAAAAATAGCTCGATATTGCCGGGACTTCAGGAACTTCAACTCGATGTTTGCGATTATGAGCGGCTTGGAGAAGCCTGCTGTTCGAAGACTTCATCACACCTGGGAACGTGTTCCAAGGTTTGTTAAAAGGATATTTTTTGTCGGAAAATTTTGAAGTTTTGATGTTTCAGCAAGTACATGAAAATGTTCGAAGATGTGCAGCATTTGGTAGATCCATCGAGAAACATGTCGAAATATCGTCAGCATCTTGCCATTGTTTCACAGGAACCACCTGTTGTTCCTATATATCCGGTGCTCAAGAAAGACCTGACATTTTCACATGAGGGTAATCCGACATATTGTGAGAAGTTAATCAATTTCGAAAAATTACGGATGATTGCGAAGGCCATTCGTTCAGTTACCAAACTGTGCAGTTCTCCTTATGAAATTGGCGTTATGGCTCAACAAGTATGACTTTTTTGATAGTGTTTTCGTTTATTTTTTAAAAGCTCATTGTAAAGTCCTCCTACCCAAAACTACCTGATCGATTCGTACATTCTTCTTTCTGCTGTAACGCTACTGTTATGTCAAAATCGGTGAGCATAGATCTCTCGAAGAATGTTAGTCGCCAATAAATACCTAAACAGACCTTCTCTGATGAGCAAAATTCATATATGGACAATTAGTTTAAACAAAGTGAAGCATAATTGTAATTAAATTTGAAGAGTGGTGGAAATGATGTTAGCGATGCGTTAGTTAACATGAATAGTTTTGATGGCGGTGCCGGGACTGTTGCTACAATGAGGAAAATGGGACCAAATGCAAGTTAGTTTATTCACAAGTTCTTAATGTCTTCCTGGAAGTTTTTGTTGTATGCTTGATGCAGAATTTTTCAAAGCAATACGAAAGAAAAAGTGCTATTTTTTAGATAATCCTTACTGAAACATTTTCATATTTTTAGTGAAAACTGCAACACAGCCACGTCGCAAGTTATACGAACAAGCTTTAATGGTTCGAAAAGTCAAATCCTATCTGTCAAATTTAAATGTCGTTGAATGCGAGGCGGATTTGGATCAACTTTCATACGAATGCGAACCGTCATACGGTAGCGCAAGCGTAACACGACGTAGAGCTCCATCACCGTCGCCTTCGAGTTTATCTAGCCAGTCGAGTACTTCCGATCAGCACAGAATATCGGCTCCCAAATTTGGTAATTTTCAGTTAAAAACACTTTTCCAATTTTCTTTAATGTTTGTACCTAGAATAAACACATCTACTTTTTTGCAGGTGTAGAGTCACCACATGCAGTACAAAAAATGCTTTCATTGGCTCAGAACTCACGTTTGAAGCAAGGTAGCAGTGGAAATTTGATGCCTGTAAGCCCGCTTCAGTCTCCTTTACTGTCTTCAAAAGGTGTTCGCTTACGGAATACGCCATTGCCAGTTCGTCGTGTTCCTTCTGCTTCTCAACATCATTCAACTGTAACCACAACCTCCGATGTACAGCCAGTGGATCTGAATGCTGAAAGTAGTTCTGTGACAAGTTTATATGCGCCTCGCATAAATAGCAGCGGTAAGTTTTATTTCTATTTAAAATCATATCTGCAGTTTGCTGTATTACATGTAACAACCTGTTGAAATCTTTAAAGATTTTGCATTCAATAAGTGCTTTTTTATCAGGAGGATTATAAAGTGGTATGCAGAGCTGTTGATGTACAATATTTACCTCTAACCAGTTCGGCATACTTTTTCTTCCTCTCATTGTCAATGGTGCATTTATTTTTTAACATGGTCAAAATCATGGTATGTTATATTTGCTTGACTTATGAATAACTGAAACTTTTAATTATTTATTAAAGCAACCAGGAGGCAATTTATACTGAACGTACACATATTCTTAATCCGCGTTGAATGAAATTTGTTTAAAAATAGCACTTATAGATTCAGTAATGTTTAACCCAGTTAAAGGAATTTTTCATTTAGTTTTATTTTCTCCTTATTGACTCAGTGAAAATATTACACATTATGCAAGGACGTCACAATCTAGATTTCTATACACAGTACAAGCTAAATTCTTGCTGGGAATAAATCAAGGATTGGATGAATTTATACTGTTTTCTAAATTTTGAAAGTTCTGCATCGGAACTTGATCATGGAATTTAATCTTCTCGTTGTTTATGCTCAAAGGACGACCTCATGATAACCCGTCTTAATATAATCAGAATAGGATTGGGGATTGAAAGGTCCTCTCAGTACCAATGATTGTGGTAGTAAAAAAAGTAGACCTACCACTCAAAATTATTTTAATAAATATTTTCATTTTTCAATTTGATCTGCCAAATTTCAGGATCGATGCGATTCGGCTCGAAGCGGGTTCCAGTGATGCCTTGGTTTGGCTGATGTTTTGTTCATTTACTCACGGGTTGTTGTTTAAATTTGTGCACTGCCTCATTTTATACGCCATTTATTGTATATATATATTGACAGAATCAAGCATACGCATTTACGACTGCTGTTATGGAATGTGCTTTGTTGCATTCATTTCGTTTTGTTGCGCCTTTTTGTTTCCTGCACTTTATATATATATATATATATATATATATATATATATATATATATATATATATATATATATGTGGTTCGGCTTTTCTACTAGGTACAAAAGAATGAGAGATTGCATTATAGTGTGCCCACTGTCAAGAAATGCCATTCCGATTTAATGCATTTCACAGTTCTCAAATGGTAGTCCGCAGTATCGATGGACTATTTATTATAAATAAAAGTAAAAACATGCAGATGTTAAAGGTCTGAGTATTCCAAAGTTTTTATTAGACGAGTAAAAGCTATAACGTCAGTTATCTGCGAATAACTGTAGTCCAACCATCTTCATCGGTTTCCATGCGTCTTCTTGACGGCTTCTTAATTTGTTCATCTTGGGCTTCATCCCCGGGTTCCTCACAGTCACTGTGTTCTTCATCTGAGTTGTCCAACATCACTTGACTTTCTGTCGCAGCACTTTGTACGGCACTTTCGGATGGCAACTGGGACAGGAAATTCTCAAGCTCTGCTTTCTGATATTTTTCCAACCACAATTTACACTTTAGCAAAGATGAAGCAAGCCATTCAACGCTGTTATCCTGAAAAAGGTTTAAAAAAATATGACTTCATGTTTTCACTGCTGTTGATAACAAACGCGGCAAAAATCAACTCAAGAAACCTCTAAAGCAGTGATTTTCTCTGATTTCGAGGAAGTATTTCGAAGCAGAATAACGAACCTCCAGAATAAGATTAAATTCGTTGTCCAAAATGTCACTTATCCATTCGCTCAGGTTATGAATTTGCAGATTGTGTGAGTTGGATACATGCTCAGTTAAAACCTGAAATAATATGACTCGCAGTCTTGCCTCTGCTAGGTTCACGCAGTGCTAAAATAATGCCTAATAAAAAGCTGTATCCAGTTCCCTTCCACAGTAACTTTTTACTTGAAGAATTTTCTTAACATGCATCGTTAATTTATATATACCAAGCTGAAAACATTATGCTGAACAACGGAAACAACTGAGAACAAAACCTCACCTCGGCGAACCACTCAGCCTTTTGACAAGTTTCTGGCCCACCGGAAAGCATCCGCACCGCCAATTGATACCCGGTCCATGCTTTCAAGAGACGATCTACACAGTGCACCCAATCATGCTCCATGTGCTGAATACTACAAATCCAATTAATCCAGCTAGGGAAACAATATCACACATATCGCTGACAAGGACTATCTGCAATTTAAATCCGAGCCGCTTCACAACCTGATCGCGGTAAATTACTGACAAATTACCACTCTGTACTAGTACATAGTTTTCATTAAAACAAAAGTGTCGGTAAATTTCATCGAAGCTAAACTACCCATCTTCCCACACAAAAGGAAGGAAACTTGCTCACACACAGCTACACCTCAACTAATGTTCAGTATGATTCATGTCCTTCATCAGATTTTAGTTTAACCAGATTTCTCGCTACCGGCAAAGCATAACTTCATTAAGCGTTATCCAGGAATACACGCAGCAAAACCTTAAATAAAACATAAGATGTGGTTTAATGCCGTCAAGCAACTAAACAACAGTGGTGATTGTTCCTTGCTGATTTCCCGTATAAACGAGCATGTATGTGGACGAACGAGGTTTATCCTTTCAATGATGGAAAAGTGGTAGGAAAAATGAACGTTTGTAAAACATACTTGTAGACATAAAACGTAGATTCAACCATTTAATATGAAAAGTGCTGATACATTAGTTTTGCAAAAACAAAGAACAATGCTGACATATAACAAATACACAATTATGACCGAATTTGGGCAACAGAAACCTGCCATACACGAATTACGTTATCAGTATATCCAGCATAAAGTGTTTGACCATCAGCAGACCAAGCTAACGAAATACATTGTGGAGGTGCAGATTTTGCACCACCCATAACATCAAGCTTCAATTCATCTACAGGTTTCTTGTCTTCCAAATCCCAAATCTTAACCACTGGTCCAACTGCAGCACAAAGCCAATACCGATTAGGTGAGAATGCCAATGCATTGATAACATCGTTGCCGCCCAAAGTATACAAATGTTTTCCCTCATTCAAATCCCACAACATGGCGTTACCGTCCTGGAATGATACGTAGTAAAAGCAATAAAATACATCCACAAGACGATGAAAATCAACAATTTTCCCGTATGAATTCATGTTTAGTACAGGAAAATTAAGTTCTCGCTATTCAACTTTTCATGCATAAAATCTTGATGTTATCTCACCTTTCCGCCCGAAGCACACAGTGAACCATCCGGCGATACAGTAACGGTATTGATATATCCCGTGTGTCCAATATGATTCGTCTTCAGCTTACAGTTAGCAAGATTCCATACCTTCACAATTTTATCCCATCCGGCGGAAACAATTACAGGGTTTGAACTCGAAGGTGAGAAACGTACGTTCGAAACCCAGTCTGTGTGGCAATCTTCCTGAAAAAGTAGAATGACAATAACGGCGATAAAAAACATACAATGGCAGATCAAGATGTTCCTACCATTTGTTACATTGCACAATATGGATTGTAAAAAAAACATAACATTCATAAAATATTGCACAGCCTCAATTTGAAGCTTTCGCAATTTCTCCCTAACTCCAACATTTAAAACACCCACGTTAACTGTGTATTTGCATTGAGCTAAAGTGTTCCACAGTTTGATCGTTTTATCCCGTGAACCCGACACAATCTGTCGATTATCAGCAGAGAACGCAACAGATAACACGTCTTTCGTATGTGAAACAAACTGCCTTGATGTTACACCTCTGGAAATTGAATTTTGAAAAGTATTGCTTAATACAGATACCTTTGCTGACATGAATCTGGTTGGAGTCGAAATATCTCGGTACAGTTGGGCAGTACATGATGCGAATGTGATAGCAACGCCTCTGTTTTACTTCTTCCCACATATACACCATAGATAATACTGATATTATATACATATATATATATATACTATTTTCAAAGAGCAATATTGACTTACGTAGTAAGATCCCACAGTCTCAGCGTTTTGTCCCATGAGCCAGAAAGAGCGAACTGCCCATCAGATGACATCACAACATCAGAAACAAAGTGACCGTGGCCCTTCAATGCTCTTTCAGCTTTTCCACCTAACTGAGCCCCGTAACTTCCTGACAAATCATCCGTATCCAACTTCCATACAATTATTGTCTTATCTGGAAAATTGCAGATTTAACCTTCGACCATTTAACTAGTCTCCTAGCAAATCATAAATTCCTCCACCACCTTCTGCTTATGGATACTGATACTTGATGGCTAGGAAATGACAAAAAACTATTATCCTTTTCTTAGAATCAAAGCAAACGAAGAGGATTGGAAATGCACGATAAAGATCGGAAATATGGACTTTTAAGACAGTCCGACCATTACTGAAGCCCGATTCTCAGGCGTGGCATGATGGCAAATTACAAACAGCCTTATGCGGGTTTCAAAGAAACTCAGGTTATCAACCATCAACTTTGCAGCAAAAAAGAACAGCCAACACTATGCTTTTAAAACTAGTCTGAAACACCCGAAATTACACCTTGATTCGAAACTCATCCATCAAGTTGCAATCCGGGTAATTCGACAAAGATTTAGAGCAATCTTCGATGTGAAACACGTAAATAATGTTTGCACAACAATTTACTACCTCAGCAGAAATAATTCCAGGAATTATCCCTACCTCGAGAAGACGAAATAATCATATTTGGATAACGAGCATTTGTCGCTATTTGTGTCACCCATCCATTATGACCTTTCAAAGTCCCTTTCAATTGCATTTGTTCTGCCATTGCTGCCTAGTTCTTCACACAAGCTACGGAACACTTGCCGACTACTGCAATAAAATTTGCGAAATAGATGAATTAGAGGAAAACAGCGTCCCGAATATACCACGACTTACAATGCCATCCCGAAACCATCATAACTTACAAAGGTAATTTCACAGCAATATAACAGTGAAAAAACCAACACAAAAAACAAAAAACATAAAATCAGAATTCAAAGAAACATAAACATAACAATCCATTAACATAATCATTTAGAACCGGACACAGTTCTCCATCAATCTCACCGAAAATAGCCATGATATGAACCATATATCCATGCCGTGCAAAGTTAAGTTTAACCCATTCAAGTATATCACCAAAAAACACTTTCTGCATGAAAAATTATATGTTGTTAAAAGAGCTAAACCTGTTATGCTTACAAATGAAACATCCCAGACAACCTTCTGACATCTTACACATAGTCCAAACTGATCACCCCCTCATACTTCCTCCTCAACCAAACACCAACTATCAGTCCTACAACTCAAACATCGTCGTACGTCGCTCGTGTCCTAACAAACGGGAAATCCTGCCAACTCCAAGAAAATACGGCCCTAGTAGAAGACATTATGAAATGTTCCGGTGCAGATGTGGGAAGGGTTTGTGAACCGTGTATAGATGGATGGTCGTGTCGATGATCGGTTTCTGAGCGTTGTAAGTATGTATGGAGATTACTTTAGTATCGGAAAAATCTTCTCATCGGATTATGCTAATCAAGTGTGTTTCAGTAAATTAAATCTAATGTTGTGTTACGCTGAAATCAAAACAGCATTGCTTGATCTCACGAAGGAATGTCATACTCTTTGGGAAGAGAACAAGGATATGCAGGGTCGATTCGTAAATGATCTGGCTGAATTGCATCGAATGCAACTTGCTGTAAGCCAGCTTGAACGTGATCGTCGGTAAGCGAGTATTGTATTGTTTTCATTTTAAGATTTTCGTGGCTTCTAATGTTATTTGTCCCAAACGTACATTATGCATGCCCCATTCGTGTAAATCATTGATCATGTAGGCCATATTTCTTTTTAGTATATTAAGAGTAGCTTTCATGAGAGAGGCAATCGGTTTGCTTTATGACTGTGTGAGTATAGTAAGCATAGAAGGGAAGATAATAGAAAGATAGCTATCGGCATGGAGAGACTGGTTATGCAGTCACATTCCGTCGTTTCGTCGGCTTTCCATTCGATTATATTCATTTTTATGCTACATTTACTTGTACTTCAAAATTGCCTTTGTCATATTAGAAAAATTGATCGAATTGTAATAGGGAATTATAGGGACAGTTGTTGTAGGGACGATAAATTATCACAGGCGCGGACATCTGTGAGTGATATGCAAAAGCGAGCAAGCCAGCTGTACAATGCACTTATGGAGAAAAGGTGTAATCTGACACAGAAACTGAATAATGGAGTGCATAATGTCGCACTGTTACAAAATCAGCTGATTAGTGATTACCTGTACGATTGGAAAAACAGACAAAAGCTTCAACAAGTTGGCGTGCCGTTTGAGGAACGCGATCATATGATTGATGAAATACAAACAGAGTAAGCATCCTTCCCTCTGTGCCTTTCTCCATTTGTCATTCTCATTGCTGATGCCTCTTAGTGCAACTTAAAGTTTCCTCCTAATACTGAGTACTGTATCCGTTATTTTAATGTTGTTGAACATAATTTACTACTTGCTAAATGTGAAGTAAAGTTCGACATCTCAAACTCCTAGTCGATACTTATAGCAGTGATATATGCTGCTTATACAGCAATCTCTTGCCATTATTATGCGAAATTTGGTGTGATAACTCTACGTAAAATATTATTTCTGCTTGTTAAAATTTCCGGTGCTATCGAATGTCGGTGTTTTTATTACGGTCGATGTTTTTTTTATTACGTGTTGTAAATGTATTTAAATTTTGAAGGTTCGAAATGTTAGCGGAACAGAACTGGCAACTGAGAACATACGCATGTTGGCAGATGGATTTGCTTCGTCGAGGTTGGCGTTTTTTCCCTTCTTTTTTTAAACAAAAAACTAACCTACTTTGTAGACGAAAATTTCGCTTACTTTTGTTTTTCCGTTAAATAAAACCGTTTTTTGGAGTAAAAATCTCTATTTTCGAATTTTTTGAGAATCTCCTTCTATACAATATACATGGTAAATGTTTGATGACAACGAATTATCTACTTGGAGTATCCAGAAATGCATTTACACACATGAAGAACTAATAGAGTTTAATTTAAAGGCTTCTTCAGGTCCACAAATGAATAGTCATATGTCACAGACGCATATTGCAAATTTGAATTCGGTACTGGATAACCTAACGAAATTGCTGTGTATGTTGGTTTCTCAAAGTTTTGTTGTTGCTATCCAGCCTGAACCAGTCTTGAAAACGCAGCATAAATTTCTTGCGGAGGTGAGACTTCTTATTGGCGACAAATTGGGCATCAAACAGCATCTTGTCAATACTAATGTCACTGTTCGGATCATTGCTGAGGAAGAAGCTCGGCTGCTTAGCACTGCACAGCTGGCCGAAAAAGACGTGTAAGTTAATTATGAGCGGAAAAGTGATCCAGATGGGTTTGTTATTCAATTTCAAGAATAATTTTTTGAAACGGTTATTTCTTGGTTTCAGTAAAACCGTTGGTTCCATAAGTAACGATTTCGAGAAAATAACTACTGACGATAAAGGACACATGTCTGCAAAATTTAGCAATTCTGTTAGTTCAGTTTTTGTGGTATTCAATCTATCTTTAAGTAGATGTGTTGCATATTCACCAATTCTTCATGATTGCCCGGTTATTTATTGAAGTACAGGTTTTTTTCGCCAGTGAATTTGTGCACATTATTTGTCGTGAAATACATACAGCCTTGATGAAGTTGCTGTTTATAATTGTGATCGTCCCCTTGATGCTATAATTAAACTTATAGAAACTGACGCGTATTGCACATCGAAAGCCGCCACCAAAAGGAGGACAAGGAGACTGCAAAGTGTTGGTGAATTCACAGACAGCTACTGACCAGAAATATGCATTACTTTTTCATATAACTCCATTTCAACTTGGCAATCTTGGGAAGTTCGATGTCTGGACATTGTCATTACCAATTATGGTTACGGTACATGGAAGTCAAGATTGTGATGCACAAGGAGCCATACTTTGGCAGAGAGCTTTTTGTGATGTGGTTCGTAATACAATAGTTTTTTGTCACCACTTGTTTTTTTTTATAGCTGAAAAGATTTATTAATTATTTATGAATTTCAGAATCGTACAGCTTTGTCGCCGGAAATAAGTTCTGCCTCATGGAGAGAGCTTGCTCAGATCCTTCGTCATAAATTTGCAATCTCTACTGGTGCAGAGCGAGCAATCAGCGATTCAGATCTTTCTTACATGGCTGAGAAATTAAAAGTCTCTGCCACAGAAGAAACTAAATTAATAACCTTGCATCGGTTTGCGAAGGTAGGCATAATTGTAAAACTAGTCGTTTTATCACAAGATACCTGACTAGCTTTATTCTGTGATGAGATATCGTAATTAGATTTTGTTATGGGATGAATGTCGTTGTGTAGAAATTATGTTTTACATTTAGCAAAATTTGCGAGATGACGTCAGTTTCTCATTCTGGGAGTGGTTTTTCGCTATTATGCAACTTATCAAGCACAAACTTTTGAAGTTTTGGGATGAAGGTTTATTTTCGACTTTTTTTGATTTTTTAGGTTGTATTCATATTGTTGTCGAATGAGTGATATAACTATTCTGATTTGTAGTTTAAAAGTCTTTGTTTGTCATTTTACAGGGTGGCTAATTGGTTTTATAAGTAAGCAAGATGCGTCCTCGCAAATGGTCAGTGCCCCCCATCCTACTTTTCTTCTGCGTTTTAGTGATACTCAAACTGGTGCTGTTAGTATTGGTTTTGTTTGCGACGATGAGGATGGTAAAGGTAAATTTGTTTTTGCTATCATGAATATAAAATCATGTATGAAGTGAATAAGCTTTGTATGGTGGAGTCTCTCTAATTGCATCTATTTTTCTTGACAAGTTATTTTTTATAAATATCAAATCTAAATTACTTCTTTTCAAATCATTTTCGTCTGTTACAGTGCCTTTTCACCTTTCACCATTCTCCATAAAAGATCTCGATCAGTTTTCTCTGGCTCAACGTATTGCATCATGTCCACAACTCAAAGATATCAAGTAATTATTTTGATAAACATTGTGGATTTTTTCTTGTGAAAATTGGCCAATCTTTTTGCTTTATTACTGTCAATATTAAGTCACTAGGATCTCATTCCAAAACAGACTTATGTTACTAGCCTTCAGTTATCTCCATTGGTTGAGATTATAAGCATTTGGTCGACATCATTTGTTGAAACTAATAAGTATCGCAGAAATACATGTTCTAACAATACCACACCCAGGTATCTATATCCGGATATTGATAAGGAAGACATGTTGCGATATTTCGAAACTGAAGAACGACAAAAGTCTTTGTCTCCAACAGGCTACATTCAATCTGAAATCGTTATGGTTGCAAAAACTGGCGGGTAACAAATGTTTTCGTTTCCCACAATTGAATAAAGTGGTGGAAGTAGAAGAGAGAGAGAGGAAGGAGTTTATCTAAAATCTTCCGATTTTCGTTATTGCTTCCATCTGTGTGGACCATTAAATATATTTATGTGAATGAATCATTTTTGGATGCTATGCTATGTTATGCTTTATAATATATATACTTATTTTAAACAAAATTTGCTTAAAATTCATGTTTCTTAAAATATCGGTCACAGTTTAGGATCAGTTTTTGCAGAAAATCCGGATGTCAAACTGGTGCAGATAGCCCTCTATTGTCATTCTCAACACAAACTAAGTTGGACTGGTCTCCTGGAGAGATAATTGCTCGAACTCAGTCTACAGAAATGTCTGTTGATGTATTTTTAATTTACCATATTGACTGTAATATTTGCGAAACAGATATACGGGCACGCGAATACTATCGAAACAGTAACATATGTAAGATATATGGGATGGTCCTGCACTGAAAAAGATAGCAAAGGATATGAGATAGACATGAAGTTGCTTCTTTTGTGTTGTTGTCTGTTATGGGAAAAATTTGAGATTCGCCTAGTCTCAGCGTTACTTATATATTGATATGTAGATAAGTATTTTTAGACAAAAAATTGTTGGTTTATACTGATTTTTGTTGTTGCCATGCTTTGCAACGGTAAAATTTTGGTTGAAATATGAATTTTCGCTCAAAGAATTTGCGTTTTAGCTAACGTTTTTCTTTTTCCTTTGTGAAATAAATGCTGTTTGCAGGAATGAAAATTATAATAACGAGGAAATTGTATCAGTGTTGTCAAGTAGTTTTGAAAACGATGTTGAAGCACTACTTGGACCAGGTTTTCATCCACAGCTTCCTAATCAACCTCTCCAGCTTGTCGACATATCGTTTATTGATGGCTGCAGCAGTTCGTTAAATAAATCTGGTGATAGTATGGAAGAATAGTGCCTTGGGTCCCACCATTTTTTAAATGATAGACCGTTGTAAAATACAGTATGGATGCATTGGATTTTTTTATTTGTTTGAAATGAAGTCACAGTCAGATGTACATAGTTACTTTCTATACTTTAATCAGGTACTAAGTAAGGAATGCAACATCATGTTTACAAAGATTGTACACAATATTTATCTATGATCCTGAAAGTTTTATAAATAATATGTTTTGACTCCTATCAATTTACCTTCATATGTTTTGTTAGGGCAGGTGGTCAGCAGCAGTCGCACTAATAGTGTTTCAATAAAGGGCTGGATAATAGTATTTGTGAGGGTTGTATCGGACACAGTCATTGTTGAGAGGTGCATTCCACAGAATGGCTGAATAGTCATAGTTTCATTGATACTTTTCTCACTAAATTTTAATGTTCTTCATAAATTGCTGATGTAACCAACTTTATTTGTTCATAGAATTTATTGCTGCATCTATCTCCTCATCTAAAACTTTATTTTTCATTTCTAATTTATTCATTCAAAGTCCTACTTAAGTGCCATATGTGTAAATTCGTGTTTTTCCAAAGATTTAACCGCAATAATGTGTGCCTTTCTAATTTAACGATTTAATGTACAGTAATATATTGTTACTTCTCTGAAATTAGTAAATCTCCTATTTTAATAGTTATATTTATGGTGTTCTACTATATTCTATTAAAATGTAATAATTTTATACAGCAACTTTCGTGTTAACTTACCAGTGGAGTAGACGAAATTAAAGTCTAGACTTCGAAAAGCCAGGTGAAGCATCAGTTTTTTTTTGGCATAAAGAAAAACGTGTTTTCATGACATTTACCATGCACTACATATTACAAATCATTTCATTTAATTCATTTGATAAGTTCAATAATAAATTCCTCTTATTTAGCTTGCATTCATTTTCATGCTATTTTCATAGGAAACTACTAATGAGTAGTGTAGTTGTAGAAACTTTATTTTATGAAAAGGAACAGAATTATTAAATTCAACGATGAATAAGATACAGGATTATAACTCAACAAAAAGGAAAAATCAAACGATTTTATTGTAACAAGATGCTAAAACAAATTTCTAAATATACAACACTTTTTTTTTTTTTTTTCCCCGCCGGTAAATATTTTAATCTAACGATGTTAGGAAAGATAGCTAGCTGTATGTATTATTTTAAAAAAATTTGTTCACAGAAACTTATTCATACCGAATAGGAATGTATGAAATGTTTGCTGCCATACATACATATTTGTGTACACCCAAATAAATACACACACATACACAGACAGACATATACACAACACACCCACAAATAAACACAAATCACATGGTGCAGATGACGAGGATGATGTTCACAACTGCAAGCATTGTTGAACAATCGCTTCGTAAACTTTTCAAAAACTTCTCAATCAAATCAGAAGACGAATTGAATTGAAGAATCAATTCATTCATTCATTCATTTGTTCCTTGGAAGAAAGAATCATATCGGCGATACCTTTTACCCTTTTTATCATTTCTCACCCTTTCTCTCTCTCTCTCTCCCTCTCTCTTTATGCTCCCTGTTTTTTTCATTCAACAATTGAAAATTATTGCCCTCATATTTAACTCGATATTTGCGGTAAGTTAAATATTATTACTTATCCTCAAACAAACAATTAAAAAAAAAAGAAAAAGAAATTCTAATTAACCATACCACCTCCTTTTTTTTTTTTTTTTTTTTTTTTTTTTTTTTTTTTTTTCACACACTCTTTCTCATTGATTATTAAACCAAGGCAAACAAATAACAGCAGTAGTAATAGTAGTAGTAGCATGCTTTTTGTTTACAAATGTAAGATTATATATTTTCCCTTTGTTAATTTGATATATCATTGATTATTTCATTAATTATTCTCATCTAAATAATGTAAATCCATTACTATTTTTTACTCTATTATTACTTTTTTTTTTTTTTGTTTATTTTAAGATGAAATTCGTAAGCAAACATATTTAGATAACTATGAAAAAGAGTAAGATTGAGCTTTTTTTCTCTTTTCTTTGAGCGTATATTTTATTAGTCAAATAAATATATTAATTCTTATTAATTAATTCCTGAATAGTTTCCTTTTTTTTTTTTTTTTTTTTTTTTTTGAGCTCTTTAATTTTGCAATTAAATGAGGAAGCATTAAACAATTTTAAATATTCAAACATTGTATAGTTTGGGTAGAAGAAATATTTGAGATGATTTGTGCTATGATTGAAATGTTACTCTTTTGAATGATGTCTAACTGACAACACAACATAAACTGGTTGTCCATTGGGAAATTTAACATCCTCCTTAATTTTTTCCTTTTTTTTTTTCTTTTCTTTCAACATTTCATATCGATTATATTTATTAAAACGATCATTATAAGCAAGCATTCATAAATTCTCACTCATTTTTCAAAAGGGAGAAATTAACATATTGAATTTTCCCGGATATTCTCATGAGCATTTATTTTCATTGCAGTTAATTTCGATTTTCTCATTATTCATTGCTGTTTTCTCATGGTTTTCACCACCGAGCGCCGGAATTTCTCCCAGTCCTGTTGCGGATCATCAACAAGTATGTTGATCATTAAGATGAAATTGAAATTATGTGAAGTTTTTATATGAATTTTAAAATGTGAGAATTTAGTTTTCAGGTTAATTAGTGTATCTTAAATGTTTGTTCTTAATATATTCTTAGCAGAAATTGAATTTTAGTATTCACTTGCCGTGTTTTTTGTTGGTATAACGAGTATTTCAATATTTTTATTATCGATACTCGGAATTGTATCTTTGGTATTGTGTAGCTCATTTTGTATGTTGCTGGTAAGTATATTTCTAAGTTTATTGTAGGGTCAATATAGGGTGAAATTAATGAAAAATCGGAAATTAATTAATTTACTTTTAAATACATTAGATAAGAGAAAACAAATGATCATTAGGATTTAGTACGTATTTTATTGAAATATTTAAATATTTGTGACTAAATTTTTTCCAATGTCTGGCAATGCTGCATTAACAGCGGGCACCTATGGTTATCCTCTAACATATCATTGGTATGTTGCAGTATATCTATATTTATAAATCAAATCTAAAACTTGACTTTTTTTTTTTAATCGATTGCAACATTGACGATCTCTCTGATCAGTAAGTGTTAAACGGATAAGTTTAATGACAGACGACGTGAGTCTTTTTGGGGAAGTTGATAAGTGGATGTTGAGAAGTACTGTCCAGCATACAATCAGTTAGGAAGAATTAACTGTTTTGATGATCATGGTGTAGAAATCTATTTGTTTTAACACTCATACTGATAAAACTAAAGACAAATCAATAATACAGGACCAGCAAATCTTTTGCTCACGATAAAGTCCAAGTAATCTTGACGATGAAGAATGGACTACAATATTTTCCATCAAATACTATTTAAATTTAATTTTAATCAATTTAAGGATAATTCCAAATTAGCCATGAAAATATAAATGTTTCATTTGCAGTACATAGTGATGTTATTGATGCAAATATCTGTTCAATTTATTCTTTCAGCTTTTGCTGTTGCCAATCAACATAAGGTATATTTTCAACAAATTATTGCAAATAAAATTTAAATGAAAGAATTTGGATTGAATTCTGAAATTGCTGACTTACTGCTCATCTAATAGTTAATTAAATGGAATTTGATTGACGGTTAACATTGTTGTCTCTTTCGAGTATTGCGTCAGTTGTGTTTAGCCTTAAGTGGTAGTCTTGGCTACTATTAGACTCTAAGAAAAAAAGCTACAAAATAAAACTGCAATCTTTTCTTGATTGTGTTAATTTTTTTAAAACATTTTAGATACATGAAACCGTAATATCTCAATGGCGTTCGCGTTCAATGGAAAGCCTTAGTAATGATTGTGATAGCGATGCTGTTTGTCGTAAACATTTAGAGTTATTTAATCAAGTTGAACGAATCATTTTCATATCACTGTTGGTATTTTTTTCGTTTCAGGTGAATCACTATTTTTGAAGATAAATAAATTGTCAAATTTGCCCTTCCTTCCATCTATCTTTGTTCCGAAGATGACTATTAATGAGTGCATTGAGATGTGAAAAGTACATAATCTTCTGTTTACAAAGATCTAAAAAAAAAAAAAAGAGAAAAAATCTCTCGTAGTAAAATATGTATAATTAATGGATTATTTTAAACAGGATTGTTTAATAGTTGACACACAAGCTTTTTCTTTTCATTTTGTTTTTTTTTTTTTTTTTTTTTTTTTTTTTACGGCTATTATCAGCCATTAAGATAAGCTATTATGCTCTAATTGACCGAATCACAATCATTCTAAACAATATATTAGCATAAAGTAAAATAATTAAATGAATGAAATTTTTGCAGGTGTTACTGTTATTCATTAGTTGTTGCTATTGTAATTATTTATCAGAACGGGAACAATGCGAAACGATTGAGCAGGATAACGCCAACAGCAACTAATCTTAAATTAATTAATCATTGTTTGATACTGCTTTTGATTCCCAACTATTTAAACATCTCCTTTGAATTCTTTAATTTGGCCAAATGCTTACAAAATTCAATTTTCTCAAAGGAAGAAGATGATTGCATAATGGAAAAATGGTAATTCCAACAATGATTTTAGAAGAAGGATTGGATGAGTGGAAAAAGAAAGGAAGAAAGATGAAGATTATAAATAGTTGTTATGATATAATAATCAGTGAGTTTATTATGGCAAGTATTATTCAAACATCGCATTTTTTCTTGTTAGGGATTTTCTTAAGAAATTTCTTTGATATAGAAAATCTAAAGAAATTTGCTCGATACAGCAATCACATTAACGTCATGTATAATGTATATGTACTTATCAGATATGTTTGATATATTTTCGGTGAAACTTCGATTAGCTGCTATGTTTACATATAATGTGTAACATTAACATTTAGCTGTCTACAAATGCATTTCGAGAAATGGGAAATCGGTTTTTTTTTTTTTTTTTGAAAAATTATAAAGTTTTTGCAAAACGTTAAAAATAGCCTTATGTCGTTCGATATATGTATATCAGAAAAGTTGCATTTGGAATAGGGCCCACTGTAGAATAATATTTCGAATGGAACTGTTTTTATGGTAGGAACACCGCCACTCCTAGAACTTCTGGAAGCGCTGGTTGAACACTATGTTGTCCCCCCTTAATCATTCGATCATTAGATAGAAGTTTCAATCCTCTTTCTACCAAGAAGAAACTTTTATGATCTTATTCGATCTGAAATTATAAATCAAAAGTGGCGGTGTATTTCACAGTTCACAATTGTCCGATTGAGTAGTAACAATCACGGAAGATGAATAACTGTATAGTACAACTGTTTTTAAAACGGCAACAAATAAACTGAAAACTTTTTTTAATGAAATTTTTAATAAAAAAGACCGAACAATTGGTAGGAATACTGCGAAACTGACAACTACAAATAAAACAACAGGGCGGAAAGGGCACGTGAGGATATTGGACTAAGAAATGTGGTAATAATTTAAGAACATTATCGAGTAATCAGATTTTGATTTCAATATTATTAGAACGGTTTCAGATCAACGCAATGCAGCTATGTCAAGAAGTGAAAGTTCCTTCCAACAAAATTATTTACATTGATGAAGTCTATAATAACAGTTTCAAAATTACCAGTAGAAATTGTAATTAGCATAAAAATTTACTAAACAGTAGAAGAACTACTAATTAGCATTGAATCAAATTCGCATTAGGTGGCATATTATGGATCAAGATATTTTCATCAGTCTCATCATCAGTTGTTTCCACATGCCATATTTGTTCTAATTCTGCTTTCTAGAAGGAAAAATAAGCATAAATGTGACAAGAACATATTACGATGGAAAATTTCGAAGTAGTAGGATTTGGGTGTTTTTTTTTTTTTTTTTTTTTCACTGTAGAAAAAGTAAGTTTGTAGGGAAAAAGGAAAAGATGGCGACAGAAAAAAAAAATTATATCCCAAAAAGCAAAAATTGATCCAAAACAGATGATGATTTAAATGTTTTTACAAACTTACTTTTTCTACATAGTGAAAATACTTCCAACAGAGCCATAGGATTACAATACAGTAACAGTGTGATACACAGAATATAGCACTTCCCATGCCAAGCATAAGAAAACGGCCTGAAATTATAGTGAAATCAAGCGAATTTCAAAGTATGTCTAATATTCCATTTACTTTTCCGAAGAATTATGCGTACTTGAATATTTCTATGTTGGCCAAGATTCATTTATTACACTACTAGTCTGATTATCAAAAAAGTAAAGTAATGCAAATTATATGTTCATTGTAAAGAGTATGCCAAATTACAAATGTTCATAAAAAGAAATAAATAGTTTGATGAAAGCTGAAGTAATTAGCTTTAGAAGAAATGATGGGTTATTTGCCTTAATAATAATTATTTAAAATTTGGTAAAAAAATACTGTTACCGCCTGGACAAGCTTCAATAAGAAAACAATGAAATTCAATAAAGTTCGAAAAAGCGAGTATTAGTATCATCGTTACGCCTAATAGTATCTAAAATATCAAATCTAAGAAATTTTTTTTCCTTTCATGAAAAAATAGAAATAGTGATGAAAATTCAAATTTCAATTATCTTCAATTTTATTCCAATTTGACTTTATTTAGTTATGTCTCTATGAAGTGTAACGATCCCTGTGAATATCGGAATTACTGACCTGAATAACTATCAATGGTAACAAACATAATGACAATTCTTTCCACATTCCATACAATGCCAATAATATCGCAAATAGTACTATTGTACTTATGGTACTTATATATGTAAAAGAGGATGAATAAATCGTAGTTATATCAACAGTGAAATTAGCAACAGCCAATGAAAGCATATAAAATATAATTAACATTGTTGCTGATGTCTGAAAATTTTTATTCAACTCAAATTTTTGGAAACTCATATGTAGTCAAAAAAAAAAAAATTACTTTCGAAATCGATTTAGATGTTATTGCAATACAAGATGCTAGTTTTGATGAAATTCGACATGGATGAATGGTTATCCTAAATAATATTATATCCCATCAAGTAAGTATGAAGTTACTATATTAGAAGTGTCGCAATGATACTACTAACTTCTTGGTTGAGATATTTTTTTGATAATTAACCATTAAACAAGCTAATACATTTGAGTAAGTATATATATATAAATATATTAAATGTGAAATATGTCAGATTGAATTGTAATTAAATGACATCTTATAAACTATGTACTAAAAAATGGCGTCTTCAAAAAAATCTTTGCATTTTTAGCTGTAATTTCCGATAAAATGATACCTTGATGTGAACAGTACCAAAAAAAGCATAGCTATTAGGTAATTTATAATTCGCCAACTGTTTAGCTGGATGATTATCACCTTTCATACTGTTCTTGTTTGGAGAGATTGATGATTGTTTATATTTTCGAATTTTGATCGATGGCTGATTTTTTTCGTGGACTTTGCAAAATGGACGACTAAATAAAACGCATTTATTGAATTAAATATTTAATTTCTTGTAAAATTAAAAAATCAAAATCGAAAGAGAACTGCTTTGCTCATAAGCATTCTTTGATTTATCGTTGCTACTTCCGGTGTTGTCAAGTGGTGATCATCTTAACTTACGCAATAACTTCTACTAATAGACACTATCAATGTAACAATTTGCTCAATATTTTATCAAGCCAAATTGGGCACGAAGCATCAAATTGTTATTGTGAGCAAAAAATTTCCAATGCCTCGGAAATGAACTCAAAATCAAAGCTAAATGTAATTAATAGTTCAAATAGTATATTAGTATACTAAAATATGTTTGTGATTTTAAAATAAATTGAACTCATAATTTAAACTTGAAAATGCAATCGATCTTTATTTTAATAAACTTAATTAAAAAAATTTTGTTATTACTGTTCATTTTCTGAGCTATTGCAAAATATTTCTTTATGCGTTGCTGCAAGTTTGGATTAAAGTATTCACACATTTTTACATTCCAAATATGTTAATCGAATTGTCGGGACATTTATGTTGTCCTCTAGTGATGTTGATACATGTGATATATCATTTTATATGAGCTTCGTCTTGAAATTCTGCGGCTTATCTTAATTTAAAAATCCGAAATTTTACAAAATGTCATCATGAGTGTTCGCTTCCGAAGTTGTATTCGTGATATCTTGTTTCGAACCTGCCATTGTTCAAATCTAATTTTACCTGAAAATCTCACGATCAAAATACGAAGTTCAGGCAACGAATCCTAAATTAAAGTGCATTTCTGTTCCCATTTATGCCTAATGTGCGAATGTAGCCTAGAAAATCTGGAAAAAACTTCTTGATTGCATCAAAATTTATGGAAAATATGATAATTGAGTGAGAATAAAATGAACAATCCCGATATGAAATATAATCTTCGACAAGTTGAAATAATTGAAAGATCGAACATTGCAATCACTTTTCAAAAAAAAGAAAAAAAAAAACGATAATTATCCTAGACAGGTTAATTAATTAAGACACTATATGGAAAATAGCACTGAGTAAGATATTTTCTTTTTATTAATCTTTAAAGCTTTCTTTATCTGCCATAGATCTCCGAATACGAGAGATCTCGAACAGACACAACATTGCGGTTTTTACAATTTTAGGTACAATCATCACTCAAACATATCGCAGAAAAAAATCCTAAATTTTAATATGGTCCAAATTACTTATTAGACAATCTATTGTCTGACTCTTATTCATACAATAGGTAATGCATTAAGTTTTAACTATTAATGAATATCATACTATGACAATCTCGAAATCACTGGCTAAAACAGCATGTCTCGATCCTATTGGTACCAATTCTGATATTTATGCAAAATTTTTAGAAATCGATGATTGATAATTACATGTAAAAAACCTCTAAAAATTCTGAAAATTTTTGATAACAATTGCACTACAAGAAAAAGAAAATTTTTTTATACCCGTATCAGATATTTTACACAAGTTAAAAATTCCATTAATAACATCAGTAATGTAATTTACATTTTAATAGTTTTAGAAGTAAATAAATAATTCAACGGTATTCAATGAGCTAAAATAATTCATCTGACCATCGTACTGATTACTTCTCGTAGATTGGTTTTGATTTGCATATATATGAACAATCGGGCATGATCAAACTTGACCGCCACTCGTAAATTCGTCACTATTCCATTCCATTCATTCAAAGTAGAATCAAGCTTAGAGCGTATTATCCCTTGCTTGAATAGGACATTTTTTCCAAAAAGTTTCTTCAGATTTGTAGAGATTGATTTTATCTAAAACTTCACTTGTTTGAAAAATTAATTTCTGAACTTCATTTTTTTGGCCAGAAATTGATGCGTAGATAAATGAAGAGACACAAGTGATTTTAGGTATTGAATTCTGGTATTGAAAAATTTAAGAAATAGAACATCTCTCGTATTTCAGCTGCTTATTTATTATTGGTACCAAATTCGTCAAAATATTTTAAATTGGTCGAGATATATTATAAGATGGGTACTACTTTCTAACGATGAACATTTTAGATTAACTTAGAAATATGCATTGCATTGTGATAATCTTATCACTGATTATTTTATCATCTATTAACACGACAATATCAAAAACTGCTTTCACGCAAAATGATAATACGGAGGATGAGATGAGGGAAATACAACCTTCATATGTAACGGCGGTCAGCTCATCATTGTCGCCTACCGTAAGTAGTACTTTGGAAAGAAATTATTTGGTGAAAAGTGAATTGGTGCAAAATTTACTTCACGGTTAGTATTTTTGATTTCTTCGATCATGAAGAAATATTCTTGGATTAAGTTATGTATCTAAGATTAATTGCTTTTCTTCCTGACTAATTACCAGAAAGCTTTCGTCAAAAGTTCATTAACACAGAGAATGAGAAAATTTCCTGAAAACTTAGAATGTATCTACTATAGAATGAAATACGAAATTTCAAGTTATAGTTAAAGTAATTTAATCATCAGATTGTAAGGGAAACTTAACCTTTCAGGTGCTTACATGAATGGTTTCGATCTATTCGATTTCTTGGGAAGTTTGGAACCATCAGAATGCTTGCAAGTTTGTCTGGATGAGGTTGCTAGTATGTTGGAGCAACCGTTTGCTGGACAACGTTCTGTTGATGAAGTTGGAAGCATTTGCAGGTAAGCAATGAAGCAAGCAAATGTGACTAATGAAAAGCATTCTAATGTTTAGGTTTCTAAAGAATAACAGTCGTTACGATAGGATATACATCATCAATAGAGATGCAGATTACATGTAACAGAAGTGCGAAATAAGAATATTTTATGTGATTCTTATCGTTTATCTTTAAATTTTTAATACTATATTGCAGCCATTTCGATGTATTCCAGCGATGCCTTCATCATAATACAAGTTGCAAGGATGCATTGCTTGATGTTACCACAACAGTTATCGATCATCTCTGTACCTTCAATCAGGAAGGTTTGTTAAATTTATTTTAATTAAAATATGTTTCGTTTGAAAGGCAATTAACAATAGGCTGGTTGCAAAGATGTAGCATCCATCATTTATTGCTGCACCGTTCCCCAATAAAGCAATCACATGTTGGACATGACTGAGCGCTTTCTGGAAAAGATTCTAAAGGAGGTTTGGAGAAATTCTATGTATATGATGTACCAGTTAAAGTATTACTGATTCGGAGTATTTAAAATCTCTGAAGTGGTATATTTCAACACTACTAGGCCTTATTATCTTATTACAATATCCAGATCGGATTTTACAGAAAGCTATTTACAGAATTGAGATGGTAATGCTATGTTTATATTCCACTATTCGATCATCTGTTTTGTAGCATTTGAAGATATGTTTCCATGTCTGTATGGCCATTCAACAGTTATTTACTTTACCTGTGATAACCAGTGCAAGATGGGAGAAACCCTTTCTAAGGCATCAAAGGAGAAGAATGATAGTGTAACAAATATACTTGATGGCAATGGGAACAAAATTCTCGAGATACCCAATCTTTACAATTTGTGCAGGTATCTCATTTAAGACTTCATGTAACTCTCAAATCAAAACATTTGAATCTTTATGCGGAATACTTGATAATTTCATTTTATTTAATAATGCTTTTCAAAAATTAAAATTAATTTTTATAGCGCGTCGGCATGTTTCATCAATTGCACCCACAACATGGCTGAGAAGGAATGTTCAATCGGTCGCTCAACCTTATTGGTCAGTTTTACAACGTTTTTATAATTTTATCCATGTGTCGAAGAACTTGAATATCTTAAAGGAAATGACAATGCTTAAAACCCAGAACTAAAAGGGAAATAATATTGAGAAGTATTAATATAAGAGAATGTTGGATGATATAATTCGCCTAAAGAAATATTGCATGATAGAATTACAAGTATCGAGTAATACTGACATGAAGTGAAGTTGACGTTTTATTACGTTATGTGACATTCGCAGAGATAAAATTGACATTTTTGAAGAAATTTTAATACTTTGTAAAATTCTCCATTATTTTACATTGCAGCATAAGATAGTAGCAGCAGTGGTGAATCATACGATAAAAATGATTCCAACTTCAGAGATGAAATCGAATGATGCTTACACCCTCCTCGTATCCTCTATTTTACCAAATGAATGTCAACGATTGAAGCTTCTTCCACAGGTTATCATGAACATTTTGGAAAACTTAATATCGAAGAGAAGCATAACATTTTTATTTCAGGATGTGATACTTACTACGCCAAAGGCAGATTTTGTCGATAATGTGGAATACGGGAATGACAATCTTATGCAACAAAAGGTAATTCTGATAGCTTTATTTTATCAACTATTAAATGCATTATAAGTAACGACTTTCTTAACCTCTTCTATAACAATATCTTTCGTAATCATCATTTTAATTGGTATTGTTAGATGAATGCATTTCAAACTGCTAATTCTGAAGAAAATGATGCCATCCGGACAATCTTCAACAGTCATGTGAAAAATCAGACAAATTCAGTCTATGTACAAATACTACCCTTGAATGGGCATCAAATGAAGTTGCAATGTCAGATGATTGATCTGGAAACTGGACAAGAGGCTACCATAGCGGATATCGCGACGTTGATGACCACTGAAGCAAGGGTAAGTTGTGGATCTAAAATTGTAGCGTATCGGCTTGTAGCTAATATTAATATTCCTTAATAAAACATTGCATGATGAAATTACAGAATATCTTCAATGCATTTGGCTTACGAAGTGTTGAGAACGAGCAAATTTTCGAGGATAATGCCAAGAATGGTGATAGGTCAGGATTACAGAATCGTAAAGCTATTAGCAGTAAAAGTAAGTGATAATATAATTAAGTTTTAATTCGCTACAATAACATTCATACAAAGGATTTTTTTCCTTTTTTCTTTTTGAATAAGCAAAAAAAGTTAACAGATTTTGAATATCAAATTTAATATTTAGCTATCATATAGATGCATTTTCTCAACCTAAAGACAAATATCCGTTGTGTTCTGATATAAACTAACTGACAGACTATTGTTACTCTAGCGTTCAGAATGAATTCTGCAAAATCTTAGATATCATTGTTTATAGAAAATCCGACATGGATATCCAAAAATCAATTCGCACGTCAGATTAAATTACTAAAATTATTTGCTTATTGATGCTATAGGTGTCTTTGTGGAAAATACTAAATAAAATAAGAGGAAATCGAATTTCAGGTGAATCGTATTCAAAAGCATCGTCTGGTAACTATTCATTTCTTTCAAATTTGTTCACATTTCTACTTATATTACTCTTTCAAATCTATTGATTTATTAGTATTACTACTTGAACTATTGCGCTATATGTCATTCTAAATTCATTCCTTTCAAGTGTATACATGAATTCAATTGAATTGTACATAACTATCAACAGAACATTGTATATCATATGTGATTTATCCTAGCATATCTGTATGAAATGATGATTAAATTTACTATTTGTTGAGAATTCATTTATGGATGAGAAACTATGATTAAAACATTTCATGATCTTTGTCCTCATCAACGCTTTTTTCAATTGCATCAAAACCCCATCTATTGCATAACTTCAAATGATACCACAGTATGGCTCTTTTAGATCATCCTATTTAGATTAACCTTTTCATATTAGACCTTACCTCACAATAAAACAAGAATTGTTAGCTTTCAAAAATTTTTTCCCTTATAATAACCTCAAGCGATAACATCTTTGCATTGTTGAAAATTAAATTCGAAATTCGAACCATCGAAATGGGTCAAGATTATCGAGTATTTCCGGATTAATATTTGCATCTCATATTATGAAAAGCATAGAATCAATCAATTTATAGGTGAAAAATTGATAGGAAAGATCTTACAATATTACCAAAGTTCTATTTTACGCTGTTTCCTCTTATTTAAATTACTTATCGTCGATGAGTCATTGACTTTCGTTAAGTGATTATTCGGCACGGATCCATGGTAAAGAATACCATATATAGACAGACTAAAATAGGATAATAACTCCAACCATTAAACTGTTCATCGATATTGGTTTCTACGGATAAATGGATATTTAACTTGCGTGACGTACGTCAAGAGATTACCTTCAATCTTCAGTATCATAAATAAGACGTATTGAAAGCAAACAACCTCCCCCCATATGAACAAATTAAATCATTTTCAAATTTGATAATTAGATGAAAACCCGCGAAATAAATAATGGCCCGGGCATATAAAAGGTTAGAAGTTGATGTTTTACGTGTGTTGCTGTTAAGGTATTTCGGCTATGAAGTATGTTATGTATGCGGTTGGTTGCGTGATTTTACGTGAGACACGTTATCATTTGTTTTTTTTTTCTCTACTTGTTAAACTGATCGTAGAATTATTACATATAAATTTACAAAAAAAGAAGATGTGTGCAAAAGTCTCTAGGAGAAAAGTGAATTAGACATTCCACAGAAGTTTAATCGTTATGAGATAATTAATAAGCACTTCTATTAATTCATTATGAAATTTTTGATTTTATTCTGATTTATAGTTATTTCTATTTCTTTCGTAGCGTTTGAATTGCAAGAAGTGTCTCAAATGACCGAACATTTTCATGAAAGTAAAAGATTGTAAAAGGTAGAAGGGACGTTGATGTCTTGGGAATGATCATTTGCGAGGTTTTCTAAACTTGTGCTATTTTATAATTTGTTTTTTGAAATGCATCATACTTTTTATTCATCTTTATTTGCCTTTTTTTATTTTTGATGCACATGCTGTGTCCAGAATTTGTAAAATTGATAAATGGTCGCTGGATCGATTAATATGGTTTATCGATCATTCTCATATTTTGCTTTTCTATTTCAGTGCCTGCAAACTATAAATGACTTCGGGACCAGAAAATTATGATGAAGCTGTGATAGTCTTGGAAGATAGTAATGATAGTTTTACAGTGTCTAACGAACAAAGCAATCATCGAGTGATATTGGGAAGCCATTCATTTATTCAAGCTGGAAGCGCTGCAGATGATGTAAGTTAATTTTTTAAGATGCTCTGGATTATGAAGACAAAGTTATCTTAACCATAAGAAAGATTCTCTGTGGAAACTCTAACATCGTCATTATTTAGCCGACAATTATACAGTGTTTAGGATTTACAAATTAATATTTCAAGATTTTGTGGACATAAAATAGAACAGTCAAGTTATCACATGTCGAGAATGACATCCATTTTTTGGAACTGTGGATCGTTTTAGACTCAAGGACCTGAACAACGACATTATCGAGCATCACGTGTCATATGGAGTAGTGATGAAGAGGCTGATGATGATAATGTGAATAAGAAACGTCGTCGTAAACCTTCTAATAATGATGACAGTGGAGGTCATATTTCTTTTAAGTTCAACATTGCGGTCGTTCATTGTATGACTTTTGATGGTGATGATGTGCACATTGATGTCGTCTATGAATCGATCTACTGGAAAAGGCTCACTTTTTAGCTCGCCGAACTTTTAGTTTCAAGTCGAGTTTTGTAAGAATCAATGAAAGTACTCTATGTATATACATATATATATATAAATATTTCAGAGATTGATGGTGATGAAACTAGCAGTTGTTCAATTTGTTTTGAAGCGTATACAATTTCAGGTTCTCATAGGTAAGTCTAGAGGATTCTTAGATATTAATGACGTTTATTAGAACATGATGTTTTCATTGAAGGCGAACCATTTTTACAGCTACTAATAATAGACGGCTATTCATTCTAAATTTTTTAGAGTAGTATGTTTGAAGTGTGGGCATCTGTTCGGGCAGTCTTGTATTGAAAGGTGGATTCGGACCGAAAAAGCTGCCAAATGTCCACAGTGTAAGACTAAAGCACGACTTACTGATATACGCCGCTTATATGTACGGGCTATAAAGGTAATTAACATTCTTTAAACATTCGTCCTTACTTGAACTTTTAAAGCAATTCGACTTTATGTTTTATTTGAGTTTGGAAATTTATTCATTATGGAATGGAAGATAAGCAAATGAATAGGCAGTTTCATTTGCTTGTACTATAGTGTGCTTATTAAAATACCAGGAAGTTGTTTTTTTGCGCTTTTAGCGATTGTTGAAGTATTAAAAGAATGAGTATACCCGTGCGATGATCAAAAATGAAATTGCAGGCGCTTGATACAACGGAACTGGAATGTTTAAAAGAGGCGAATAACGCGTACAAGGCTGAAAACGATAGTTTACGTCTTGAAATTCAGCGTTTGAAAGAAAAAATTGTAAAAGAAGGAAAACGTAATCTATACAAAGCTGAGATCGAAAGGTTAAGCCTTGAAAATGCACAGTTAAAAGCGAGAATAGCCCTTCAGGAAAAGCATGAAAACAAATCGCGGTAGGTTGTTACATTTTCGTGTTTTTTTATTCAGACATGCGTTGTGCCGACAATGATAGTTTTAACACTGACTGCATTCAACTGTTGTTAATTAACTAGAAGAGCATGTGTTGCAATAAGTGGCTTATTCACTTTCCATTTATGTATATTTTAGTGATTTCAGAGGCCATAAAAGTTGGTCGTGACATTATCTTTTACATTGTTAGAGGGTTTATTGTGACAGAATTTCATGGGTCGCATTGTTTAGTTAAATAAGGAAATCTTGAGATTTTTTTCGCTCCTTCGATGAACAGATAAGGTTATGAGACTAATGAGTTTCCGAATAGAATGAATCGTGATAGTTTTAGGTCAACAACACCTCCTGCTGCTAAAATGATGAAAGGCGCTTATTTTTCACTGATTGCGGGCCCGGTTATTCAATTATCATCGGAACCAGGTTCTCGATCGCTAGATGCGAATGGCGAATGTTTTGTAGTAGCTTGTAAAGTTAGGAACGATCTATTTATGCCTTATGGATTGAAATTGGTTATTTATTTCTTCATTTAAATTTTTTTATTCACTGCTTATGTGAAGCGTGTGACACAAACTTTCTCTATTTTTCTTTTTGTTTCTGTTCTTTTATCCAATTTTTTTTCAATGTTTGCACTCCGTCCATCGAAGGAATTGATGTCTTCATGGGTCGTGTTAAGAACTCCCTCATTTGTTTTTCTTCATTACTCATCCTTCCAACATTTCCTTAACATATATTACTTATCCTCTCAGCATAACCCTGATATATATTATTTATCCTCCCGACATTTGCCCTGACATACATGCTCCGACGTATAAATTGTAAAGAAATGATACTTATATTTGTTAATGATTCCTTAACTAAATGTTCAGCTCCAGTTTATTTCACTGTTGCAGATCACAGCAGATCGTCGCGAAGATACGGTAATTCCAGTCCACAGCAGAAAACCTCGATGCTGTAGATTTTCTCCTTTTAATCGTCAAATAGTGCTATCGACTGGAGAAGATAATACACTTTGTGTTACGAGGTTTGTTGATTATAGTGACTGGACTAGGGGCAGTGAGTCAGGATTCTGGATAATTTTGAAGAAATTGTTATTCCGTTTTTTTTTTTTGCAAAAACTATAGATGAACGTTAAGGATTCCATTGGTAAGCCAATATGATCTATGTTTATGTACTTTTACGAAGTTACTTAAATGTAGCAGTTCCAAAGTGGAAGAACCAAGGCGGGACTCTCAACAGTTATTGGCATAAAGTTAATTTTCAGCTTCGATGATCATCCAAGAGTCCAGCATCGCATTCCTCTCCCGGCTTCTGGTTGGTGTTGTTGCTGGTTGAGCGAGGATGATGTAGCAGTTGGTCTAATTAATGGTGAATTTCAAAAACCCATATATGCGAAATTTCCTGCACGGACCTCATTAAATTAACCTCTTAGTTCTTGCTCGCTGTTTTTAACTACAAGCCCTTTTTAATTATTAAATGCAATATCAACTTCTGCTTGATTTTTTATCTATTTCAGGCAGGGTTTTGAAATTTGATCTTCACAATCCAACAGTTGAGCCGTTTGATATAACTTGCCACAAGGGACGTTTACCTATCATAAATTTGCAATTTTGTACAAGGCAATCTTTGCTTTTCGTTACTTCGTTGAAAGAATGTGTGCTTTATCATCATATGCAACCACATGTTTTGATATCTGATCAGGGTGAGTTTTTTCTAATTTTTTCAAAGACATGTTTATGGAATTCAGTGGTAGCTTTTGGTGGTTTAATTTCACATTAGTTTCAGGTTCTATAAATTCGTTTTGCTATGATCAGGAAAGTGGCAATGTAATGTTAACATTTGCTCCCAGTCAACATCACGAAACAGTGACTCATATTTTGTACTCTTTGGACTTAGATAGCGAACACAAGAAACTACTTCATATTCATACCTATAGAAGTCTTTCAAAAAAACTCACGCGTGTAATCAGAAGCGCATTTTGGACCACTCCTCATGGACCACTTGCTGCTGTTTATGATGAGGCTAATTCGCATGTGGTATGTAATACTTGCGATTTTTTGTTACTCATATATCCAGAAAGCGGGTTTTGCAAGAAAACTCATGACTACTTATCTTTATGTCTGAATCTTTTACACTATACTTGAGTCTAATTTTGTGATTTTGTATCATGCAAGTCAAAGAAAATCCAATTTTAAGGTTCTTTATGACTGGATGCGCAAATGTCCGACTGTTGTGAAACGTATTAACGATATGGTTGTTGATATCAAAGAAATCGTAGCGAGTGATATGCAACATTTTCAATTGGGATGCCTAAGTGAAACAGCAATTTATTTCCTTGAAGCACGATGTTAAATTTCATTTCTGACAAATGACTCATTTACACTTTGTTGTAATATGAAGTTTCGTAGAACCTGATGTCCTGATCTGATTGACTCTCTTCTGTAATATCTACAGTCATGGATGCGAGTGATATGATTAATGTGTTAAGCTTCGCTGCAAAATTAAGCACGTTGTATTACATGCTTAGTCTGTTCAGTTTTTTTTCTTTTGTGATTTAAGATTGTGAATAGCCATGAAAAATATATTGTTTATTGTGCTTCCATCTTTATTATATGTACCACTAACACTGCCATTCCTGACAGTGCTTAGTAATATAGACTTGATTTTTCTGTATGATTTTTATAATAGTTTACTTCATCGAATATATCTTTAGTTTCTTTCACTTGTTTTCAGAACCATATTGTCGCCACATTACTTTCAGGAAGCTCAGATGTATCATCTCTGATTAATCTTCAACTATTGTTGTTGAAGTCCTAATGAGTATCAAATACTCTCCTTATGTTTTCATTGAATTAAGCTTTTTACGTTTGTTTTATTCTTCTGCCCATATATGGGTGAAATTTTTTCCTGTGCAAATCCCTATTCTCGACGTTATTTTTATGTAAATTGCCGTGTATTCTGTAGCAGTGAATTTATACTGATAAAATCTAAACACGATTCAATATTCTCCATTTTCAGTAAGTAAAGAACGCGAATAATGCCATTTCAGGAGTAATTGTAAAATGTTGTCTTAACAAAAAGTTTGTTTCATGGACGACACCTAATATGTCCTGCAAGGTTTTCGGGATTAAGTCTAAGCCGAGTTATCAAATTTCGCCATGCAGAATGAAAAATGATGAAAGCAATTCTCACATTCGTTAACTCAAACTTTCATTATTGTTTCAGCGCTCAAGTGACTTAAGTATCCATGTAACCATAATTGAAACGTGTTGTGGAGATGCATAAAATAATACATTAGCGATAAAATAGCTAAAAGTAATTATCTTCCCATCCACAATGTCCTATGAATGCTCCCAATAATGGCAATGTTCTGAAAGTGATTCATCTCGATCGTTTTGCTGAAACATCTCCGTCAATTATGGAAGCTTTCAATAATTGATTTGGAAATGTGAAATTTATTCTTAAACTTTTAGCATTGATGCAAATTTGAATAGGTCAAATAAGCATCATTGAGAAAAAAGCACTAAAGTATGTTGTATATATGCGATAATTGGACTAAGGCTAGAGGCATAGTCAATGATAGGCAAAGAAACGAGTTAGAAATGACACCTTATCTACCTGGAAAAGCTTTTTTTGCATCCTTTACTCGGTCTCCTCGGCAACACGCCTCTTACTTTAATTACTTTTGCGCATAAAATTTTCACCTTTTGCAGCCTTTTTTATATTCTCTTTTTATTGATAGCGTTATGTTGAATTTCATCGCTTATTATCCAATAAACAAATCAATCGTATGACATTTTTCAATTCCCCTTCCTCATTTATCAATTTCAAATATTTCTCATGATTTTCTTGATATTATAATTGTTGATTTATGATCACTGTTTTTAACACTATTTGGCATAAATTTATCATTTCAGGAGCTCAATAGTTATTAATTGATATTCTATAGTTTATTGAAAATTTTATGCAGAAAGTATCGCCGAATGTGGTTAGAACGAATAAAGTGATAGTGCACTATGCAAATTCGAAATTAACAAACAAGAAGAAAAAAGAAAAGCAGAATAATTAAGGTTGGATTTTCTTCACTGTAACAAATGCTTATATAAATTTGATCTATTGCTGTTTTATTGATAATTCTTCTCTGTATATTATCATATCCATCGCTATGGTTATGAAAATTGGATCGAGGTTGATGTTGTCACCATTAAAATTAAATTTCTCAAGTACTATAGAAAACATATCATAACACTGATTAGGATTTGACTCCTCAGACAATAATATATCACTAAATGAGGCAACGATTATTTATGTCCTTATTATTGAGGATATAAATAATAAAATAATGTTTAAAAAGAATGTTTAATGAATCATTTTAGATCTTCCTATGACTACAGTTAAGTGACACACGACGCTCAATGAAGATAACCAGTTGATCATTTTTTTTCTTTTTATCTACTTCAATAAAAATATTACTTATTCAATGGGACAACTGAAGAGTAAAATTTTACACCAAACTGGAGCAGAAAATATTGATAATCTAAAAGAAGATCCTGATGATCAGTGGTCTAATTTGTATCGTGAACGTAAAAAGAATCATCTTTACAAATGGGTTGGCATGCGAAGCGGTAAGTATTTTCGAATTGCAACACGTTATTCTTTGAATCCAACAATCAGAGTTTCGTAGTTTTCATCGTAATGTAAGTTTAATTCAACGTTTATAACTTATTGACTTACATTGTAAATCTTCCTCACATGAAAGTATGAAGTGTATTTATTGACGACGATAATTCTGTCGTACACTTTTTTTCGATAGCTGATTAAATGAATTGCGAATTTTTCGACACTAAGAAATTCCTAATTAGTCTTGCGCTACAGAAGGAAATGATTAATTACAGGTGGCGAACTGCTCGCTGCTTTTGAAAAGGAAGGTGAAGATGGAGTTCTAAAGTTTGCGAACGAGAAGCTTGTTTCAATGATGTATGAAGATGGCGCATCACCGCAAATGATTCGTTTTACGGACTATGCAAAATGGAAAAAGACAACAGTGTGTTTTTTTTAATATTATTTTTTTTATTATTTGTTAAAAAATAATTTACTTCATATAAAAAATTTGCTTTCTTCATATTACAACTCTAGAATATGGATTAGAATCGCCTAAATCATTAAGTTTAACGATGTTGTATGTTATGAATGGTGGTTAACCTTCAGATTCTATTAGTTATACCTAATCCTTTAAATTCAATTAACTGGACTATTCCACTTTTTAAATGGTAATTTCCATACCATTACCGTTTCTTCATCACGATAAATTGAACCCCGCATATATATACTGTAGACTAAAAGATCTATCTAAGTTTTAGTAATTTCTTCTTGTCTTCTTCTGATCTTTCGTGAATTTAATGCGAAAGCAAATCATTACAGAATGTACAGTTGGGTAAAACAGAGTCAAACTCCGTCTGCCAATTTGGGAGCAAATTTCGCGAACATCTTGGTCAATGGAGATTGAATAAGCGTGGTGTGGAAGGCGAAACAATAATACATCTGTTGCTGAATCGTGAGGAGCCAATGTGTAGTGAAATTGCTAGAATATTAATAACACGTTATCCAGGCCTTGCTAACGACATTTACCTCGGCGACGAAATGTTCGGTAAGGATACAATAGCAAAGTTAATTTAATTTTTAAAAAAAATTTCATTTCCATGGAATATACAACTATTTACTTTTTGGCCTTATTAATTTTCAATTTAGAAACTTACAAAACATGCAACAGCTTTTATCACTAATTTTTGCCTTTCGTTGTTACTCGAAAAGGCGATATTTTAGGTCAAAGTGCATTGCATCTAGCAATTGTTCATGATGATTATGAAACGGTTCATTTATTACTGCAAAACTCAGCAGAAGTGAATGCCCGGGCTTGCGGGACATTTTTTCTTCCTGAAAATCAGAAGACATCCCGCAAATCAACTGATTACGAAGGTACCTATTATTTCAGGATCAGTTTATAAAAAAATTTTGATACAGTAATGCTCGAATAATATAAATCTGACCTTTATGTTTAACATCCGAATTTCAGGATATGCCTATTATGGCGAATATCCATTAGCATTTGCTGCTTGTTTCGGCAACAAAGATATTTATGATTTGTTGATACAATATGGGGCTGATCCAAATCTACAAGATATGTTCGGCAATACCATTCTACATATGTGTGTAATCAACTACAGCAATGTAAAATACATCTTTCAATATTCATAGAAATTTTTATATTGTGTTTTCTCACAGTATCGATTATTGGAGCAGATGTTGATAGATTGATAACTTGTCAAAGTCAATAAGACATTTTCATATTGCTGTTTTGTTGATACAGAAAGGTGCTGATATTCGCGCATTATAGTCAATGTACAGTTATGCAGTGAGACATTGGGCGAAACCCGCGGATCCAAATATTGTGAATGCAGCTGGCTTGACACCATTGACGCTTGCAACAAAACTTGGACGAAAGGATATCTTTGAAGAGATGCTGGAGTTGATGAAAGTCGTATGTACTATCATGGGTTACACAGAACTAATGTTGTTTGACTTCTCCAGTTTTGAATTGAGAAAATTTTCAGGAATTTTGGAGATTTAGCGATATGACGTGTAGTGCATATCCTCTTACAGCCTTAGATACTATTCGCCCCGATGGTTCAACAAGTTAGCATTTTGCTACTATTCATTTGATAAAATTTATCATACATGTATTTATTGATTCGTTTGCAGAAAAAAGAAAAAAAAAACAATGCAAACTTTGGGTGGAATCAATTTTCGTTTAATCAATCTAGTGATTAGGCTATTAGTGATTTAACCACATTACTTTAGCTAGCAAACTTTCTTCATTTTCTTATAGGTTAAGTTCGATTTCGTGGAGAATGGTAACGAAATAAGTAAGAAATGTTTTTATACTTGTTATTAATTTTAGCTTTTAATTACAGATTATGATTCAGCATTGATGACTGTGATAAATGGTAGTACCAGTGAACATTTAGATATGATTGGTAGCGAGGTAATCCAGCGGCTTCTTGCTGACAAATGGAAAGCTTTTGCATCGGTATACTTTTTCGAATTATTGCTAATCCAACTGTTATCCTCTATTTCGAATATTGATATCTAATTTTACTCCATATTCAATGCAAATGGCTTAATAATTACAGAGGAAATTATTTGAAAGGCTTGGATTGCTCATTTTACATCTCATATTTTTGTGTTTTGTTGTTTATATGCGACCGCCTGAACCGGAGCGACTTACGTATAAATTGATTGCGACAGAATGGAATGACTGGGTATGTCGTTCTCATTTTTCATTACTTAATATCATTATAAACTAGTGATATTTTACATTTGATTTTAATTTTGTTTTTTGTTGTATACCATTTCCAGCGAATCCACTTATCGGTAACTATTAGGCGGTGTGAGAGTGTGATGGAAGTTTTATCATAGAAGCTTCAAATAAGCTAGAAATACACTGCTATACATTAGCTATAAAGGCCTGGCAAGTTTGTCCTATCAGTAAGCTGATAGCAATTAGACTAAATAGAATGTTATAATGGTTAACTGTGAGCGTTGTTTAGACCATGCATGACCGTATTCAGAATGCGGGTGCAACGTTACCGAAAAATGCGCTATATTGCGTAACCGGATATTTCCGGCAATCCTGGTGATTCATTACTTAATTTCTTGCAGGTGCGGTTATTCTTTGAAATTCTAACAATAGCCAGTTGTGTGTTCTTTGTTTTCTTTCAACAGTTTAGCGAACTAAGAACTCAAGGATTTTACGGATATATCAGAAATTTGGTAAATCTTTCCTGCATCATAAGTTCCATCTTCTGTGGTTCTTCTGCCGTCTTTTTTTCCCTCCCTTCCATCAATACCATTCCTAATTACTCATTATTGATATTATTATTATTATTATTATTTCATTACAGAAAACGGCCCCAGCTAAAATTGTATTTCTTGGTGCCAATATATGTATTCTTACATGTGTACCTTTCCGTATATTGGGCAATGTTCAAGCTGAAGAAGCTTTATTAGTCTTTTCATTACCGGGTTCTTGGATATTTTTCCTTTTCTTTGCCAGGTTAATAATTTTTTTCAAGCTAAACTTCAAGTATATCAATTTTCAAGTAGATTTTGTTATAATGATATTAAGTTAAGTTGAAATTAATAGAAATACATCAGTCTTTATTTTTTATCATGTATTTTGCATGTCGTTTATTGGATGCAAAAAGTTTGTTTGCAGAAGTGCCAAATTAACGGGACCATTTGTGCAAATGATTTATAGTATGATTGCTGGTGATATGATTCGCTTTGCTATTATTTCCGCTATATTTCTAGTCTCATTTTCGCAAGGTTCTACTTCTATTTCTTTTTTTAAAATGCTCATTGTTTGGCCAATTATCATCTCAAGTTTGTCTAATCATTCAGGTTTAGCCGAACACAGTCGTTTTTCCGAAAAGAAACTTTGAGAATTATAAGATTTATTCCATACCCTTATAAGGCTTTAGTAGTTGGAATTCCGTGGGACTTCCTAATTAAACAACTATTAACGTTGCCTTACGTGACGTGTTACTTATATTCTTCCGTTTCAGTGTTTTATTTTTTGGGAAAAGATATGCACGCGAAGCAAGAGCTTAATCCGTTAAATCCAGATTATTGCGAAGTGAAAGGCTATGATATATTTACGTATTCTTCTTTTTTGGAAACGTTTATTACACTGTTTCGTGCTAGTATGGGTGGTTATGATGTAAGTTTTTTAGCATAGTTTTCCAAAATATTTCACTGATAACGATATGTTTTCGTAGGATTGCATTCTGAAGATGATATAAATGATCGTTTATTTCAGTATGAGGAGTTTTCTTGTGCTAATTACGAAGTGTTAACAAAGATATTATTCGTACTTTATATGTTCATAATGCCGATCATGTTGATTAATATACTTATTGCCATGATGGGTAATACTTATACAACAGTTATCGCACAAGCTGAAAAAGCTTGGAGGCAGCAGGTCAACATTTTTTTTTTTTTTACCGTTTGAAGAGGAAAAAAAAACCTCTCATAAAAATGATGCGAAAATTTCCAAAAGTAAATATCAATACGAAAAATTGCATGATGTTGCTTTCATTAGAACTTTCTCGAGCTTTTCAATATGATACAAGAATGATAGTTGCTGGATAGTTGTGTCATATTCCTGGAAGTTTCATGTGAACTATTGATTGTTAGTTAGTTAATGTCAAGTGGACAAAATCATTTACAATTTATCTATCGGATTGAAAAAATAGAATGTTTTGTTGGCTAATATCTTGAGATTATTTCAAGAAATTCATGTGTAGCGTATTCTACATGCAATGATACCATGGTGGAATTCGAATTGCAGTGAATAATGGAACATTCCTAAAATACTTTATATTAATACTTTTCAGTATGCGCAAATTGTAATGGTACTGGAACGATCAGTGAGAAAGGAGAAATTAGCAGCGTGCCAATTAGAATACAGTATTAGACTTAATGAAGCTAATGATGCTGGTATGGAAATACGTGGTCTAATGGTCATCAAACAGACGAAGAAAACTCGAGCTAGGCAGAGGAAGCAGGCTATCACTAATTGGAAGGTTGTTTTCTTGGTTTTAGAGTATGAATTAACCGTGTCATACACGGCTATTTACTTTTTATTTGGTTAATTAATTTCAATACATCAAAGAATTTGTATTTTCGCCGAATTGTTCATGTATTACAGACGATTGGTCGGAAAGTGATTCATACCGTGGGAAGGTTAGGTGTTGATTATGCGCAAGAATTACTTCATTCATATAATTGTTTAATTGATGAACCAGCTGGTGCTGTAATACTTAGGCGAGATACTGTATTACCACCAACAAGATCTATGGTAAGTCAAAAAAAGCCACTACTACTACTAATACTGTAAGAATTGCTTATTATTTATATTGACTCATACAAATATCACTTTTATGGAAGTAAAAATTTAAACATTTCGACATATATAGCAATGAATATTTTCCACTTAATAATAATTAAGAGCAATAACTCGTCTTTTTTGTGTAAGACAAGATCACGAGCTCAAGGAAGTCCAATAAATGTGCAAAATGAAGGAAAAATAGAACACATCAGTGATGGCTCAATCGAAAAAGAAGTAATTGCAACTAATTGTATCAGTCAAACATCTCTTCAATGTCAATCACCTCGAGACTTTAGTAAGTATTCAGTATTCATTAATAAACAGATATTCAGATTTATGTCCCTTAGGCTTTCTTTGTATTGCGATAAGATTACCATGTTATAATGAGTAATATCAAAACGTAGCAGAGGACATTTCATATGAGTTAAGGAGATACTACCACATGTTAGTTACCTAATGGTATTGGGAACCATTTTAAATGACCAATTGAAATGTTTCACAATTTTAGTCAAGTATATGTACGACATGTATATATGTGACATAGTCTAACATACCATTGCTGAATAACCACATAAGACTGATAGCGCTTTATATTGAAAGTTATCAGTTACGTTAAAGTGAGGTTTTTCTTTCATTTTAGAGCTAATAACAACCAAACAAAGTACAACTATGATTCTGGAAAAGCTGCCGTTGCGGAAAACAGTACGAGGGCATCAGTTGGTTCCTTCATTGGATATGCCAAATATGCCAGCTGCTGGAACACCACCACGAGCAGTATCGCCGCGGATTCGAAAGGATATGTTTCGGCGAAAAGACAGTTTCTGTGCAAGTTCATCATCTGTTAGCTCCAGTACACAGGTAAGAAACATTACTTCAAAAAATTCATTTAGTTTTATCAGATCAACTGCAACAATCTTATCATTCCAACGACAAAAATGATAGCTCTTCCTCTTATTGCTTAACTGCTCACCATGTTGCAGTTTGTTATTTAAGTCTATTGTTTTGTCACTGTTCTTTATTGCTATTACAAAGGACTATTAATCAAATTTAGGTTTGACATAGAGAATAACGAAGCGTTAAAGAATGTGACAACTGCAGTAAACTTCAGTTTCACTGGCTGAATTCTTGATATGTTCTCAAATCTGTCTTGATTATAATTATTCTGATGCCAGTTTTGTTTGCCTTATCGATAAAAAATTTACGATATGGTGTGTAATGTTGAAGAAACAAATCATTTTTGTATTTATAAGTTTAAGCATTCTTCCACTCTTACCTTATTTTCATAAAAGTAACCTCTTAGAATGATGGAAAACAGACAAAGCCGTCAAAGAAGATGATAAATCGATCCATGCACGATGCCGAGCTCAAGTTGTCAGATTTTCGTGATATTCATGGGAGCTTTGCATAATGTTTTATTTCGACAGATATTTGAATTAATATGAAGGTTTAATTGGGAATGAGAAAATAGGATTTTTGCGCTTCTGTAGCATAAGAGAATTTTTGCGCTTATGTAGCATAAGACCGTTTAAATGAATGTTTAGATAGAAGTATGATAATTATAGGACTGGAAAAATATGTGAAAACCAGCAATGTACAGTAACATGGATAGTCCATTTAGTTAATTTGAGCAAAACGTTAAATGCTACTGTATGGGATAAGTCAATATCAGTATTGGTCGAACATTCAGCATACCGTATCTTCTAGTAGTGAAATAATTATTCATCAAGTAATTACACGATGAAATATGACTTTTGTCAGTGAGCCTTCTCCATATCAGTTCATTAAACGTGATACATTGAGTCATATTTCGCCTATTGAACTGTATATGATCAGAATAATATTTTTAAAAAATGTGTAATGGGAAATGAAGAAAGATTTGCGGAAACCGTTTTTGGCAAGGTTGAAAAGATGCAATTGTGAACAATGTTTTATTTGAAATTCCTGAGCAAAAAGTATATGAGTGTGAGTTATTAACAAAAATATTCCCTATTGACACAATTAATTGCAACAAGCGGCTCCTCAGAACGATTCGGATTGGAATATGCTAAAATTTCTTCGTTTGTTTTATACACACCATCAGGCCGATTTCGAATCCAACATATAACAACAATAAGGATGAGCAGAAAGAGGGAACAACCCGTAACAGCGACAACTATTGCTAAAAATAATTGAGAAATTTAAAAAAAAAAAAAAAAAAAAAGAAAGCTTCATGAGAAAATCTTTGTGTTCCTCAATTAACTTCATGCTTTATGGATTTCATATTCCTTAATGATCATTACTTTACGAATTTTCTATCTATCACTGAAGATATGAGTAGAAAAAAATAGCAAGAAAAATAGTTCTTGACCATCGGATAATTAATCATCAAAACTTACATGCTAAATTCAACGAAGAAGTGTGATTTTCAATGATAGCATTGATGTGAATGTCTGACAACGTTGATTTTTCTTCTTCTTTCGGCAATTGATCAAAAAACCTGAAATGTAATAAATTCCAAAAATTCATATTGAAGAGAAATAATTGCTGACAACACATTTAATTCTTTCAAAATGTTTGTACATTCAAATAATGTGTAGTGGTGACGTAAATTAGAGTGTACAGAAACAGTAAACAAATATACCTGAATGTTATTTCCGAAAATATCAATTAAGATTTCGGGTGTTATTTCTTGAATTTCTTGCATCAGGGATGTAAAATACAAAGCAGTCGGTTAAAAGAGAACAAAAAGAAATGAGAAACTCACATATGTTTATACGGACAACTTTCAAATCGTATTCCACCTCTGTATGATAGACGTGATGATAACGGATCCTTTAGAGGGAAAGCGATACCAACTTGTAATCTTGTTAAGCAACCCGTAAAATCTGCAATCAAAAGAAAATTACTTACAGCTGATAATAATAACAATAAATGTAGAGAAGATACAAAAATCTTAGATATTATTAATAATGTAAAAATTACTTTTATCAATGAAATTCCAAACATTAAGCTGTGGAAAGAATGACCAATTACCATTTATACGCAGAACATCTTCATCGTTAATCTGTAAAAATCTGAATTCCTTAAGCAAGTTAAATACAACAATTCATCAATATTGTTCAAAAAACTACCGCGATATTATATCATAACTATTAATAACATATATCAATGAAATTCTGAAACGTATATATCATCATCGTATTTCTACAATGTTTAATTACTGTTTCCAGCGCTCTCTTCTGGTAACACTAACGTCAAATTTTGGGAAAAAAGGCACATTAAGTTAGGACCGTAAATCTATTTATAGGTTTGATGATATTTTCAGCCAACCTGGAGAGTAAATTCAGTATTTTTGGCACAAAAAGTGACATCCGTGATTTCATTATTGTTAAATTTATGTATAGTGTCTTCGGCCTTATAGTGGAAGAAAAAACCATCGAAAACTGATACTTCGAGATAACCTGTGAAAATTAATAATAACATTTAATAGTTTCTTGAAAATATTTCTTCGATAATAAAACTTTACTAGGATTATTCACCAATTATTCACTATAGCAAGTTTCGCAGGATCGGTCATTAAACCTTTCATTCACTTTAATCAATATGTTGTTAACCGGTAGAACCGTCTCTTCCTAACTACTTAACAAGCGTAAATTTCTTCTGATCTGCTTGAAACTTTTGGGAATATACTCCGCCGTATCTTGACGGCATCTATCATCACTTCTACATCCGATGAGACTCTCAAAAGAGATTTTATAATATATCAAAATGTAACCTTTCTGATTGATAGTTAAATTAAACTGACAGTCTGCAAACAATGCCTTTGCTCTTATCAATGAGTAGTTTGAGGTAAATGATTGTACAGCTATCCGGAAACATGATGATACTTGAGCTGGATGTTGCCATGGGATTGCTAGTTCAGAATCCTTTGGTATAAATATACCGACATCTATAACTTCATTCTCTGTCTAACGAAGCAATCAAAATCGATCCTCTACTCGCTTTTATTATTTACTATACCTTAAAAGTGTTTACTTGCTAACAGTTGTTTGAATAAATCAATCAAAAATCCAGTAATCTATAAAACGGAAATTACCTTGGTCACATCTTTGACCAACAAATGGAGTATTGTTACAATTGCATTTGTGACTGTCATAAAATTCAATACATTGACCATGATTTAAGCAGTCATCACTCTTGCATGTTCCTTTTTCGCCAAGTTCGATACCCTAAATGAAAAAATATGCCGAATAATTAAACAGTCGGATATCTCTTACCATTCTGAACTGCAAAAAAATAAATTAATCTCTTCAAAAAAAAAATAAATAAATAAATAAATTTTACTTTTCTTAACCAATCTCGTCAGACAAAAGCTCAGATTGTGGGATCAAATATGCCGAACAAATAAAATAGGCGGGTACCAATTACCATCCCGAAATGCAATATATTGTAACAAATTTACATGATTTAATAATAAAATAAGTTGAAAGTGTCAATTTTGCCTTCCGAAATACTTGGTAACTAAAACAGGACGAACCCTCATGCCTCGTCCTTGCTTCCTGACCACTGATCGTAACATAATTTCATTGCCGCACAAGTACATATTTCGAATCTGACCAGCAAAACCTGACAAACCACGTTCAGTTCGTGACCCTGTAATTTATCGAGATCAATTGTTAAAACATGATATAGCGATCAGAGAAAAAAAGAATTCGGAAAATGCTTCACCTATGATCCAGGTGTGGACAATCGGAGGTACTATATAAACATTCAGTAAGCTGCTTTCGTTATCCACGTTTAACATCATTCCATTTACATTCACTTCCCAGTATACTGTATGCCATCTATTATCATTTACAAGCATTTTCGATTTGATTTCAAAAACTTTGTTTCCACTAACAACTTGTGCTACTAAACGTCCATCTGAAGATTGCTCAGTTAACAAAACATGATTGTTAAATTGAAATATATTTTTATGACCAGAAGGACAAAGTCATTCTTCCAAATGAATCAATCCTATGAATGCAACTAAGGGAAAGCTAGAAAAGTTAATTGCATTCTAGGAAAAATATATTAAACTAAGCAATCAACTAGGGAAAGCAAACTTTCATGAAACACTTCTGAACTAATAACCTGCAATATCGAGTTGATACCAACGTTGTCCATTCAACGATTCCCAAACAAAAATTGCCATTTGAGCATGTGACATGCGTATTTGAAAGTCGAGATCCATCACTGAGCCAAGCAAAGTTTGTGAACCAGCCAAACGAGCATTGCGATTCAGAAATGTTACTCCATCAAATACATCTGTATGAAAATGAAATTAGTTAGATGTGCTGATATAGGTTAAATGTGTTATTAGAAAACGGAGAATCCATTCTTTCTTTTCTATCGAAGTAATATCAGAATGTTTTTTATTCAAAATGACTACTTTGTATGTGAAATAATTGAATCAGTAAAAGTACACTTACGACGTTGGCTACAAATAAGAGGGCCAATAAAAACATTTATTGAAGATGTAGCTGTTGTGCCACCAAGATATAAATTCATCACTGGTAATAGTTGCATGTGAGAATTGTAGCCTTCATCAACACTATCTTCACCACTATCACAATTACACATGCTGAAAAGCTCTTGAAATATTTCTAAGTTATTTAAGGTATATTATGGATGAGGAGATAAGACATCATTCGAAATGTTTAATGCATGCCTGCGATGTGGCTCGAATTTATTACTTGTGTGAAGTTTACTAATCCAATAGCAAAATAATTAGCATATTTGAGAAAGTATCAAAACCTGTTGTGTGTACAGGATGAATTGGCGGCACATGGACACATCCTTGAATACGGTGGTGCATCACCCCATTGCATCGCATGTTGACCGTTTCGTGTACTATACCAGGATGATGGCCTTCGTTCTACACCGTAACTCATTAATTTTGCACCTCCTCGACATTCGTAACGCATGTACTGCAAGTGTAGTAACTGTTTGAGTAAAGTTATCAACAGGATTCATTAAACTTAGTCGTGTAACAATCCAAAAAAGTAAAGAACCAACTATTTAAATGAAACAAAATAGTACAAGGGATATGTATACCTGAACACAATTTTCAAATCCGTCGATAAAACGATCTAACTGATCGATGGCAACACCATAATCAAGTGACCATTTAACGGAACCCGGTTCATAATCTCCATTAATCGCTATATCATTATTTCCAAATTGATGGAATATTTTCGAAGTAATTCTTGTATCATCATAATCCTTGAAATTTCGTTCACATTGTACCGTAAGTGGCTCCAGTGGATTTCCACCATCCAGATCAATTGTAACATTCTTGCTTCTGATATGAGGATTCTTTAGAAAGAATTCTTCACAGGAATGATGCTTTCGTGCTAAATTATTTGCTATCATAACAGTTGGATTTATCATTCTTTAAAATTTTGTAAAAATTGGTGAGAAAAGACCAAAGATAATGATAGCATTGACAGGTATATGTATGGTTGTAGTTAATTCATCATATAATATCTCCTCTAAATTATCAAGCACAATTATCTCATTGATTTCGTAATGGATAACGATTAATAACTTACTTGCATGGCATGTTTTCCCGTAGTAACTATCACGACAATTACAATTGAAGTCATTAAGAGATATCTGCTCACAAATGGCATGATTCTCGCAAGGATTCGGGTGACATCTGAGAAAAATGTTTATTATTGGTTTTATTATTGTCGTAAGTTTTATACAACATGATCAATCTTTAATTTATTTATCGCGCATTAAATTATTTTCTTGCCAATATTTTTCATATATTTTATAAAAAGTTTGCACTTAAAATATGCTTTTTGAAGTCTCACTTTTGAACAGATGCTTGTATTTTAATGAAAGTACTAAGTTACATTAGTATATTAATACATAACAATATTAATTATATCGTCAATCTTACTTGTAACCGAAAACATATTTAGAAATTAATGATGTAAAAGTGAAAATTAACTAATTACTTTTCTTGAAAATGACATGCATCCAGTGTAACATTGCCGATTAATTCTGATGACTTAAAAGCTACAGTAGCTGATCGATAGCATCCAATTGCTGATAAATGAAAATGGGTAAGTTTTTTAACTAAACTTCGTACTGCATTTCCTTCTAACCAAAGTACCGTATAACTGTCCACATCAACATGTAATCGCGCTCCCCAAATCATCAGTGATAGAGAATGCCAACTGCCATCATTTACTAATTTACCTGTATTTCAGGATATCATGAAGATATTTGAAAATTTCGCTTATTGTACATCGAAGTGATGATAAGAATTTGATTTCTGCAGAAGATGATTGATACAAAACAATAAATGACACATTTGCAACTTCTGTTAGTATTTCGTAAAGTTTAAGATTAAATTCAAACCTAACTGTGGTAACTGCTCAACTTCAGACATATTAGCAAATAATGTTAAAACCAATAAGCCCTTCTTATCGAGTGCTATTCGGGCGAGAGATTTGTTGTTGGCATCGGTTAATAATAATATTGAGCTTGGCTGAGGTAGAATACGAAATTCGATCGAAAATGGTAAAAATGAAAATGGTATTGACACATAACCTCCAGTCATAATGGTCATTGGTTGTGATTTTGGCATCTGCAAATAATTTTTTAAATTTAATATTTTTAATATTTTCCCCTTGCAGCTTAAGCCATTCACCAAAGTTAAATTTGTTACTGAAAAAAAAAAATTAAATTTAGAAAGAAGAAAGTTTTTCTCCATCACTTAACTTCATTTTTCAGAAGAATTTAAAGCGTTTAAAAAAAGCAAAAAATTCTGCCTAAATTACTTTCATATTCTTAGTCTGTAACTTTAAATTCAACGCAGGCTTCTAAAATATAAAATGAAATAAATTTGGGTACTTGGCAGTCTTTGCGCAGTAATCTGGGTATTTCAGCCAAGAGGTCAATATTGTTGAGCATAACCCGAGCAAAACATCCATGATAACTCTTCTCAATGTCGGTATTCATATCATCCATTGGTTCCACTGGTCGTCCACCAATATGAATTTTTGTATCGAAATCTAATTTTCTATACAAACCGGACGGAGTAGTAGTATTCATGATAACACCATCAACATATAATTGTACAGAATCAAACCGATGAATCCAACGGATTTCATGCCATTCACCATCATTCAATGCTGTTCCGCCAGAAACTGTTGCTTGAGTAAGTGAGCCTGAAATCTGTTTTGAGAATTTCTATAATGTAAAATTAGAAGCAATCAACCAATAGAATATAACTAACTTACCAAAATCAAAAATAATAAAAATTTTGCCGTGAACAATTTGAGCAATTAATACATCGCCTTGTTCGGCCATAGAAAATACAAATATTCCATTTTCAAATGTGCGAAACATAACAATCAGATGATTTTCATACGTTGAAACGATACCAGCTTTATGCGTATCAACGGAATACATATTATCATTGAAATATGATATTGGCGTTGCTAAAAACATTCTTTTTAAACTATTCCATCTGTTACAGTTTAGGTCGTTTGACTATAATTAATTAATATCAAGTATTTTTCTCTTGAACTTGCTTGACAATTATGTCAATCTCCTGTATTCTCCAATCTTTTCAGCTATTATAATATCACGTTTCCTCTCTCTTTATCATGACCACATAATCAAAAGATTTGAACAAGTTATTTTAAAATATTTGAAAACAAAAAGCTTTCATTTGAAATACTTACAATATTTGCAGGCAGTGATTACGACAGTAGGAATGATATCAGCATCCGAACTATAAACGGGAACAATATAAATCCTTTTTGTAAGAACATCTAACGTCTGCCATTCAGAAGTCGTAGTTGACAGTGACGAATATAAAATCTTAATATCAAATTAATAATGAAATGTAAATGACATTTTTCAACAAAAGTTGGTAGGATTGATATATTTCGAGATCGTATGGATTTCGAAAATCAATTTACTAGTGGGGTTTTACTTTTATGGTGCAAATTGTCCTGTTGAATGCCACAGCGGTCGCTATAGATACATGGAAATCTTTTAACATCCTGGAACTTTTACGTGCACTAAAATTTGATATGTGGTTCTATACTACATTATTTGTTACTAAATTATAATTGGTATCAATAATTGCTTTTCAAATATAAAAACCACAATTTGAATTTTTAAGAGAAATGTTGATAGCATTCAAACATACCAAAGGCGATCCATTAGGGGTTCGTAGCTGAATCCTGGCAGTGTGATCATCACTAACTTCGATATATACATAAAATAATGATAATGGAGCCAAAACGGTAATCCTTTGAATTATATGTAGGAAGCCAAGATCGATGCTTAGCGCAGAAAAACTTTGTTCCCCGCAGCTTAAGCCATCCACCAAAGTTAAATTTGCTACTGAGAAAACAAGCTATCGTTTAATCATTTAAAAAAAAAAAAAAAAAAAAAAAAGAATTATGCCAATTTTAGTGTGGTCATTAAAAATGAATGAAATTTACTGCAAAACCGATATGCATTAAATCAGTTTTCCGTTCAGTTTCATTAGATTTTTCAAACTGAAAGATTAAACCATAAGTTCAAACAGCAAAGGAAATGAAATAAAAACCTGAACTCATCAGAAACAGAAGAAATTAAAAGTGGGATGACATAAAGAAAGGACAAAATACATCAGTGAAACTTTACCTGAAAGAAACGAAAAAGTAGGTATAAATAAGATGAGGAAAAGTGGCAGTGGATAGAAAGATTGTTGTCGCATCGAAGTATTCAACTTTTCAGTAACCAACTTCAGGAAGTGGTTGCAGGAGATGGTGACCAGTACGGATAACACAATGACCAGTAGAGAACCATCATTGGATGGCAGTACTACACAGCTGGTTATATTGTACTGTACAGATGATACACATCATTGATAGTCAAATGGGACAGAGCAGCATAAATTGGCTTGATGAAATATGACCTTAGACAGCTGTTTACTCTGACAGGGATGATGGACAATGGGAAATGAGTAGCCAGATGAGGAACTGTTAGGGATTGAACAATGACCGAAGAAACTTAAGCTTCTTAATGCTGTCCTCGTTCATAAATAGCCTAATTGGAAATCTGCAACTGGCAGAGTAACTAGCAATAAAGCAGCTGCAATAATACGACCATCCATTTCCCTTGGCTCTCTTCACGATCTGTGCTGCAATTTTACCCTCTGCTATCCCTCTCCCAAATACTTCATTCCTTCCTGGATGATAGATTTGATGCTATAGAAGGCTGCTAGGCTACCAACCAAATGCATATATTTAAATAAAATGAAGTTTATTCATAGTAATAACTCATCGTCTGGCCTAAATAGCAGCTTTTCGTTTAAGCCTTTCAGCTTTCGGCAAAATCAACCATGGCCAATGGTCAACATTCAAAGCAACTCATTTGAAAGATGCATTCAGCAGATGAAATGAAAGCATCTATCTTGATCTCTCTTTAGCACAGTATTTGCTTTATCCAAATGACCATCAATAATATCCCTCAATTCTCTCTCTCTCTCTTTGACATTGTCACGATGGGTTATTCTTGATCATTCGTTGGAAAAAAAAAAAAAAAAAATCGTATTATCAGATAATCTGAAGAAGAAATTTATAGACGCAGAAAAGAAAGAGTAACAAACGCAACATATATTGAATACTTCTCTTAGCATGAATTGCTTTTTGAAACAAAAAAAAAAAGTGTTAAAAATAAGTTTGGAAATGTAAAAATTTGTGCAATGATGAATTAATCGTGAAAAGTGAAAAACTAATGTGATGATAAGTTTCCATACTTTAGATATTTGTAAAATTAAAGATCTATAGGTCATTTATCCTTTGTGTCTTAGTTCACCTCATCTAAAAGTGGCTTAGCTGATTGATGTATTAGAAAAGTATCATCAATCAGCAGTATATTTTTTCCATTAATTATCGTTTATCTTTTCCACAACCGCAACAGAGTCTAACTTTTCTTTACGTCAAACATCATTATTTTAAGAATATCTCTATTTGTGCTAAAAAGAAAGTTATAATTAAACTGTGCAATAATCTGAAAACTTATCTGACATCTATAAGTTTCATTTCTTTTTTAAGTGGTAGTTTTTATGTTGAATAATGAGAGTAGTGAAAAGGTTCTCCAATGTTTTACAATGATTATCATAGCTTATTCAAGTATTATTAGATGATATTTGAAATCTTAAATTATGCTAAATAATTCATCGAACAACAAATTCTATGAAGATATTCAAATTAGCTTCAGAATACAAATTTTACAATCCAGCGCTTTACGATTAACAGCATGTTAACGCTCATAAAGTTTTCTTTGCTGTTTAATCAGAGAACTGATAAAACTGCTCATAACGATGAAGCATATCAACCATTATCAGATGTTTCGTTCTACTCTAATCATTTGATACTTGTAGGTGCATGCATTATATGTCATGCAAGAAGATTTTAACTTAAAGTAATGCATTTATATTTGCTATCCTATAGTTTCCGGTATCATCCTTTGCTTATATCAATATGGTCGTGTTGAATTACAGATAAGATTACCAGTTTGCATTGCTATTTTGTCTCTGACATCAGTCGCTTATGATTAAACTACAAGGTAAGTAACGATAGTATCTGAAATGAAACTAACTTTTCTGATCGCTTAATTATAATTTTCAATCAACCCATTCCTAAACCAATCTATATTTTTGATTCTAGCGAAATGCACATTTTCAATTTGAATTCTTCACTTCCATCAAATTCTATCAATGATTGAATAATAGGATTAATTCGAAATGTTACCATAAACATTTGATTATTTCTTTTCAGCTTAACAACACTCAGACAGTCAACAGTTGTGTTCAGAGCAAAGCACATAAAAATGTTAGGAAAAAATTGCAGATGTCGCAGCAACTGCAACATTTTTTTCTTAAATTGTTGTTTTTCGCTATTGGCTGATTTCCAAATGATGTGAAGAAATTCATTAAATGAAAGTCTATGTAAAGATGACAAAAATTGCTTTAATAAAATTATTGAAGGCAATGTATGCAAACAATGTCATTATCAAAAGCAACATCATTCGCAGTGTTGTTGATATTAACGAAAATCACGATGATCATCGATTATCAGACCAAATCCGATCTTTCTACCACAATCAACCGAAATTTATTACTTTACAAAGATGCTCTTGTGGATACGGCGTGTGAAGAAGATGAGCATAGCCTTATGAGTTTGCTTCCTTCTGAAATTTTTTCAAAATCTTTTGTTTTAAAGTTCATTCCAATGATTTATGAGGATCAGATGGGAAAAGTTTAAGCAGTGCAGGTAACGTCATCAGTTTTTCTGCTACTTCAAAATGAGATTCCATTCTTAGTTTTCGTCTAAATGTTAATCTAAAAAGCGATTTCAAGTAAATGCCGATAACGTCATCACTCTGGTTGCTTCCATTCCGATTACAACCACGTGAATATTCAAGGTTTTCTCGCTCTCATTTAACGGATAAGGATTTCATTGAAATTTTATGGAAGAATTTTTAAATTTAAGGATTTCAACAAAAAAATTAAATTTTAAACTGATTGCTCACTTCTGTAACTTTTTTCTTAAAATCCATCGTCATTAAATAACAAATTTATTTATTTAGCAGATACTATGCTTTATAAACAGTCATAGTTTGATTGTACTGATCGTTTCTTTGTCAAGCATCTACCTCACTCCTTGCGCCTTTTTATCTTTTCAGAAGGAACTTCAACAGCTTATCAAAATATATGATGAAATATAGTAACTTAATTAAATCATTACTTTATCAATTAATGTCACCTTCAATAGATCAAATTTTGATGACGTTTCACACCCAATAATGAATTGCGCATTTACTGTGAAAACGTCAAGAGTAAATCGATTGATGAAAATGATACTTATCCCAGGTTATATCTAGCAAGATGTAACAAAGTATTAATTAACAATAACGTTTCGCTGAACTAAGCTTACCTGAGATTATTTCAATTTTCTTTTCTTGAGATATTTTAAATTCGGGAAGAAGAACATTCATTGTCCGAAGTGACTAATACGACTTACACTATTTTTAATTTTAGATTCTTTTTTGAATATCTTATTCGCAGGTATAATAAATGCTCAGTAGAGCATAAAAGGTGGAGAATTTTTCAAGTGCTTTGAAGTTTATTAAATTGTAAAGTGAAAGTTGGATCATACACTATTTCATTTTTTATGAAACATTAATTGGTATTGTTAATGGTTTATTATCGAATGCATTTGGTGTTAATTGGAATCATACAAATTACGCTGATGGTTTAAACTTTAACCTCATGATGAATTACTGTACACATCAATTTTACGAAGAATTGATGCCAAAGAAGTATTAGAAAGACTTGTGGCAATCTGTTGCACTTAAACATCATACAGAGATACTTTACCCAGGTTATCACTATTGTATATTCATTATGAATAATGATTGGTTATCACTAGTCATCAGGATGATTAACATAATTAAATTATCAGCAAACACTCCAAATATCAATTTATGTGAGCTTAAGAAATAAAGTTTGCCATGAATGAAACAATTCTTGACCTATCTGTTAATTGTTTCAGGCATCTGTTGTTTGTGAATATCCAATGATTTCTATAAAAAATACCGATTCACCCCCTAAAAGTTTGGAAAAGATAATGCAAGAATTATTGTAAGCTTTTGTTCATTAATGGCATGTTATGTTTTGTTGAAAATTTGTCCATTATAAAATTTACATATCGCATTTATATTTTTTAACAATAGTAATTTCGCTGATTCTAAAATTTACATATGATCATTTTATATGCTCCAAGACAATTAAATGAGCGAAATCACTTTCGTTTTTTTTTCCTTCCTTGATTTGGTCGTTTAGCTTCTTAGCTCCGTTTTCTATTTATTCTGTAAGTCTTTTTAGGAATTCGAATGATAAACTTAAACGTGAATATATACGTCTTCGTAAATATATACTAAACCTAAACATGGATATATATGCATATATACCATGCTTAAACGTGTAATTTCTTTTGTAAACAGAAAATATTTAAGTTTCATTACGTATTCCATGGCGCTCCTTTTGGCGGAGAAGGGAAAAAGGTGGAAGGACGTCATTCTTTTTAACTCACGAATTTCTACTATCGTTGATATAGCTTTAACCAGGATATGAACAATGATATTGTTCAAGGTTGACCTTAAGTCAATTTCGTTTTTAGAGAACTTCGGTATCTTCGGCTTTGTAACGACCAACTGAAGAAGGTAGGATATTCAATGATTCAATCACTAGAACAAAAATGAAATGCATCCGAACTAAATAGAATAATCATGAATTCTAATGCTAAATTCTATGTCTGCTTACCAATAGATACCTATTTCTATTCTACTTCTTATAGATTCTTTTAAGATTTCATTTCATTGATTTCAAAGGAATAACATTACCTAACAATAATTTTGCATCCTATTAAATTATAATTTTGAATGTATTTCATAGGCGTTTTCCGCAATATTTTTGGCTTCTCGGACATTATTTTGATTTGAAAAAGCCTTAATAGGCTGTTTTAACAAGACTTTAAATGAATCCAAAAGTTGTACTTTTCCCAGAATTCATTTCCGAATATCTGTTCTGTTCATTGCGTTTTACATTAGATCACATTTGATATCAGATCATATCATCACATGATTCTACTGCTAACAAAATTAGGATAAAATTATAGAATACGGACGTTATGGCTGGAAAACGCTTTGTACCAGGACGAAAAATGAGTAAACCAACGACGACATTCGAGAAGAAAAAACAAATCATTGAGGAACGAATTGCTGATGTGAAAGAAAGTATGGTTGCTTTGCGCATCACAATGCAGGAAACTACCGATGTAAGCAATGTCAAACTACCAACTTCTTTCTATGCAATTGTTTTTTTTTTTTTCATTGTTCTTACAATGTTCAGGAAGTGAAAGGTGTATTCTATCGTGTCATGCAATTGCAAAACATCGTCGATAATGTCTCGGAAAATGTGAAAATACAACTGGATGAATCGAGGAGAATTCGTGAAAAAAAGGTTAACTTTCAAAACACATTTTTCTAAGATTAACGGTATTGGACAATAACACAACCCTTCATTTCATATGTGTTCATTTATAAATAGGCTTCAGATTCATCAACAAGAAATGTTATTTGAATTCTAAGTACAAATATAAAATATAACAAATATTTGGTTGTAGATTCTAGAACACAAACGTCTCATGGATAAATCGAAGCGCCTGTTGGATGAATCTAAATCTCTGATAGATGCGTTCGAAGATTACGTCAAGCAGAATCGTAAACGGCAGCAGATTCCTATGGTATCCTTCGAGTTCCAGAATAACAATAAAAATTAAGTTGTCGTCTTATTATGCAAAAATCCCAATAGAGTTGCTAGCATAGTCCAGCAAGAAAAGCGCAGGTAATTATTTACGAAATTGATTCTAAAAATTTCCAGGTGTCGTGTGATAAAAGTAATATCGTAGTTATTAATATCAATGATATGAAGTTTTAGGCTTCGTGACGCGGATGAAAATATTTTGTTGGCAATTGATGATCAGCAACCAGGTAAGAAGTTCAATTCATTTAATGATTATCAGTGATTCTCACGTGTGACAAATATCGTATTAATTACTAACTAACACATTTCCAAGCTCGACTTTGATCCATAAGTAAACTTTTTTAAGGATGTTCCGGATATCAATGTTATGGCTATGAAGGTAACAACGGCTATAGCAGTGGTAAAAATTTCGAGTGAAAAGTTATCAGAAAGTAGTCGAAGATGAACAATGAACTATCTGAAGGACTTTTTCTCTCTTTTTTTCTATTTCTAAAACATACTTTGTTTAGCGTGATATTACCAGAAAATTTGAATTTGTCTAGCTCAAAGTTTCAAAAAATACGGGAAAAAATATGCGACAAACTTTAATCAAAGCCCTGTAATCCGAAAATATTTTTTTTACTCAATATTCCATCTTCATTAATAAGTCACTAATTAGCGATATCGTTGATAAACAATATTCCATTGATTTTTAATGATTATAAATCAGTAAAATTACAGTGAGGATGATCGTGCACATAAATTTACAACTTTTCCATATATAATCTAATTTAGAACCAAATGAAAGTGGTAGAGTATATTTAAACGCATTTAACTTAGCATAGCATTAAAAGTTCAATTTAAGATTTTACATGATACATTCCTCTCAAAATTTATATTGCCATACAATTAAAAAATTTTAAAACGGAAAATACAAAATATTTATTCTTCGTTAATTTCAATTATGTCTATTTATATCCTATATGTTTTTTTCTTTTTTTTTTCTTTTTTCACTGTTTCAAAACTTCCAATCATCGAACGTTCTTCTTTTCATACAAATGTAAAAATGTTCATTATACGTACGTGTTTCTTCATATAAATGATATCCGTTTTATCCATTTTCTTACTTCTTGCTGTTCTGTTATTTATATTTAACAAATAAAATAAAAAATTTTATTACACATATATGTGATAATGACAAATTACAATAATAAAGGATACACGTAAAAGTGCAAAAAGTATACGTCAAATTGTAAACGGAATATGAGGAAGAGATGGAAATTTTCATTACGACCCACTAATTAAACGATATAGCATATTTGGTTGATTTATTGTCCGATATGGTTTGATAGAGAGGATGGAGCGGGGGGGACGGGGGGAGATATTGGGAGGTTTTTTTTTTCTTGTTTGATTGTGGGATTTGTATGGAATTGATTAGTGTGGAGAAAAGGATGGGAAAGAACAAAGAATAATAGAGAATAGTTATAATAAGCAGTATGAGATGATTTAACTTAGTGCATTTTTATATAATTTTATCACGAAATTATTTCAGAGTTTTTCTTTTCACGATAGTGCTCTTCTTTAGATTATTTATATCGTAATTATACAATGAGCCGCAGGTTTGTCATTTATTTCATTGATTTGGTTGATGTTTATGCACATACATTAAGTGTAAATGTCATGACGGTTATAATATTGCCGAAATAGGAGCTTCAGGCAAGCTGAGAAAGTATTGTGACGAGATTTGATAATCTGAAGTAGTGAAGTAGCAGTGGATTAAATAAAGTTGTTGAAAAACTGGTATGATAGCCTCTGTTGGGAGGTCTGTCTGTCGACGGTAGCGTATTGACTATTTGTAATCAGGAGATGCGTTTTACCGATAACTGGACAACAATTTTGGTTATGTTAATCGGAATTGTTCAATATGTTCCCTGTAATTTTGAGCATTTCTGTTCCCCAGTTACAGTTTGATAGACAAGCATGAAGACTCTTGGCACTCACTGGCAATCTATCTTTCGGTTATTATGCGATAGAACTTAAAAACCGTGCAGCAGTTTCTTTATTGTACGGGAGAAGATACTTAATATAAGTTGAACTGTTGTAGAATTGCAACTTTACATTCGTCGGGTAAAAAATCAAGGAGCCCGAGCAGCAGTACTCCTAGTGATGATGAAAAGGGCCAGCAAGGATTTTTTGTCGGCGGTAGCGAGCAGAGGTAAACTTGATTTGTCTTAAGCTTTTTGCTACAGTAATTTCTGCAAAGGCTTCGCATGTATGATCTTCGTAATTTTGCTATGTGAAAGAATAAAGAATCATCAAAGTTAGGTTTTCGTAACTGCTTGAAAGTATGTGAATGTGGACCATTCACTCCCTTCTGTTCTGTTAAAACTTCGTGGAAAGATAAGTCTGAGATACGAATTTAGGAGATAGTGATGCAATTAATAAGAATTTACGTTGGACACAATATGTTTACGTCTCATTATCATTTAAAAGTATTTCAGTGGGAATCTAGTGCTTGGATCAGATAATTCACGTAGTGAAGACTTCGTTTCACAGTTCTTCAGTTCAGCTCGTGCACATGGTGCTGAACCTCTGACACCGGAAGAGAATGCCAGATTAGGAACTCGTGATGCAGTGAAGTTTGCCTCGGGTACTAAAGGCTATCGTTTGGGAGATGGTGTACAGTCGTCTGAGCTGGTTGAATCGAAGAACTCTGTTCCAGTTAGTATTTTGATGTTTCTTTCGTAAATGCGTTTTTGGGATTTGTTTTAATAATCTTTTCGCTGAAATAAATGTAGGGTAGCCAGTCCTACTTCTGTTTCAGCAAGAAGTGATACTCATCATGTGGGAAAATGGATTCACTGTAGATGATGGGCCACTTCGACTGTACAGTGACCTGCCAAGTCATTCGTTTTTGCAGTCGATTAGCGAAGGGTAACTTTCAATTTGATCAGATAAATTATTCGCGTTCTATGTGTACTTTCGGAAAGTTTTGAAGTGTGTAGGGATGATGTAAAGTATTTTTGACTAGGTATTGGTGTACTTTTTTCGAGAACTAGGACCACAGCTAATTTATTGGGTCTTCCACCTAAAACAGTAGTTATTTTGTTGAGAGATCCGAAATTGCGATGGTTAAAACCTTTATGAATTGCGATTCTGAGTATCATATTGACAGTGTAGAATGGGGATACTTGACATGTTAAACAAGCCGAAGAAAGACAAGAAAAGAAGACTTGGTGACTAACTGAGGTTAGAGAAATCAGATCTAAACCGGCTTCTAAGTTGAAGGAAGAACTCTACTAATGGTATTACAAATCTTTTTAAAGAGTCCACATGGTGTCGTGCTTGATATAAATATGTTCGTTACAAAATTTGTAGTGGTTTACGCATTATAAATGCAGTTGTTCTTATGGAGTATATGGAATATGTTGCTTCACACTTGTATTTAAAGCAGTTTAGACATATTCCGAACGAGATAATACGGAAGTATCCAGGTAAAACTATTGACATTCGCATGGAACGTCGTTTGGAACCGTATGTAGTTAAACCGAAACCGTTCAGTGGACAAGGACAAAGGCTAGGTGAACTTGTTCCTACTATCGCTGCTGCAGAAAATTTGGAGGAAAGATCGAGTAATGGTGCTAATTCTGCAAACAGTGGGTGTGTAGGTAAGCTATGTTTATTACGTCTTAGCAAAAAAAATTTGGTATGATACTGTTCACTCTATTCGTCTTCATATTTATAATGCTTAATGAATAGCAGCAAATTTTGTTCTTGAGGATATTACTTCACGATGCTTTGTTGAAATATTTTTTGTTTATTGTTTCCTCTTTCAGGATGTATGTATTCTAGCATGTACTTCTCAAGTCTGCCATTTATATGTTACAGAGTGTCACTGCATGTGTGTCATTCAGTGGTCTAAAAGTAATTGGGTTTTGATGATTTTTAGATTCTGATTGTGTCAAGAAAGCTCAAGAAGCGATAAAGCTAGTTGACGGAGAGCCCGTTACGCATGTGCAAATTCGACTGCCGAATGGAGTGCGGATTGTCGGGAAATTCAATCATAATCACACAGTTGGAGACATTCGCAATTTTCTCGTAATGTGAGTCACAGTTTTTCAGTCTAGTCGTTTGTACGTACATTCATTTCCAATTGCTTTTAACCATGAACTGTGTCATTAATGCTACAACTAAGTGCAATACCAACTGTTACGATATTTTTTAGCGCAGCACCACATTATGCCTTCCAGCCGTTCAATTTGATGACAACCTTTCCGAATAAAGTGATCGAACAAGAAAACATTTCCCTGAAAGAAGCAGGTTTATTGAATGCAGTTATTGTTGCGAAACTTGTGTAGTTCATGTTCTGTATAATTCTTGCTATTTTACTTCATGTCCCTTCACTTCCTTTTTACAAGGCAACTTATCTGTTTTGCTGTAACGTTTCAGTAATGTCAATGTGTAACACATAGATAAGAAAACCTTTTTTATACTGGAAGGAGAATATCACGCATGATATTTCTTTTTCCAATTTTTTTATGAGAATGATTTGAACAGCTGTGTCAAAAGACTACAAATAAAATTTTTGTTTTATGGCAATGTTCAGCGTACTGGCTTTCCACGTTCTTTGTATCTTATTGCGTTTTGGACTTTTATAGAATTGAAGGTGCTTAATCACTGGTGGGAACGAAGAGGAAGAGGGAAAAATGGAGGAGGAAGGGGCCATAAGGAGAGGAAAGTAAATTAAACAGAATGTTGTTCCATGATCTGTTTGGTATCATGAATTTCTTCGAAGAAATTCGTGCCTGATTCTAATGTCCAACGGTGCCGCAAGTAAGCGATGCATTGTACTAGTTATGAGGATAGTCTCTGCAGTGTTGGGGGTGTCCTTTTTTCCATATACTATCATCGAAAAGAGTGATACAAACATGCATTCGTTTGTGCATGGTATTTTTTAGTCTGGAAAATGGAAAATGGGCTACGGTAGAGGCGATTTTCGAGGATTTAATACGTTTTTGAGAAGTTATCGATTTCCTGTTCATTCAATGCGTTTCTCAACCATGCAACAAAATTTCGGGAGTGTTTCCTTTGGCGGAGTGTTATTTTGTTTAATACTTGTATATATATAGTATCCCTTCATATTCAGATTCCAATGAGTTTGAAAGAAATTCTTGGTTTGCGAGTATTTACAAAATTCCTTCGAATAGTTAAAGGTTGTGGTGGATGGTTTGGTTTCGCGAAGAAACGTTATTTGTAAGTACATTTGAAATGTTTTACTCTATCAATATGTTATTAGATCATTGTTGACGGTGAAGTTGATATCATTTGTGATATTCCACGTTCAAATGTTTGCTGTCATGTTTGCATCTTGTCATTTTTGTTCTTTGTCAATTTCTTTTCATTTCGATATGTTTTCTGTATTTTGTTCAGGATGGATGAAGCGAGAATTGGGAAGTTCATGGGGGAAGACAAATTCGGCAATAAATACTACGAAGTTAGTTAGACTGTTTCTTTTATAATTCTTTAATTCATGTTGAGTAATTAAAGTCAATATTAAATCGTTAAATTTTTCATATATTTTCAAGGACAATTCTTACTTTATGCCTCGAAATCGCTGGGTTGAATATCCAGAGCATGTTTGGCTTGAATACGACGCTTCTCAAATTCCTGCTGAATGGTGAGTTAATCTTTTCTAGTTCTGGTCTGGTTTATCATTCGAAGTCCAGTTTTATCTTACTCTCATCCAAATTATAACTTGAAGAAGGAGTTTGAATGATTCACATCCAATTTCCTTAAGCTCATACTATATAGGCATATGTGGTTACATCATATTACCGATGAAACTCCTGTCCAGAATCCTCCAAAGCAGAGAAAGTGGATGTTGGATCATGAAGAGACTTTAACATTATTGGAGTAAGTTTGAAAAGTATTTTCTTACTACTCTTCCCTTGAACTTTTTATGATCTAAGAAGCTTAATGTTTCATTCATTTGATGGTTTTAAATTTTGTGAGCATATGCCATGATAGATTATAAGCATGTCTCTCACTTATTTCAGTTTCGGTTCGTTAGAATAAAATGCAAGAATTTGTTTTTCAGGGATCGAAAATATTATCCTTACTCGACAACGAAACAGAAGCTCTCGTTATGGAACCCGAAGTTTAAGGAAACACAATAGCTGATTCGAGATATCTATTTCCCTGTGTTCTCACTAATATAGGGTGTAAATACTTACAAGTGTAGATTGCCATGTTTAATTGTCGATAAAAATTATTTTGAGTTTTCAAATGTTATGACGGTCAGGATTAAAGATCAGTTTTTCTCTTCTTTTGGGACATTTCACGCTAGTTTCTATATGTCGCTTTTTTCATGGGTCACGCAGCTACTTGGCGAGTGGGTTGCTAGAGGAGGTGCATGTCAATCCATTCAGTGATCGGGGATTCCTGCTGATAGATCATCTGGTGGTCTTTCCTTGGCTTGTTTGATGCTTCTTGAAATGTGTTCGATCGCATCCCATCGAGATCCTTTCTCAACTAATTATTTATAAAATGAACTTTTTAGAGTTGGTTGACCTTTGCAATGCATGAGAAGTTACACAATAATTTTGAGTGGATGATGGATGAGATAAGGATGGATAGGCACATTTAAATGAATATGAATGGCAAGAATTGGGTTTGAAACGGGTGGAGGGCGTCATTTAGGGGATCTTCGAGTTGTGTTAATTGACCTACATTGCTAGGGAGGGGAGCAGTTTGTTGGGTGGTGAATGTTACGCTCGTGATGAGCATTATTAGTTTACCATTACATGCAATACCATTCAGCTGCTTGTTTCTTATCAGTGCTGTTATTATTAGCCAGTTCAGGCTTAGTTGTCAGTTCCGATGGAAACGCGATTTTATGTATGTTTCCGAAGTAAATTCTACCGATGCCACGTGTTTTCAGGTAATTTTAAGAACATTTCGGTTGATTGGTACGAAATAGGATAGCTTTATTACCAATAATAAAAGAGGATTTAAGCAGAAGAATCGTAACTTATATCACTATCTTAAATTTGTTAGTTGACCTCATATAGGGTGTCTACCTTAATTCATCAAGTAAATCTCTCAGCTTAAGAAATTTCAACTTTTCACAAGAAATTTCACTTTACGAAATTCAGAATGTTAGGAATTGTATCATGCTTTGCAATAATAAAGTAAGACTAAGCAGATTTCATTGTTGCTTAAATTGGAGAACATTACTTGTCAGTGGTTATAATAATATCCGTAAATTATGATTCTATTGATGTGGTCCAGTCTGATTATTGAATTTATAGGATTGCAATAATGAGTGGAAAAGTGTGTTTGAACATGAATTTAACTTGAGCACAACTGATTTTTATGACTTCCCTTTGCATCCCGCAGTGTTGGATCATGCTGGATTTGTTACTTACTGCAATATCTCGGAACAGCGCACTCAATGCTACATTGATGAATGTAATGATCAGGCCAGTTACTCCTTTTTATATAAAATTCATTGATTCAGAAAAGCAAAGTCGTGGCTTTTCCTGCTTATTGAAAGTTTTTATCCTTTCTGGATTTAGAATTTCGTCGGAAAAATGACTGATGAACTTCCTAGCTCCTTTCATCTATTTCCCACCTTGGTTCTCATATACTTCTTGTATCCGAACAATGCAAACTTGATAATTTTCTTATCTAGCTCTAAAATACTATTCTCACTTAATGAAATGCTAGCTAGACGTAAAGAAAGAAAAATGGCGACATTATTTGGCTGTTGTGCCGTCACCAATTAAAGTGGCAGATTGTTCTGATATATCGTTATTCACTTGATGGAGTGAGTTCATTTTAATTCGTGAACTGACCACCGTAACCTTGTCTTAGGTCTACTAAATTAATGTGATACTTTTACAAGTCCTTTAATAAATAATAAACATCGTTAATAATGTCTTCATAGAGGTACTATCTGATATTAGGTTGATGTAATCAGAAATATTGTTAAGTCTTATCTTCATCTCCTAAAAACTAACCATTCTCTTAATAATATAGCATGTTGTTGGAAAAAAGAAAGAGAATAGGAAATGCTGTTTATCGAATCCGTAATACTAGGAATATTTCGGTTCGCTATGCATAGATATAGGAGAGAGAGAGAGAGGAGAACTCATTATAGCTCAGATTTCATTAAGAAATTATATCTTTACTGGAATTTACTTTCTCTATCACTCTCTCTAATTTGACTCATTTAGACCCGTATCCCATTCTGGATTGATGTACATCTTGCAAATTCTACCACTTATTACGATATTTTTAACAAGAATGTCGTAATTTCTGTTCCAATTTTGAAATGGCAAGAAGTTGCGTTCACAAAAATTTTCAGTCTGCAGTCCGAGTGTTTTCACCGTCTAATTTTCTATGCCGTTTCAAGAAGCATCATTTTCTGGAAGCTCGAAGCTGTCTGGAAAAAACAGAACCTTTGACGTTTCTGAAATGTGATCAGACGTGTCATTTGGAAGCATTAAAGAATACTGAAAACAGAGAACGAGCATTTCCTGGCAAGGCAAGCATTTCGTCAATAGTTGCTTATTTGTAGTACTCTTGGAATGACATAGAGTGACCTCATGAGAAAGAATTGATCGATCCCAAACATCAAACACGTATTAGATAGCTTCGATGTCGAGTTTTCCATTTTTCGCTTAAATTGTCCTGTGATTTCGTAATGTGAACTATTTTCTGAAGGTTCTTAAAAAAGTAGTTTATATATGTATATATATATTTCTATTCAGTGGAATAGGGAATTGGTGCAGAAAGTCCTGTTCTATCCGAAAAGATTTTAATTCAGACATTCCAAAGAAGAAGGTTTTATAACTTTTCTCGGTATGCAATTACATTTACTTACAATCTTTTTCAGGTATTCACTAAAAAAGAAATAAGTAAATATGAACGGGAACTTGGTCTACTCTGTTCTTTCCAGTCATGTTACTTGCAATGCGAAGAATGTAAGTAAAAAAATCTCACATCGTTTCGCACTTATACCAAAATTTACGTAAAATCCTATGAGATATCTTATATAGTGACAAGATTAAATAGTTTTGCTGGACAAGATTTATTTTCTGGAAGCTTTAAATAAGTCTAAGAGATAGACGTCTAAAAATCAAATGATCTACGCCAAACATACTGCACTGGATAATCAGTTATCTCTTACGGTTCTAGTGATTATATTTTAAAATTCATATTTTATTGATTTAAAATTTTAGTTGAATTCTACATAAAATTTATAGTGATAGTAAAAGGAAGCTGCGAAAGAAGAGAAGCCGATTCAGCGCTTGCGCTAATTTCACAGTATGTTACATGGCATGCATCAGATATCTACGATTGGCATATGCTTTCTGACTCCCTCGATCATTTTCCATCAAGTTGTCAACGATTAGTGCTAACATTATCCAATTCTGATCCCATTGTTCGCATAATTAGTGGCTTCTCTTAACTTATGTTCTTTCTTATTTAAATATAACGAAATTGGTACAGTTGAATTTAATAATCGAAATTGATCTTTGAAACAATTTGCTGCCTAGTAAGAACATCCCTCCTCATTCATTCCTTGAACATTTTATTAATGTCCCTATATTTCAATTCAGGAATTCTTTCGAGCTTTGTGCTTTTTTTTAAAACATTATTTATGTTGAATACAAGTTGAATACATTAGCTATTTCGACATCAAACTATTTACTGTTGATAATACTGTATTTTTATCAGCAATAAATTTACAGTTTCATATTGCACTTCAATCAGTTTGCATCGCAAAGGTGATATGAAGAATCGGCTTTGAAAAACTTACGGCAGAGTATACAAAAAACTGAAAATTCCATTCGAATAACTAGATTTCTCATCCTATGTTATATTCGATTTACAATTTTCTTCTGAAATGTTGCAAAGTAACATAGGTTGTTGAACTAATTTAATCTATTGCGAGTATTACATACACTTAAAATCAAATGAGTTATTGAGCTTTAACGTTGATTCAGAAAGTTTACATTTCTCGACTTTATTAAGATATTTGGACTAGTAATGATTTTTTAGTCTATGCAGCAATCGTTTCAAGGATTCATTGCAATAATTCTTCCGAATTAGCATAATATCCTGTTATTGGATCGGGTACCCTGAAGCGCGTGTATTGACATCATCTTTAATTTTCAGGAAAATTAGTGATTCAGAATTTAAATGAGATTTGTAATTTAAAAATGTAAAATTTATAGCACTACCATTTCCTAATACGTTTGGAAAATGCATGGAATATTTTGATTTTTGATTTCTTTGATGTAAGCAATTCATGGTTAAACTTTGTTAGCCTAGTAGATATATTTCTTTTTTGGACTTTTTAGTTCTGTTGACAGCAATTGTGATTCTATCTCTGCTTTCGATATGTTTAAAAATGAGTCGAACATTGGTATTACTTTTTAAATGAGTAATTAGCGATCAACGAATCAAAAATATTTTTAATTCTCATATTTATTTTCTCAGCATTATCAGTATCTTCTCATCCGTGTGTTGCATATTATGGTATATGGTTGAAATGAAATTGATGATTGTGTACGCTCTCCTTCTGCACTTCATAGAAGTTTAATAAAATCACTCAGTGGTACATTCTTCAATATCGAATCAATTTACAACAAAAAGGTTTCAAGTTACTGCTCATAATATTACCAAGATTCTAAACAAACTTGAAGAAATAACTGCTACCGTTTCAAATATGATGGAAATTTAAAAGAAAATATCTTTGAAAATAGTACAGTAAAGAAGATATGATAGAAGGCATTTTATCAGCAAGTTTGTTTTTAATGGGAATAATATCTGTTCATCATTATCACTGATAGAAGGTGAAGGTTGTATACGGTCATTGTTATATGGACGTCCAAAGTATTAGCAACAAATTATTGTTCAACTTTACAATGATACCGTGCATCCTTTTTTGATGTTCCATACCAATCTGTGTGACAATTTCAAATCGTTATCTTCGAAAACACTAGTTATAATCTCAGAATTCCTCAGAACTGATTAAACATGACTGATAGGATTTTGTTGAATTTGTTTAGATATTTGGATTCAAGCCCGGTTCATTCCATTAGTTCAATGAAACAATTAGGATTATTCAAACAAAAGAACGAATAGGCTACAAGCTATATTCTGTGGTAAATTCTTTTTATAATTTTATCAATTTTTGAGTAGTTGCTCATTAACTTTATTAAAACAAGTCGAAATTTCAAGCAAAAGCTTATCTGAAAAGAAAACTTCCATTCTTATTTTCAAAAAAGTTTTAAATTTCCAAGAAATCTGGTTAATTTCAAAGACGGTTCAAGCTTTTGAGGTTGAAACCTAAACATACTTTTCATATTAATACTTTTTTTTAAAAAAAATATTTTCTATATTATCCGATCGAAATCGGATAAAAATTCTATCACATCCGGAACAGTAATAGTTATTTCTTTTCTTCTATCTACCATTATTCTTGCTATATCACTTCAACTTTCACTTTTTTTTCTTTTTTTTTTTTTTTGCGTGCATAGGAAATAGAAACTTTTGTAGTCATCACTGAATTGAATTATTGTGTATCGGAAAAGTTTATTCAGTATCAATTGCCAAACCAAATCAACATTTTCCTATTTATGTTCACTCTGAATAGAAAAGAATTAAATGAGAATATCCTATTTTTTTTTTCTCATCTTTGGAAATAAATTAATTAAACATTTTCAGATATATTATTAGAAAACAAATTTCAAATTTTTAACTGTTTCTCTAGCCGTGTAATCTTCGGACTTTTTTCCATAATTTAATTAAAATTATTAATAAAAAACCATTTGAATTAAATCAGTCACTATACTGCAGTATTTTCAAGTTTTGTTTCAAGTTCCAGTGTTCCCGTGCATTAGTACAATTTAACTGCTCTCAATTCTTTATTGTTTTAAATTTTGCTGATATTTTGTAATTTAAAAAATAATATATAAAAAAGTGAGAAACAAAAAAATAACGAATTAAATCGTAATAAAAAAAAGTCGGGAAGATCTGTAACATCATATCGATCAGAAGTATTCAACGGATTAGTTAATGTTCCAACTGATGATATTAATAAAACTCAATACGACATTTTGCGCATTAGCATTATCACCAACCATCATCTCATTATCAATCTTGCTTACAGTATCTGAATGGCTATTTCTGCCAGAAAATTTAGAAGCTTCACATCTATCTGAAACGATTCAGATTTTAGATCATTTATTTTTGCCAAGCCAAATATTTATTCGATTTGATTACAAATAATTATTTCGATTGATATTTAATAATTATTATTATTTCGATAATAAATAATTATAATTATAAATATTGAATAACTACTTACAAACATAATTGTTAAAAGATGATTTGTAAATTAATTCTAAAAATTTCGGAAGATTTATGGAAATGATGAAGCATTATTTGTTGATTGTACATTCGGTTAATACTTTTATCATGAAGAGCGCTATGCTGAGAAGCAGTATTGAAAAAATATCTATTACCTAATTATCTTCATTTATAAAAAGAGGATAAATAGTTTTGGGTAAAATGTTGGATAAATAAGTTGGATCTAAATCTTCATAATTAGAATAGTTTTTAATGTCAAGAATGGAGATATGATAGTTGAAGACGGAAGAAAGCCATTCTAAATTACTATTGTATTGTGATAAAAGTTTGGTAAACATGGAATGATCCACAGAACATTTTTCGTTTTCTTTGAAATCGTTTTCGCGAAAAAGTTTGCTTTGAAAACTTTGAGCAATTTTCGAAAAGTGAACATAAGGAAAAGGAATAAGAAAAAAAGGTAATATAAAGGTAAACTGAAAGTTTTATTTCTCGAAATATTAGGATAAATGATATTATGGAAAAGATACATTATTCCAAGATGATGTAAACATTATCGCAGTTAATTTTTAGTATTGCTTCACAATACGATTGATTCCTCAAATTTTATTCTAATTTCTTAATTAATTATTATTAATATATATATATATATATATATATTGCTAAATTTTTATTAATACTTTGAACTTCCAGCTTTTTGAGATTATAGTTTCACGTTACTGATTATAAAGTTATTTATTCAGGGTTTCTTTTTTTTTTCATCTACATTATTGTACATTTCGATTTATTGCTTACCAAGCAATAAATTCATTGAAATACCGTTATAATGGATGAACTGAAATTGATCTTAAATAATTTTATGAGCAAAATTATATAAAATACTAATACTTCTAGATGTTCTCTATAGATTTTATTATCGAACAACTGCAAACAGCAAGTAGGGGATTACTATATTGTAGTGCCATGTGATTGCATCCCAATTACACCGTATGTTTTTCACTAAAAGCAGAGCGATCACGACGATTCATACAAACGAATGGATGAAATAGTTATTAGTGTTGCGTATTGAGGACGTTCGCTAAGATTATTCCGGGAAAAAAAAAAAAAAAAAAAAATACAGCATTATGTTTTCTTCAAAGATATTAAATGAGCAAATAATAATGATCGAATGGGATGAATGAAATATTTAGCGTTGAAAAGATAGGTTAGAGATGATAAGTGAGTAGAAGGGATGCAACAAGGATCAGAGGCCAAAAGATGACGGAAGAAGATGGTAAACATTGTTCAATATATTTTGAAAATATATTATACATAAATAGGGGGTGACATAATTCAAGGGCATAGGGATGACATTTTTATTTGCCTGAAATTCTTACATAAATCCCATAATAGCGATACGAAATATCTATGTGGTGAAACCTCATCCCCTATCTATCTCCCATATACATTGACCTCAAACTACTTTTGAGTAGTGCCTAAAAGTTAGTATTTGGTAATCAGATGCATTTACCCCATTTCCCAGTTAGCCATTCGTCACATTTCCGCTCATGTTATCTATTTATGGATAACTTTATTGCAATTTTCCTTAATTCACCTGATCGAAATTTACGTGTAAGTTTTTCCTTCATTACTTGTATCTTTTCCAAACTAAAATTCCTTTATTTTTTGGAACAATTTTGTCCTTGTAATCATTTCTTTAATTTTTACACTCATATTTTGTATTAAAATCATTTTTGGACGAGATGATTAGTAGATAGATTGAAACGAAATGGTTTAACAATTGGTCTCGACCTGTTGGCTTTTCTCAAGAAATCCCACTTTTACGTACCGCTTGTATAAAAAATAGAAAACGCTCCATACTGAATCTACCGGGAAATCTTGTCACCACACTTCTATGTGAATCATTGTATCCAGAAAAAGCGTTTGTAAAAACATATTTTGAAGTTATTCTTTCAGTATTAATATACGAAAATGCAATTTATTGAATGACAGTGTATAATCAAATCGAATAAAATAATTTTAATTGCTTCCATAAATAAATGATAATGAGGAAATAAAATATTCCTCAAAGATTCAGCTCAATACAAACTGCAACTTATTTTAACTTTCTTGACTGAGAATGAAAAGGAATCTTTTGGTACTTAATTTTTCCTTACCAGTTCTTCCCTTTCCCGAAGTGTTTAATTTCATTATTTAATTATCTTGTTTTCATTTCTGTTTTTGTTTATTCTTGGTCCAAATTTCATGATTTAACGGATGAGCTTTCGTAATGTCCCTTAATCAGCAGATTTAATGTTTCATCAAAAATCTCACATTTTTTGTCAATTCCAAAAATGTTGACACAATTTGTTCGCATATTTTAAAACTGTTAATCTCTTTTTCTAAAAATAATTGTATATCGCATAATATTATAGAATTTGTAATGTATCAGCTTAAAATGTTTACATTTATCGATGAGTTCAGCTTGGTTTCCACTCATTATGTCTTACTTAAGTCAGTGGTGACGGTAAATGTTTGCATTTGTTTTGAAGGATCGTACCTACCATTATATTTCTATCTTATTGATATTTTTTCAGTTTCAGGACATTCCTAAATCACTGATTTGGAAAATGATGCTGAAAAGTGCAGCATCAGTCTATTTCTTATTCTTTGATGTATTAAGCTGAGAAAATTATACTGGTTAATAAAAGTAATACCTAACACTTGGAAGAATTAATACTTAACTTTTTGAACTTCCATTTTTCGTACCACTCTCGATGTGATATTATAAAAATTACAATTGATTTCAAATAATTCTAAAAATAAGAATTTACATCATTTTGTTTCCATTTCAGCCGAATAATTTTTCGTTAACAGCATTTGTGATCACTCTTTTGGCAGCTATGCAATTACCCGTGGCTTACGCTTGTGCAGCGACACCACCAGTTGTAACTCCAACTACAACTTCAGGTCCAGCTTTAACTCCTCCTGGCATGTTTTTTTTTTTTTTTTTTTTTTTATAAGTTATATCCAGTTAGCTATTAGCAAATGATTTGAACATAAAGTTAACAGTTAGTACTAAAGATTTCTTTCAGAAGTCTGTAGATTACTACTAGACGACATGATGAACTAATTTGACCTCAGACTACTCTGATAATTTTGATATTGGCGGTATATGACTACAATATTTTCATATAGTTGGGACCTTTTCAGTTTGTTGTCAGCCACTAATAATTTCGCCAACAAATAACACAAATCTATCGAACGGCATGGTATCATTCATCTACAACAGCAATATCTGTCGTGCATTAGCTATTGCAACTTGCTCGTAAGAAGTTTCCAAGTTACTGCTAATCCATAAAAAATTGATAAAGTAGAAACTTTCTTATGCTTTAAAACTGTAATTATGAATGAATTTTACATAACAGAATTAGAATTAAAATATGAATTAAAACTTATTCAAGACAACATTTGAATAAGAATTCAAATTAAACACTGAATAAAAATTTATTCTAAAATTTGAATCAGCAATTAAAATATTTGAATTGGAATTCCAATTGTAGACAACCAACAGTACAGCCACCGCTGCAATTAATGGCTGCTATAACGGTGGATGAAGTGAATTTTATAAATATTCAACCAGGAACCGTATCAGTACCATTAATTTGCAACAGTGCAGGACAATGGCAAATCAGCGAGCCTCCGTTGGTTGTTCATACGATACAATGTGTCCTTAGCACTCCTTAAATTTTAAATGCCTCATGTTGCCTAAATGTGATCCTTCCTGAAATTTTAATGTTATCATGACTAACTTATTTAGAAAATCTGATAAAGTTCTCTTTTGTTGAATGAAAAATGTTATATTGGAAAAAAAAAAGAATGAGAATGATGTAAACTGATCAGCCCTTTTGCTTCTGCCACTATTAATTATATTTTTTAGGTAGTAAAATTTTCTTATGTAATTTCCACAATTTTTCAGACGTCTACAAAATAAATTATCATTCTTTGGTACATTTCTTCTTTTCTCTTTTTCGGTATTATTCATAGCACGGTTCCACTATTCACTTCGCCTATAAAATTATTGAAATAATCGTTTCTATACAATTGCTAAAATAATTTCCTTTCAAAAATGCTACGAAATTTAATTTGAAAGATTTCAGAATATTAGAAGTAAGAATGCTAAAAATACATAGTGGAAAGGTTTATGATAAAATTTTAGCGAGCGCATTCTTTTTTTTTGGAAAAATGAGTAAATTATAATGGATTAAATTTTAGATGAATATTCTTCTGGATATGCCTGCAAACTGCCAATTCTTTTCAGTACCATATTAGGCTTAAGCATATCCGTAGACTAACTACAACATCGCCGATTTGGGTAGCAGAAAAAAAAAAAACCTTTCAAAAACAGTGTTCATAATAAATTTTTAAAAAAAAATGAAGAAAGATAATTATCAAATTCAATTTGTGGAAAAAAGCTTGTAATTTGGAAAAGTTAGCGCTATAATGATAATTGATCACTTGGTAACCATGAAAATAACAGTAGTGATATGTTGATCCCATTGTTATCCTGTTTGATCATGTCCTATCATTATTTGGAAAAGTATTCATTTAACTTCATCCATCATCAGATGATCTTTAAAGGAGCATTTTTATTAATTCAGTGTAATCGGAATTTATTGCATCATGAAAAGGATATTATTTTTATTACTTTATTTTCTCCTAAACAGTTTGAAAATTTGACAAAGATGAAATTTTCATACGTTTTTTGTAAATCCTGAATAATAATCAGTAGGGACGAAAGATTAAGAGAAATAGTAAGAAGTATAATCATAGTTGCAATCTGTCATCTTTAGATTAATCTTGGAAAAATAAGGTTTAGACAAATAGAAGCGACAAAAACGCATAGCTGTTTATGAGTAATTTAATTGAAGAGAGTAATAACAACTATTCGCATGAATATTTCAACATTTAAAATAATCTGTGATTGGAAATAAACATCATAGAAGAGAATAAAATAAAGTAAAAAAGACATGTGAAAGAAAAGGTCGAAGAGAAACGTTGTGAAGTGATGAGCCAACTATCATTTTTTGATCTATTATTTTTTATCAATCAGTAATTGAAATTTCTTTTCTTTTTGTTGCGCTATGATGACAGTACATGTTTTCACAGACACAGAAAATGATATATACATAACTCATCCTCTGAACTTTTCTCTCAGTTACTTCTAACTAATTTCCAAACCGGCAACAGAAGCAATCTGTTCGAACAATTGTATCACTTCTTCAATTACTATTCATGATTACTGTAACAGCTATAACCTTTATTACCTTTCTTTTGGTTAGCTTTTCTATCATAAAGTTATCATTCGCCGTATCAAGTGCTTTTGATCGGGTAAGTTCATTTCAATCAGCTTATTTGAAACACTTACATTTTTGTTTGATTCTCATACAATTTCTAAAACTGTGAAAATTAGTCAACTTCAGTGTGGCTAATGATTAACGGTTACATAAGAAGTGAACAAGAAGAGGCCAAGTTAATGAAGTTTTACCGTTTTTGGAATAAAAGATCAAAAAGTATTTGAACTTCTTTCCATATGATCTTACAATTTATACGGCTGTAAAAAAAATTTTCGGAGAGTAGTTTATGATAACAACTGGCGAACTATTTTTTTTAAAGTTATCAGCTAATGGAAGCTTAGAAATTAAGCATACTGTAGTTCAGATAATTTGGGCTACGATTGAAGACAAAACATTTCTTTGCACGTACATTCATGTAGTAACTATTTTTGAAATTTCAGAAAATCGATAATTTTTCCTTCAGAGATCGATTTTGTTAATAATCGAAAAGTATAATTATTTTAAAATGAATAGGCATGAGAAGCAAAAGGTTGTTGATAAGAAAGAACATCAAAATTAGCTGGAACAGATAGGAAATCTATTCCTTCACTGTAGGTAGTTCAATCTTACACTGATCAAATGATGGAGAAATGTGACTCAAAACGATATCAGAAAATTTTTAAATTTTTTAATATTTCAAAAGTTTATGATTAAAATTAAAGGTGAATACAAAGGAAAAATCAGAATTTAATGAAACAACAGTAATAACTGGTATTGATGTGAGGACTTGCTCATGTGATGAACAACATGCATGTATCAAAGAAATAAAAAGTCAAGCAGCTAATTGCATCTCACCATGCTTGTTCAAATTTCAACAAGTAAGATCGTTATGGCAATTTGATTCGATGATTTATGTCAAATAATATTCCTAAAACAAACATATTTAAAACTTGTTGACTTCGTGGAAGATTGATAGGGTTTATTTTTATAGGTTAAAGATTAGAAATTAAATGATATTAAAATTTTTTTGTAGGATTATTTTAGCAGTTTGATATTAATATTAAATGCAAGGACAGATCATTCACAGCGAACTTGTCTACCCTGAAAGATTGCGACATTAAAAATTAAGTTTGTTTGATGAGGAAAATATTGGAATGGTGTAATTGTGCACTTAAAAAAAAAAAAGAATAGCTGAACAAATAAATTTACAATTGATGTCAGGTTATCATTCGGTACTGTTTACAGTTAATTTCGAATAATGTTGAAAGTGACAAATGATAGCTTATGAATCGTCCATGATTTTAAGATTTCATTTTACACCCGATGAATCATCTTGGCAACATTTTGCAAAAAAAAAAAAAATTTCCGAAGTTGTTAATTAAATTTACTGCAGAAATTTTTTGAAATTTAATTTTTTGAAAAATGTCAAACCTTTATTTTCAAGGAAAAATTAAGCAATCAATCTTCTGGTATTTCTTCGATACCTAGAAGAAAGTTCAAAAATTGCAAAATTTTCCAATCAGCAGAAACAGGGAGAAAGTTTGGAGAAAATATGCTCTTCTCAAAAATTTCGTTATTTTGAAAAAAAAGGTGGGAAATTTTTTTAAAAAAATTGCCGTTTTTAAGTGAAAGAAATTTCATTCTAAGTGTGGTGAAAATCTCCCCAACCAATTTGCTGAATATCTGTAACAGGACAAAATAAATAGGCAAAGAACAAAATATATTTGTGGAGAATCCATTTTACCTCTTACCCATTTTTACGGAACCAAAAATTAGTCTACTTCAATCTTGATTTGTTTGTTCATTCTATTTCTTGAAATTATCAAGTGCTTCAAAATAAAAATCTGTGAGTATGGCGTCATCGTTAATTCTAAATAAACAATTTAATTCATGTCTTTACGATCTGCAAGACCAATCAAGGATTGCATTTTATCATGCAATCACATTGCTAGCGAGAAAGTTATAGTTATGGGATACTATGGGATCGATGAATATGGTGATAGTTAAGGTAATGAAAATATTAAGAGAAATTAAAGTCTCGGCGATAATATACTGAATCATATATTTTTAATCGATTGTCTTAACAACAATCCCAAACTTTTTTTGGATAACTGACAAATTTTTTTCAAACTCATTGGCTATTTTTTTGTAGATAACTGATCAACTAGAAAATCTCAAGGCTTGTTTTCATCAAAAAGAACAAGTGATGATGGCATTTTTTTCGTGTTTCGAAAACAACATCAATTCGTAAGACATTTCTTAATTTTTCAAAAAAAAAAAAAAAAAAAATGCAAACTTTGATCTACAAAAGTTGACTCCATAACTTTCCAAATTTCAATAATTATAATCTAGTCATAATGATAAAATGATACAAAAATGTTGAAAATGATTTGTGGAAATGGTAAGAGAAATATTTGTTGATGTTATTAATAATTATTATCACTGATATTGATAAATTAGGAGTGTGATGTGATAGTCTCTTCTAATTATACAGCAAATAACAATTAGCACTCTAATTTGTGCGCATTTGGAAACTCAGAATTACTGTATAATCTCTATTTTAAGAATTTGATTACCTAAATGTACTAAATATATTTATTTAATAAATCTCAGAGTAAATGATCAAATGTAACTATTATAATGATAGGTGTGTCAGTACCAAGAATGGACCACGTATCCCGAAGGCGAATATAACTGAGCTATTACGAGTTATTGCATTATCGATAACGAAAAACGTGCGTAATATGGCAAATGTTATCACGTCATCGATTAATACGATAATTGATACAGCTGGTGGATTCGCTATTTGTGTCAAAGATTGCTTCCTGGATAAGAATCATGACGGCTTCTGCTTCGATCGTTCTGAGTAAGCGGTTCCTAAAAACGAATATCCATCCGGAAGTTCAATTCAGGTCAGACTTGACAATGGGAACCGTTCCCAATAAAAGACTCGGCACAGTTTTAAAAAGTAAACTTCAATTTGTAAAAGAAAAAAAAATTTATTTGAAATTTAATATTTATGATAAACATAAATAAAGCAAAACAGCATAAAAAGTTTTATGGATGATATAAAAATAATTCGAATTTTTGCTATTATTCTGACAAAAAATGGGACTGAAAATCTTTTTCACGAATTAATAACAAAATTTCTGTCATAGATCATTCTTTTGAGATTTCTCAGGAATGTTCAAAAAATTCCGAATAAACTACAACATACTGCTACACTTACAGTATGCCATTCCATTTGCCCCTTCTCCTGATACAAACAATACTATCACAATATATCTTATCCAATTACCGCTGATATTATTAATATGTTATTGCCTTCTTCAGTTGTCAACCATCTTTGGTAGTAACAAGAGCAAAGAAAACACTGAAAAGATGTAGTCATTCAATAAATTGGAAAAAAGAATTGGGTGAATTTTGTAAATGTGTGGTTGATGCAGGACTTTCGTAAGTGCTATTTCTTTTTTTGAATTTTCTATTTATTTTCACAATAGTAATTTGTTTTTTCTTTTTTTCTGTCTTTTGATGATTTCATATCTTTATAACTGAAAAGAAAAAAAAGAAACATTTCTAACGAAATGATTTTCCAGAAAATTGAAGAATTACTGTACAGCGTTCGAAATAATAGCAACCAGAATGCAACAGAAAATTCGTCAACATAATCAATAATTAATCTGTCAATTTATTGTAAAGTACACCGTGAATTGAATTTGAATCGAATGAAACATTTTTATTTTTGTGGTATTTGAAAATAAGCTCCAAATCTTATTGCTTTATTAAAATTAAACTTTTTGTTGGCAATGAGTTTATGCTAAAAGAACGAACTAATTTGCGCAATGAATAATTGATTTGAAATATCATGCATGGCATAAATTTTTGAGACATTCCATCATTACTAATTTTCCAATAACGGTGTCAAATTATGCTAGTAACAAGAGCTAAATGTTGCAAATATTAGTATATTAGATTTACCTTTTAAATCATGGACAGAAAGTTTAATCTTAATCTATAAATAGAAGTTTGTTCATAAACAAACAAGAATCTACTGTAGGGTAAACAACAATTTAAACTTAACCACTGTTAATTGGTTTGTACAAATCATATTTTAAAAAAAAGCCCCAATTTTCTTGCATCTTTTGTCATGTTTGTAAGCCAAGAAGTAGCTTGAAGCTGAGGGATGTGTTGATGGAATTTAACCCTTATTTTAATCTTGATTAAGTAAACTTTGTTCATCCTTTCAATTATTCTATTGTTCTTTTTTTTTTTTCTTACATGGAATCTGAATTGATTGATTTTTCAATATGGTTTTTAGTAATTAAACAAAAGCGAAGAGAAAACAAGATGTCGGAATTTTAGTAATTAAAAACTAAAATTCCTTTGTAGTACGATGCATTACAAATAACTTAACCAACCGTAGCAATTAATTAGATTTGCGAAAACTTGAACTCCAAGTAGGGAAGACAAAATACCTTACCGAAAAGGTAAAAATATGTTTTTTCTTTTTCTTGTTAAAAATAGAAATGAAGATGAGATAGAAGTGCCATATTGTTGTTGGCTCATTTTGTGTTATCTATTTCACTGAACTGTTTGTACGGGACAAAGGCGCCGGAGAAGTTCATCAATAAGTTCAATGTTTTAAATGGCAATTTACTGACATTATTTAATCGCGAAAATGTTTTGATAAGAAAGAAGAAGGAAGAAATACAATGAGAATTGATGGAGAAATGTTGAAGAGTAATTTTTTTTTTTTTTTTTTTTTTTGAGAAAAAAAATATGCTCAACTCAAAGTTTAAGTATTTCTTCTACGGTTCGTTAATGTTAATGTGTTATATTCCTGTAAATTTTAACTAGGCCTATAAGGAAGATTAAATGAATCCTAGCCATCAAATTGTTATGTTCGATTCATTTATCGATCAGAACATCTTAAATCGTTCTATTTTCACCGATCTTCTTGGTAGTATTGTGTGGGTTTAGTTGAAGCTTAATGATTTTGTTAATGATTTTGTTAGGTTTGCTTTTGTAGGAGAAAGAAATTTATTATCTAAAGATAGAAATGGAGAAATCTGATTTACAAAATTGTATTTAAGAATAGCAAATAAAGACGAGGTTTAGAGAAGAATGAACTGTTTGAAAATAGTAAAATGGGATAGCAGTGTTTCACCTTTCAAAGTTCGCGGTAGAAAAAGAAAGATGATAAATTCGGTAATTTTAAGGAATTAAGACAATGCTGCTGTATGCATTCTTTGTTCAATCTCAATTCTGTTCAAGAACTCATCTAAGAAAGAACCATTAGAAGTTTGATCGAACAAACTTTCCGATTATCTTATCTTAATTATGCTTAAAAAGTTTTATCTTCTTGCAACCGGCATTCCATTTCACTGAATTCATAGCTATGCAATCGATCGATGAAATGTATCCTTCCAAATGAATTAATTTCAATTTTCAATTTGAGACAATAAATTAGACAACCTAGCTTTGTATGATTTATTGCCAAAATGTTTTCTTTTCGCGCTAAAAATGCCCCATAAGTTAAAAGGGAGCCAATTTAAACTGCTACACTTCGAATCATTTCATTCTACCTCATTCTGAAATTTAAAAAAGATTTCCAAACAATGTATGATTATCACCAGCATCATTGAGAAATGAACTGTGTGAAAAGTAGTAATTATACTTCTAGAGAAAAGGTTACGCATGTGTAAGTTGTTGGTAAAGAAGTAAATGTTACGAGAAGAGTAATGATTTGAAAGAAAGCAACTCATTAATTAACATTTAACATCAAGAGCGATTTAAACGACTCTCCTATCGTGCCTTTTCAAGACGTCTACAACCGAGTTCTGCGCGAGCTGCGCGAAAACACACGACATCAAAATTTCAGAAAAAGGTGAGACAACCGGTTGGCATCTCCTTCCCAACTCAACAGTCCCCTTTTCCATCCTCTTTCTCCTCTTCCCTTTCCCCTCCTTATACCTTGCAACACACACCGCGCCCCTTCTAATATCCATCTCAGTTATTTTGCTCGAGAATCATCTCATCCCATCCTCTCCCCCCCTTTCTCACCTTCTTATTATCTTTTATCTCTTATCAGCTACTTCTTCTTAACGCTTTTTCTTCAAGAAGCACTTGTGTGTAGAAGCTTTCCATTCTTTAAATTTTGTTCGTTGAATCATTAATGCACATTCTATCTGATAATATAAAAGTTTCAAGCTACCAGTAATCTACCTGGATAGAGTACCTCATGTAATGATGAGCTGTAATGTTTGTTGCAACTGGTACGATCACTTTTCAATGCACCCTTTTGTTCGATTGATACCTACCTTACTTATAGGCGTGTCGTATTACCAAATGAATGACTCCCAGAACTTCCAGATGATTCAAATTTGTTTCATTCAAGCACATTTTGAGAAAAAAAAAAAGAAAAATGCTCCAATATATTGCACTATTTTATTATTTAACAATTACCTTTGTACCCTCTGTACCCGTTGTATCTTACCTTGTCTCCGTTCCAGATCATTTACCACACTCGCTCGTTTTCAGTTCACTTGATTTTTTGCGGTCTCTGGTGCGCACGTCAAGTGCGTAAGCACGTCCGAAACTAGTTATTTGCTCTCTCTCTCTCTCTCTCCCTCTCCTATTGTTAGTTATTATCATTACACCATTTTTAGTTTCCAACTTCTAAATGAGGATCATAAATGTGAAACGGTACTTTTTGGTATCATGCTGTTGAAATCAACATTTAAAATAGCTCTGTTTCTCGACTTATTTGTGGAATTATTCGAAATTTATTTCACTTTTTAAGGAAAACTAAGCTTTCACTGTTACCATTTAGAACTGAAGTCTAAAAATTTTGGTCAATTATCCCTTTGTTTTTTTTCTGTTAAACATTTAATAGTTATTCTAAAATATGATTATTAAGATTTTTGAATAAATGAGTGAAGAAGAACGGGTACATGAAACAGTTGAAGGAATCTTGAAAGGCACGCAATTAACGACCCAAGACAGAATCTCGAATGATCAGGTGGAAGAACAAATACAAGTTGATCGTAAACGACTCGAATCGATGATCACAGGTTTACCTGAAACTTCACATCCTTAATTTCAAAATGTAGACTTATAAATCTCGAATTTTGGGATAGTTTCATTTTTTGAAAATCTCCAGGTAATCAATATTGTTCTTCTAGTTAATGCAAGATACTACTATATGATAAGTATTATGAGAAAAACAAATTACAATCGTCGAACATTTTTATAAATGTTAGTATCAATAATTTTGAATATTAATTAACATTAAGATTATGTATTTCAGGTGAGCCTCTATACGGGTCCGAGAAATTTCTGCCATCAGCGGAAGAATTCTTTCAAAAAGTAAATTTGTTTTTGCAGCATTTATCCTAAATATTTATCTTGAATGAAAAAAAAAAAAACAACGTCTGAAGAATTTTCGTGCCAATTTGATATATTCAGGCGAAGTTATCGCATTTATATGTTTGTTTTCCAGGTTACGGAACTCTCTGGTGCTGTTATTTCTTGGCCAAGCCGTTTGAAGATTGGTGCAAAGACGAAAAAAGGTAGTGAATTTCTTTAAAATTTAGGATATGTTCAATGTCGTAGGGAAACAGAAGAAAATGGAAAAGAGAATCGCTCGTTCAGAATTTCTGATACGGTCACAAATTATAATTTGAAAAACAAACAAACAGGATAATTTCCAGATCCTTATGTCAAAATGCTTGGTACAATTGAACAAGTTAACTGTGCCCGTCAATTGATTTCATCTACACTCAGAATAAAGGTCACCTAATTGGATTATCTTAATTTTATCCAATTTAACAAAGTATTGAAAATTCAAATTATTCATGTCTTTCCGTTTGCGAAAACTGCTTTGCAGCGCGATAAAATATCACTGAGGATCGAAATACCGCATTGTGATCATTCGAAAATAATAGGACGAAAGGGTAAAAATACTCAGGATATTATGCGTGATACGATGTGCCATATTCATTTTCCAGATTCAAATAGAATTCATGATATGGAAAAGAACAATCAGGTATTATGATTAGTGAGATTACATGTTCGAGTGCTCAGAATTTGCAAAGGAAAAAAAGAAATATAATCAGTTTGTGAAATTCAATATAGATGTTGCCCACATCAAATGAATAAGGCATACTTGCTACTTGAATACTTAATCAAATATCATTTCATTAGTTCATTCTAAGCATTTCGGTTCTAAGTTACTTCAAGCAGATGTTATTATCATATCAGCGGCTTTTATGTTATCCTGCTATTTTTTGCATTCAAATAAAATAAAAAATTTTTGAAATTGCGTACAAAAGATATCGTTATTCATATTATTTTCAATGTTTTTCTTCCCTATTTAAAAGCATCATTATATTATAATTAATAAACAGCTGAAGATAATTCTGATCAGGTATCAGTATCTGGAACAGTTCAGCAAGTAGAAAAAGCACGACAACGACTACGAGTAAGTTATCAATGTGCCTGACATATCTTTTACATACATTACTACGAGCTTCTAGATGGTGAACTTTATTCATTGATGTTTATTTACCTATATAAATGAATAAATTTTATTTATGATGACGTATAGTTCCATCCGTTAAATCATTTCGTTTGATTTACTTGCTGACCATCTTGCTGATAATTTTTCTTTCTTGATTTAAAATATTAATTAAATAGTAGCAGATATTATCGTTGTTATTGTTATTGATACAATTAGTTTTTTTTTTTTTTTTTTTCTTCCAGAAATTATCACCACTATGTATAATATGCGAATTACCGAATACATGCCGTTATTCTTTCCAAGAATTGCAAAGAAACATTGGGCATCCGGATATCTTTGTTAGTTTACGTGAAGAACGAAATGGTAAAATGAAATGTATTTTGAAAGGAATCGAACAAAACGAAGTAGAAATGGTTAAGGCAGTTATGATTCTTGCCAATATGTATCAGTTACAGGTTCATTTTTACAACTTTTACATATTAGCATCTAAATAAATCCATATCCATCATAGGTACGATTTAATTAACCTTCTCAGTCATTATTTCAATCCAAAAATCCAACTTAGATTCTTGGAATTTATTTAGAAAATGGATATGCAAAGTTGATATATAAAGAAAGAAAAAAAATTGTTGCAGAATGATTACGGTTTGCTTTGTCATACAGTTATCAATTCACATAATTGTCTTGAGCCGTTATTACGCGATGAGACTAAAAAGGAGGAAATGCAATGGTTGGCTCAACAAACTTCAACCCATATTATTCAGTCCAGTACTGTTGAAAATGGTTTTGAATTATTTATTGTTGGTCCGATTGCTGGCATTTTGATTGCACGAAAATATATCATCGTAAGCTTTGTTGTAATTTTTGTCAACTACCATAACATGAACAAATGTTGTGGCAGTTTGTTTAATTTATGAAAATTCACCTATTGATTGTTTACGTATGCATGTATCACGTACATTTGTTATATTATTAAAAATATTTTTAGGGTTTATTGCCTGTAGCAGTGCAATTTGATCGAATATTGGAATCCGATTACGATTTGATTGACAAGGCTTTGATTGAAGCAAAATTTGGCATTACCATCAATGAAAAATGGCGAAAAAGTCGAGCTGTCAGTAATGCTACGGTAAGTTTAACTATCTGTCTTTATTTGAGCAAAATGAAAGTTTGAAGATCTCATTGGACTATGACATCAGTTTTTGTACAAATTACGAAAATTTTTGTTTTTTGGTAGATTAAGCCTATAAGTTTAAACATATTTCAGTTGTGCTATCCATCATCGGTATGTCAAGAAATATGTGATAAACCTGAAAAAGAGTGATAAGAAAGTCCAAGATACCTTCGTTTCACATTTATATATATATATACATATCCCATGTGACTGAAAAGTTATTCACGGTGAAGTTCAAGATACTAAGGTAGAATAAGTAGGGATATGCCTATCCGTATTAATGAAAGTAATATTTCTTCAGCTCGTAGTTCTAAGTAGTAGCGAGATGAATATATGCATGCTGTATCAAGCACGTGAACGAATCTTAAATTTGGTTCAAAATAGCTTAAATTCTGTGCCGGATATATTCGAATTCTTCAAAAATGGTCATATATCAGCACTTGTTGAAAATATGCGCATTGAAGCGCAAAACTTATTAAGTATGTTTTCAATTGATCAGAATTTTTCTCGATCAGAATGTCGGAATCAGTTTTCATATTGAAATTAAATAGGATAACCAATCTTCACACTCCATTCTCATTTCTTTATTTCATTTCTCCTCTCTTATATCTTCTTTTACACTCATTCCTTGACCTGAATCTTGATCATGAAAATTGCTAGCAAGAATGATTTTATGTAGCGAATAAGAAGAAACAATGGTTCATATTAATTGAGGGCAAATTTATGTGAAATATTCAAAACTTCACTTCGTGTTAATTTTAAAGCAGGTACCAACATAGAATCTTTATATATTGCGACACAAAACTCGTTACAAAAGCCGACGTTTGGTAATTTTGAGGGTCGATGCCGCTTGGCTGAGGCATTGGTTGATGTGCCGACAGCAGACGTTGTATGCTTCAAATTTGTCTTTTAACTTGAATTCATACGTAAAAACTGTTTCTTTTGATAACTTCAATAAATTCTGTCTTTTAAAAGCCCTAAATTTCAAGTTTCAATTCTATTCATGTGATATTTACATAGCTGCTACGTGAATATTTACAGACGAACAAGTACAAGTTTGTATGATTTGCAAAGAGCTAAACGTGAAACGGTGTATCTGAATTTCTTTAAATCGTTTACTGTATTAACATTTAATTGCAGAATCGTTATGCCCAAATAACTCCGAATCCAGATGATTCTCCAATCGCTCATTCCTTACTTGCTGGAATCAAGCAAATTGATATGTTTAGGAAGTAAGTCCCATTCAGGAAATTCATCTACCGTTACATCCAACATGTAGTTGTATCAGTTTCAAGATTATCAAATCTTATTATGTAATAAGTGATCGTACAATGAAATGTTCTTTATATTTTGGGAGTGCAACTTAGAATCCTTTTATCAAAATAAAAATATTAATGAAATTCTTTTTGCAGTGGAAATGAGCGATTTCCAACAAGAGAACAATTATTGCTCAAGGCAAATCGTGGTTTGTTTTGTTCTAAAATTCCATTTAATGACTAAAATTTACTGCATGAAAAGGCCTATATAGCTTTAGATCTTACTGTATTAGTATTGAAAGGTCTTAGAAACTTCCCAGGAACATAGAGAATTATACATAAATAATATTAGTAATTTATGTTTTGGTTAATATATTCAGCCGTGTACAATGGTACTCCAACAAAAGTGCGACAACCTACTGATCTTTGGGCTGGATACGGTTTTAGCAATTCATTGCCAGCAGATATTTTAAGAAGCAGTTTAAACTTCTTTGATAGTACCGCAAATCAGTATGATGGACGACCAAACACACAACAGGAAACAAATCTGATAGAGAATGCGGTATGTAACTTCACTCTAAAGTAATTTCCCTCTGTAAATGAAATTACATAATTCTAACGACGATGAAAAATGAAAGCAATAGTTAAGCATTTCCATTAATTATCGTTCCGTATTTACCTTTAATACATAAGTCTCCTCAAACAAGTTCATATCATCGCTTCCGTCAATTTATGAATAGTAGGAGTGGTACGATATTCACTTGCTGTTTGCCATCTAACACTAGCAGAGCTTCTTATCAAAAACTATTAAGCTTAATTGTCCAACGAGGACTCATGCTGGCAGTTATCAACTATTCCGCGTATTCCTTCTGCCATCCAGACTAATTGATGATAATTATGAGGACCTATAAGTTTAAATTAGTTTCTGTAAAAAAGGATAATACTCATTGATAATGTTGAAGCCTATTACTGCCCAAAAAATGTTATCCAATGCTATTAGTAATTATCTCACAGTTTATGTGCAATGTCAAAATGTTGTTCTTTTTAGACCCATCGTTCGATAACACCTTCAGTAGGCTTAGCATCTGTATTGGAAGAAGACGAACATGGTGATGACGCTCAAGATAGCTCGAATTCGAATTCATTAATTGGATCTTTATCATCTCATAACTTGCACCACTTTCAATCGAATCAATTACAAGGACTTATTACAAGTGTTGGAACCAGTAAAAATTTTTTCATCTTCGATCTATTTTATATTTGTAGATTTTTTTGAGTGCAAACATAACCTCTCCCCCTCTCTCTCTCTCTCTCTCTCTCTATCTATCTATTTCAACTCAATTAAAAGTAATCAAAATCACCTTCCTAATCTTTTGCTCTTATATTTTGTGACCAAATTCAATCGTGCAAGGAAAAAATATCTTTTGCATTTTTAGATACCAACTCGTCTTCTATACATAAAAACGCTCAATTGTATAGATAATCTCTAAGTTTCCTTCCAGTTTTCCGGATTATTTGTTATTAAAGTTAATATATTTTAGATTTTTCTGCATCAACCGGAGTATTCGAATCATCGCCGTTAATAGGAAACGACTTTGTTTGGGATATACGCATTTTTGTGGATCCAGCAATGGTACTTGCCCAACTGGGCTGTAGCGAATACCTTGCACAATTTAGAGATCAAGAGGTATGAAAACGATTGATAAATCCATTGTAACGTTGAAAATTTAAGACTTACTACATTTAGGGTTACACGTAACTTTAATTTTCCAGAAAAAAATTTGATAACTAATATTTCTTTTCAAAAAATCAAAACTTATATAGATCGATATGGAAGCTTTCTTATTGCTAGATGAACAGAATCTAAAAGATATTGGTGTTTCAACAATGGGTGCTCGGAAAAAGATCTACAATGCTATTTTGAGTGAGTTATTCGAAACAGAAATTTCTATTCTTCAATTGATACCTTGTACAAACTACTTGCTATACTTTATTTGCCGCATTCTTTTTCCGTAAGAAATGGACATGTAAACGTTGTGTATGTCCTATCAGAGATGCCAAATATTACTTGATAGAATGATGAATCGCTAATTTCATCCTATCAAATATGTGGAATATTTTCCCGTTATCGTGTAAATAGCATAATGAATATTTATCTGGAACCCCTGGATACGACAATTGAATGAAAAGCCAAAATTTACAAAGTGAAATTGATATAACAAAATTTCACCTAATGTAGTTTGAATATAATTACACTATAATTTAAGGATTGCGTGGTTCAGCACGAATGTATGGAATGCGAATTTAAAACAAACAATTCATCATTTTGACAATATTCGACATAATTAATGACAACAAAATTTTTATCGTTTTTGCCAAAGATGCATATTCTATTTCCTCTTTTTTTTTTTTTTTTTTTTATCTTTACCAGCTAATCTATTCTTTCTTTTCCTTTTTGCCATACATTCTGCTAATATTACATCAATAAAATGTAGTATTTATAAAAAATTAATTGTAAAAAAGCATTCTATCAAAGTTTGCTTTCAATGATTTTTTTTTTTTTTTTTAAATAATTAGTGAACGATAGATTTTATTTAAGATCTTTCGATTGTAAGAAAAAAAAAAAAAAAGCATAAAGTATAATATTCGCTAGAATCATTCCATTCAATAGCCAGAAATGTTTTTATTCCTTTTTCATCTTTTTTTTTTTTTTTTTTTTTTTTTTTTTATTATGTTACAATTTCAAATTTGTAAATTTCTTTCAAAATCACATCTGTATTGCTCAATTTTCGACTACAGATTTATTCGTATGAAAGTTCAGGACTTCATTTTTTGTACCTTAACAACACAAGACATGGATGTATTTGTTGAAAGTTCAGTTGGCGATAAACTTATTATGGCTCATATGCTACCTCAAATTTTCATTTTATCGAATATTTAATTACTATCAGCCACTACTCTTGCTTAGAGTAAAGCATTTTTTTTTTCTTTTTTTTTTTTTTTTTTTTTTTTTTTTTGGTAAGTTTCAAAGATATTCACAGATTCTTCCCCGAAAACTCTTGCACTTTCACGAAAATATACATCTCTAGTGTCATTACAGTATTTGATTTAAAACTAATCTTTATCATCCTTTCATTTATTTCCCACATTTTCTCAATCTCTTTGGGGTGTCATTCATACATGACCAATTGTTGTTTGTCATAAAGTGTGTTTCTAATTCTAATGGCTACTATTTATTCTCATATTACTTGGCCAAATATTGTTAACATACTTTTGGACGAAACGTAATAAGCAAGTTTAAAATCATAAAATATCCTCATATTCAAATGATCGATAAGCAAGATCTATCTGTTCTTTTGTGTATATCCTAGTGTCCTGATTTCTCAGGCATCGTTTGTATAACCTATTCGAATTCCTATTAATCCTTTTCTTTCATTCATTTTAAAATTTGTAAAAAAAAAAATTTCTTTTTTCTTTTTCGATGCTTTGCATTATTGTACATTATCATTGTGTCAAATATTTTCTTATCCTTTCATATCACTTTTTGATCGCTGCTTATTCATTGATATAGGTAGTGTTTGCGAAAAGCGCAAATGATCTCTTCCTCATTTCTCCTATCTCTTTCATCCAAAACATTCTCTCTGTACAAAATTTACATGCATTTTACGCAAAAACATAATTGAATTCAGTTTCGAAGTTAAGGAATCTGTTATATTTTGATATTATTAGCATATCCTGAAAGGTTTCTTTTTTTTTTTTTTTTTTGTAATTGATACATATTATCACATTACTTTAAGCAGACTGATATCTAGAAAAAAAATTTTAACCGAGACATGAAATAGATGGATTGAAAATGGTAAGAAAGATTATACAGATGCATGAAGAAAGTGCTTAATGATATTGTGCTATCATGAAAGTTAACTGATTTAAAGAACAACTAACTATTTATACCAATGTGCCATGTTATCTGATGTTCTATTATCGGGCGTTATCAATAAATTGTTGTTACAATTTCATAAGGGACATGCTGTCACAGTTTCATGGGTAATTATCAGGTTTTACACCTTTTCAAGTCTTTACTAATCATAATATAATGAAGGTTATTAGCAGTGATCTTAGCGTATCTTTCCCGAAATTATGGTAAATTTCCTTGAAAAAGTAATAAATCTTAACAATTATTCTAATTCAATTGAATTAGATCAAATTAGAAGATCCGATAGAATTTATATATATTTTTTAAAGTACTTTCCGAGATTTAAACATTTCAAGTAGAACCTCATTTCGAATCATCTTTGGAGTATGAAATATTCCTGATAATACTGAATCATGATCAAAACCAAGGAATAATCTCATATCCAGCAAACATATCATAGTCTGTCTCTTGAAACAGTTACTCTGATAGGTCTTGCTTATTATCATTAGTCTAATTTCGCATCATTTTTTTTCTTTTTGATCAACCAAATCAGTCATCAGTACCTTAGAAACTTAATGGCAGAATTTCTGAACTATTATCGATCTTTCAATTTTCTACAGATTTCTTCGTTATCCCGCAACTTTTTTCAAGTTATTCACAAACTTCTTTTTTAGATCTTTGCTCAATTGTAATATTTCACTATTTAAAAGAGTTGGACTTTCGTATAACAATAAGTGTGACAATGATACAAGGATGTAATGGATGAATTTCAGGGGAAAATTGAAATGAATAATTATTCATCGTAGCAGAAAGTAAGTACAAGTGATGAATTAACCCAATGAGTAGAATACCGTTGAGAGAAGCTATCACTAAAATACAAAAACTCGTATGTGTTAAGATATGTAAAGAGCCTTCAGCGAATTCTAATGAACTAAAAAAAAAAAAAAAAAAAAAAAACTCGTCGAAATTGTCAATTCTCCTTTGTTGAAAACTAATATAGTTTGAGATGTACGTTGAAGGATAGCTGAATGAAATTCCTTCTATTTCCCGTAACATGCGCAACATTCAGCAAAAAAGCCCATTATTAAATTACGGAAACACATGAATCAGTTTGAAAACGTTACCGGTTAAATCATTTTATTTTAATCATATAGATAATTCAAAGTTTAAATTTTGCAAAAACTTTTATTATATACTCTTATGGAATTCTAATTATGATGGGTTTTATCCATCAAGTTTCATTAATAATGGATGGCAACAGTTCAAACAGCAGTATCGGCAGAAATACCGTTCCAACAAAGAATATCGATGATATTTTGTACTTGTAATACTTTCCCTCTTTTATATTTTACATTGGTTAAATTATGAAATATTGCAGAAAATCTATTCCTTATGTTTAAATTTTTTTTTGCCTAATCCAAAATCATGCATTAAGTTGATTTCAAATCAATTTAAGCTATGCGAAAACACAAATATTTCACATTCAGATTAAGTTTAACCGTCTAATTGGCTCTTTTTAGGAAGATATTACTTCCGATCCATTATGCTAGCAAGGATTGGCTTTCAATTCGCAGTTATCTTCCATGATGTGCAATATCGATAACGACATGCAGTTGTTATCAAAGTGATGAAAAATTTATCTCTGAAACGATGATCGAATTTCAATAGCGAAAACAATGGTGGCGGTGACGGCGGTAAAATTGAATTGGAGTTGATTTGAATTTGATGATTTGATGCTTCTTACAGCGATAACAAAGCTTGTTTTTCATTGAAAAGAAATGGTTAATAGGATATCCTAAATAAAAAGGGGATCATTAAGATAATGAAAGTTTGAAATGGCTTATAAAATAGTCCTTTCCTCGCTTTTTTCGCTATTTTATCAATGGTTAATCGCTGCAAAACTGTGATTTCTCTACTACCATCAAAACTATCAGCAAATTCAATGACAATAACACCTTTGGTTGATGGCACTGCAACAATGGTGGATATGGTGCAGTATCACCGCATTATGTTAACCGTTTAAACAATTATATTTTAACCCAGCTATTAATTAAATTATTTATGGTAATAGTAATTGATTATGCTATGATTACAGCGTAGTGTCATCATTTATTTGCATTTATTATGGAGTCGATGAAATTAGGCGATAATGAAGAGGGCACCGGTTGACTAAATGATTTTGAAGGCCATCGCAACAAATCCTTTCATTTGAACAGATGAAACACACTCTCTGTGCATGCCTAAAAGATATCGTTATTAGATATCCATTATTATTCATATCGAAAAAGACTGCGGTTTAGTTTAGGATAGGACTTATCAAGCATATCCGATCAATCAATCTAATCTATTTCCCAATCGATATACGAAACATGGTAGTAGAGAAATATTCTGAATAAGGTTTGCTTGCATTGTATGTCATCGAATAGCTTTGATGCATAATTCATCCCACTGATTAAGGCTGTTAATTACTGCTCTAGCACATTTTACTTACTAAAAAACTATATTGAACTATCAAATTTGAAATTAATGTTATGAGTGATGCATGTGAAAGGACTCAGCCGGATAATGATGTATTTATCTACAACCTGTTCGGACGGATACACACAGCAACAGCAACAATTTGTGCGTTGTACAATGTGTACCTGTTCATCCATTCATTCATCCATCTATCCAACTCATCATAAGGAATGAAATGGAATGGAATCGAACAAGAAGAGATGAAATCGGCCGACTGGAAGAGAGAGAAAACCTTGACGTTGATTTATGTTCACGATGAACGATCAACCTGACATAATGTTACAGCTACCTTAAACAGCTTTCATAATGCTCCTGATATTGTTTGATGGTGATGATGATGTTTTGTTGGAAAACTGATATGCCTTTTCTCATAACAGAGATGATTTTATCTTCCAACAATCATCCATCTGTCAACATTGCCGTCAATTACGATTTCTGCTATATCATTGTATAAAACTCGTTTTTGAGCATTCCTCGCAGAATATTTTTAGTTGTTCGGATGAATAGCATTCGAACCCATTATTATATTTTGTGCTTCCTCTCATTAGATATTCGTAATATGGCATTTTTTAATATCTATTTCATCTTCCGTGTGTCACTTATTTTGTCTTTCTTTTTTTTTTTCCTTTTTTTTTTTTTTTTTTTTTCGTCATGCTTTCTCAATCATCTCTTCATCGTAGATTTTCCGTCAATTTCAGCGATTTCAGGAATGTGATGATGTATTTGACGACCATTAGCCTACTTTTTACAATTCTGAATACACGAGTATCTGGAGATGAGAATATATCAACGTTATTACTGGTAATGTATAATATTTTAAATATTTTACATAACCTGTCTTATCCCTACTCCTTTTTTTTTTTTTTTTTTTTTTTTTTCTTTCTGAAACAGTTCCTTTTCTTTTTAAATACTTGAATACATTTTTTAATAGAAATGATAATCATTCATAACTGAATTTAGTGTGGTCATTGTGTTAACAGCGATTTCCAAAGCACCATTAGTGGTAAGACGTATATGCTGTCACAAATTTCAGAAATGTGTCAAATCCCTTTTGATTTAAAATCCTTGCTCCAGACAAATACGAATGTCCACAATCCTGGTATCCACATGAGATTAATGTCTTCTGGTCTCGCATATCTACGTGAAATAGGAATGAAAGTTGTGAATGATGAAATATTACGAATTCAATTACCGACTATTACAGAAGTCATTGAAGCTGGTCAGGTAAACATATATCCATAATGATTGTTTATAGTAGGTTTATTAGATAAAAAATTGTACTATATTGATCTGAATTACGCTAATTTACTGATTAATTAACCATTGACTTAGTGACTTTTTTCTTTGTTTTTAAAAGATCACCGTTTTATCTGTTGCCTTCATTTTTCAAAATGGATAGGTGAAAATAAAATTTCCCCAGTTTTGTGGAACATAGCATTATATCAATAATGCTATTGCGAAATAACTCTTAACTACGACATTTTTCATCAATTTCATAATCGCCACCTCTCTGATAGGAAATAGATAAATACTTTCTTTAGACGACCGATATTTTTGACTTGCAGGTAAATTAAAGAGGGAGCAATTTGTGATGAGTTTTTTCGTCTTTTAGAAACTTCTCTTTTTGGCCGATTATTACAAGGAAATACATTGCTCTGAGTGATCGAACAATTTTAATAGTTGTGATAGGTGGTAATTATTAAATTTTCAAAATTACAAATACTCTCAACTTCTCATTTCAGGTTTCGATATATGATGCATATGTTTCAAAATACTGGTCACCATCGGAATACAGTCTGGAATTGTCGCCACCAGACATGTTTACATGGTCAATGGCTAAAATGCATATTAGGTTTGAAACAAAATGATATTATTTACTCTTTTATTAACTGTTAAATGATAGATGGATTGTCCTTAAGAAATTGAACTGCATGTGAATACATTTATTTCTTTATTCTACACTACTGCTTTCACTTTTATATAATATTTAGAGCAGGAGGCGAATTCGAAGCAATTTTCACTGGGCCATTTCTTATTCCAGCAGTACCGATTCGTGGAGAATTCGAAACTTTATTCGGTCATGTAAGCTTAACAATGGCTGTCAGATTAGCTAGGTTTGTTCATCTTAGTTTATTCTATACTTGATACATGATCATCATTATCGTCTTGAATATATTGTAAAACTATAAGCATATTATGATTTTAAAATTCCAATTTTCAATTATCTAAATTTCTAGAACACGAGCTGGTGCTCCAATGGTACAATCTACATATTGTCGTGCTGATGTTGGCTACGTTGATTTAAATGTTCGGAATACTGGTGTTATCACAGATTTCTTCATTAACACTTTCAAAGGTATGAAGAAAGATGGTCTACATTGCACGGCTACATATTTTCCATATTCATTTCTTTTTTTTTTTATTTTATTAATAGATAAATTATATTTTAGCTTTCATAATTGCTCACTTCAAACCGATTGTGGAGGATCGTATATGTCAAATGATAAAGAATATGATTAATAAAGATATGAATTACATATTGGCAACAATGCCTCTTCAGGTAACGTTTTCATTGTAATCAGTAATATCGAAATTTAATTACATGCAATTAAAGTTGGAAATGTACTAAAAACGAATAAATACAGCAAGATATCAAGGAGACTCTTTGGCTGATATCATACAATCCTTTTCCTGAACTACTACAATAATCATGAGAATAGTGTTAGAATAATTTTTAATCCTGCAGTCTTTCCATTCATTGTTCAGAAATATTATTCGGAGTGTGAAAAAAGAGTTTAGATACCTATCAATGAAAATTCCGTCGATATATTTGGGATATCACTTAATTTACCAGCAAGAAAATCGCTCAGTAGGTTTGGTGAAATTGGCGTTGAAAATATTACTTTATCAAATATCATTAATCATTTACGACAGAAAAGTCTTATCTTGGATTATCGACTTATTCGTGACCCACTCATCGCATATGGAACTATTGAAATGTTATCACGAGGCGAAGTTTCTTGGTCAGTTTAAAGTAACTTTTAAAAATGCAACGTGTAACTTTTTTCAAATAATAGGCACTTTAACTGGGAATTTGCCGGACGATTTCTTGAAAAATTTTCGGAAATTTAGTAGACAATACTTCTAAATGTGCCAATGTGCAGATATTGAGCATTCTGGTAGACATTGCATCGATTAGCCTCATAGAATCTTTGTCCATTTCATTTGTTATTAATTGCTGGGAAAAACTTTTTGTATGCACTCTCTTATGGTTTTTTATGTTTCTTAAAAAGATAGATTAATTAAAATAATGAAAAAATTTCAAAAGATATCATTTAGCAGGGAATTGTGTTAATAATATATTAAAATGATTTATTTAATGTCTTTTTAAAGTAATTTTATGCTTTTTCTTTTCTTCAGGAATGGTTACGGCGGGACCCCTTTCCATCCTCCGAATATCTACATTCCTCCACCAAGTGGTGAGTTATGTAGTTATTCAATAACACATTTCAAAATTTCACTAGCAGTTTAACTAGTTGATAGATTAAAACAGTTATGTTCGTTTTGTGAACTTTGCATAAGAGCCAGTGCTATTTAATATATGCGACATGCAATTATGCTCCCAGTGGAAAATGTATTACGCTAAATATCAAAGCAATTCTGATATTTTTTATGTGTTTAAAAAATGATTGATTTGACATTGCACATAATATTTAAGATCATTGAGGTGAAATTCTTATCTAATTGTAATTTACATTACAATTAGTTGGATTGGAATTTTCCTACAACAATTAATCACATCTGTCCACAATTTTATGCCGGTTCTGAGTCAAACTCATTTTCCAAACTTTTACCAAATTTGTTCTAATCACTTCTATTCTCATAGATTTATTCCTTTTACACCATTCTTCCAATCAATTCTGCATTTGTTCCCTCACATCCAGTTTGCAGATTATTCGATTAAGTAAATCTAAAAAAAAAAAAAAAAAAAAAAAAAAAAAACACAATTCATGTACTTTATCAAATTTTACATGAAAAAAAGAGAACGAAGGGAAGGTTCGTCAATGATAGACGATCAATTTGCTTGCCGCGCAAATAGATAAAATTGAAGATTTGAAAAAGAAATTTTCCTTTTTAGGTGCTCACATGGTAGAATTTATCGCAACAGATTATATTGTCAATTCATTGTTGTTTCATGCATATAACCAAAAATATATGGATTTTATCGTTGGTCCTGAATCGAGTCCACAACTTAAATCTCTTTTACTGACCACTTGTGAAACTGGCTATTGCATTGGTGAATACCTTGGTGAATTGTCTAATCAATTCCCGGATCGTGAAGTTGAGATTCATTTTTCATCCAGAAAGGTTAATTATGAAAATACCGTTTTCTATTATTTCTTTTTTTTTTAGGCCTATTTATTTTCATTTTGATTTGAAATTCAATCAGATTTATCATTATCCTCAAAATGACAGCTTTTGTTTTTGACGTATGGTTCCATTGCTATCAAAGTTTTCCATTATAATAGTTTACTGGATATCCTTGGTGAGAAAACAAGTGTAAATTGCTGATTAATAGATTTTTAGTCACCGCTTCTCGTTTTTGTGGAAAATCGAGCACGATTTCGACTTTATGGCAGTATGAATATGTTTGTTAGACCACGAAATTCGACACAATTCAAACTAATGGTAAGTTCCTGTCTATACTATTATGTATAACAACGGAAAAATCAATGACATGTAATCAGTGGATAGGTTAAGCAGAATGATTTGACAGGTAAAATCCTAAGTTTCTTTTGGATAAACCATATGCAATATCATAACTGACAGCTGGATAACCTTAATAGTTTAGGGAAAAAAGATTGCTAATTTTTCTTGGTCAGAAAGTGATTGGCTTTGAAAAGGAAAATTGAGTTATGAATGTTTCGAATTTAAATGCTAAGTTTTATAAGTAAATTTGATTAGATTACAAAATACAGTAACAAAAAAAGGATACATACAATATCCAACTGCAGATCATACGAGCTGATACGAAAATGACATCCAGCATTAATTTGTGGTTAAATCAAACAGCGATCATCGGAAATGTCTCGATCGAAAATTTAGATTTCAAGTTACTGGAATCTCGTGTTCGAGATGTCGATCAAACAACATTTGGTGATCTTGGCCTTTTTGGTGCTGAATTCCTGGAGCAATTACTTACTGATATCTTACGAGTGGGTATCATCATACCAACTATGAAAGGAGTCGTCCTGAGAAATCCAAAGTTTGCTTTTATGATTATTCAATGAAACAATCTAAATATTTTCCTCGTGTTTATCCATGTTACGAGGATATTTGACATCGAATAGATTCAATGAAATAATGATCATGCTTAATCATACAAGTATCGAAAATTAAAGTTTAAAATTAGAAGACCATCATATCTCCCAATCCGGATCACCAACAGATAAATTTATATCAGGTTATCATTGCATGATCGCTATCTGAAAGTCCAAACATATTTCCGACTTGATGAAGAATTTGCTGGCAAGCTTATTCAGGGTGCTGTAAAACAAACATTCAAAAGTATAAGCAACAGTGGCGGTTAATTTCACTTATTTCATCCGCCAACTGCAGAATGATGGTAAGGCTGTATCATATAATAATGTACATGAAATGTTCGATTCCATATTAAAATTTAGTAAGTACCATTTTTAAGAATGTTAGAATTGCAGAATGCTATAAGGTTGAACAGAACATGGCTAGCATATGATGATCGATGCTAGCATATCGTCTAACAACCGCTTGTAAGACTTGCGGATGATGACCCTGACTAATAGCTACAGTAGTTCCATAAATCATGGTCTGGATCGAATATATATTTCCGTCTTCCAGGTTTTTGCTAAAAAAAATTGTAATAATTTGAGCAGTTGGTTGTGTTAGAATGTATCGCCATTGTTTCCCCAAAATTTCAACTATTCCTAGGAAGGTCTTCATCTATGATATCAACGTATCATCCCTGGATATAGTATTTCGACGGTGTATATATTGTATTACATAATTTATTAACCTTTAGCTTAGCTTTGTAAATATTGTTTTATATTGGGTTTGGAAGGGTATTTGTAATGAAATGGCATTTTGCATACATCTTCATGTATCTAAATTGAATCTTTTCATCCCGGCCATATATCATTTGGCCAAGCTTTCTGGAAATCTTTATTGACGCTATATTGCTACTTCCAAACTTATGCTTTTTTTTTTGGCGTTTCCGGGTGTTTTGATAACTGAAGATGATATATGTACAATAAGTGAATGATAACTTTACTGTCACGTGTATTCTTTCCATGGAATACTTGGACAAAAATATCGATGCACATGAATGCTTTAAAATTGTAATCATAAGTCCGATATTTCATTTGTAGAAGACTTACCGTTTTTTTTGTACCGTTGAAACGTGGTAAATTTCAAATTGTATTTTCCGTTATTTCAGGATTTAAATAAAAACTCGGACGTGATAATAAAAGTTTTAACGAATATGATCGAAAAACGAAAGAAACGATAGAATATCAGAAAAAAAAAATAAAGAAACAAAAATGATTCACATTACAATGACTCACGTAACTGACGGAGTTATTGAAAGCACCGCAAGAAAGAATAAACAGTAGAGTGGACCGCGCAACATGCTTTAACAAATGAGTTCAAACTCTAAAGTAATTAAGAGAGCTAAAACAGCGGACCACACGATATGTTACATCAGATCACGTCAGCCGTTAAAAAAAAAGAAAAAAGAAAAAAAGGAAAAAAAAAAAACGATTTTATTTTCTGATAATTTTATGATTGCATCACAAGATATGATAGTGACCGCATATATCCGAAAAGAAGTAATGCACATTGAAATAGTCCCTGTTGCCAGCCATGCAAACATTATATTTAATCTTTGTGCTGACAGCTCTATTTGTTCAAAAATTACCAATAAAAATTTGAGGTACAAATGAGGACAATTAAATGCTATTCACAATTAAGAATGAAACAACCAATTACCGATAAATAAACCCTGAAATGTTCTATACCTGACAGAGATACATTTTGTTGTCATATAAATTGAATTTTGTTACTAATTGATTTATAATTGTCATCACAAGCTCAGTAATCGAAAGTTTAGCACTAAATATTCTCATAGAATGCTCTTAATTTGGAAATAATTTTTTTTTTTTTTTGACGAAATTGTACTACAAATAATCGTATGATATGGGAAAGTTATTTGGAAATTTGCGCATTTATTAACTCCCTTTCTCTTTGTTTCCTCGATCTAAGCTTCTTTAAATTCTATTAGACTTTAACATTTTCCGACAAAACTGCTAAAGAGAAGAATATTGTCGAACTAGGTTATCAGTACCGAAGAAAATACGTATTTTGGAAATGTTAGCATGAAGAAACAACAACAGAATCCAACGATGAATAAATGCACCAATAATAATGATCAATCCTTGGGAGGGAGGTAATTAAGGAAAGACAGGAAAAGATCAATCAATCAGTGTATGTAACAACAGACGAGTTCTGCAAATTCCCTGAAAGTCATAGGATTATTCTCAGATCTCAATTTCATCGTTGCGTTTCGTTCAGATCGGTTCTGAGAAACACCCACGTTTCTTCATTCATCATAGAAGCAGCGTTCATTGCTCGACGTTCATTTTCCTCACGATCGAATATTTCTTGCAACATATCGTATATTTTGTTCATCGACGAAGCATGTTTCATTGCTTCTTCATCCTGTTGCAACGGGTTTGTGAATTCAGTCATTTTTGGATACGACTGTACTTTTGATTCTGTATTAGTCGGCTAAAATCATTAGTTCATTTTAATACAATAAGAATCGTTTGCTATTAAGTTTAATGAATTTTTTTCTGTCATAGATTCCAGTTGTCAGGACAAAATCCATGTATTTTTCCGGAAGTTAGTAGCTAAAATAATATGCTTCTCACTAAATGTAATTTTCGTTTGCTTAACAGTTTGTTTAAATTTTGATTTTCTGAAACACTGCCGGAGGTATGTTGTAGGCAAGATAAGGATTTACCGTGCCAATATGTTATCATACCGAACGATAACTTTCATTTTAGATCTCATATGCCCTTATGGCATTTCCAACCGATGATCCCACCGATTATCCGAAACAAATTGTCATTTTCGGGAAGAACCGGCCAAACAAATATCATTCTCACAATTACTCTATCTAACTTTCGAAAGCATAAGATCAGTGAGATTTAACAAAAAAAAAGCTTATATGACAAACTTATAGGATTTGCCAGAATCAGAAAGGCAAGTAGACCTTCGGCTGATAAGTCTTCAGAAGGTCATTGTAGTCTGGCTGTTTTGGAATCAGTTGTCGAAGGTCAGCAAACAGAAATGACATGCCCTCTCGTTTAACACCATTGCAGTCAGCAACTGGTTTGTATTTTCGATTGCAACTGTGCTTGATATGTGCTATAAATTTTTGTGCGATATCTGAAAAAGAAAAAGCCTGTCGTTTTCTTGATTTATTTCATAATTAACTTTAGTTTAATTTCCTTTCTAACCATCTCAATGATAGCTTCCTTTTTCGTTAATTGAGCTTTTCATATGAGTATTAAGAAATCGTTCAATAATACGAAACGTATAACTAAGTTTATTGAAATGCAAAATGAGCTCTCTTCTCAAGTTATAATATTTCCAAACAAACGAAAGCTAATGCTACTAATGAAGTCCTCCAAAATATAGCGTTAAAAATATGTTGTTTTTTTTTTTATTTTTATAATAACAAATATGTTACAAATAAAATGCATAAAGTGAAATAAATGGTAAACCTCTTGAAGGATATTTTTGAAGGATTTTGATGACCATTTGGACAGCATTTCGGTTTATTTCATTGGAAGTTCGGTAGTACTCATTCATATTCAACATATTTGTAATGACGCCATCATTGAACATCAGAAGAAAAATCGAATACTCATTTATCTAAAATTGTAGCATAAGGTTGAAATTTTTAAGAATTTACTCTGCCAATCCATGAAAGCATTTCATGTTTTCTAAATTTACAGTGATCGATTACCGAAGTAATATACCACTTACCAGAAATCCACCACGAATGATTGGTTCTTGAAATAGAATATAACGTCTGCTTTTAAAATATGAATTTTTTGCTGCTGCAATCTGAAATTGGGCACTAAATTAGTTCATTCATGAAACTCAAAAGAGTTGGGTAAGTTAACAGAAAATTATGAAAAAAATTAACTGAAAAAAAGAAATTCTGATAAAATAGACTAGCAATTTCGGTAAGAATAGTAAGAAATACTCGTAAAAAATTGAAAAACTGATTATAAATTGATACAATTAATTGGTGAATAAAATGATTTACGAAAAAATCCAACTTACAGGATACCAAGCAAGCGGTGGCTCATTCAAATACATCACATCTAAATAATGGCATTTTCGGCGCATCAGAACGACCCTAAATAGATAATTTTTAATAAAAATACTATTGATTAAAGTTCATATAAAAGCAGGAAAGACAGAAAAGTTATGAAAATATAGGAATATAAAAAAAAAAAAAAATATATAGTCCAATGATAATAATTCTCTCTCAACATCACAATATGTACAAGAGATGTCGCACAATATGAATGATTAAGAAGAAAAAAAAAAAACAACAAAAAAAGCAACGACACATTTTGATTACAATTTTCTTTATGGACAGAAAATCAGACAAGTAGATTTTAAATCAATGTTAAAACTCAAAAATGTAAGACTGTAGATTGGATTACCTCGAATCACCGATACTACCAACGAACATCTTGTCGCCATAGATAAAGACGATTGCTGCTGCTGTGTATGAAGCAACTGATTCGGCTGCATTTGAAGAATCTATGACACTACTCTTATCATCACTTTTGACGCTTGCTGTTTCACCGATTTCTTTGAAAGCATTATTTTCTATATAGCCTAGATCAACAGCTATTTTCTCGATTGCATGAAGAAATTCTTCATCATCATCACTACTGCGAGCAACTTCCACGGGAGCTGTCATAGAAGCTGGTTGAAATGTTGGCGGAACTGCTTCCGGCATAACTGTATTATCCGGAAAGTTAAAATTTTGCTGTTGAGTTGAATCTGTCAGATATTCACCCTCCTCACTCCACCACTTTTCAATTGATTCCGAAATTGTTGGCAAGGATGTATTGCGAGTTACAAATTTACGATTAACGAGAGCATTTCTTTTTTTTGATGGATGTATTGGAGAAGATTTGTACATATAGTTGTCATTTGAAGCTACTTCGATATAAGGATAAGGATTTTCCGTAGGGTATTGATACTGTGCTGCTGGTTGCAAATATCCGTTATAGGGATTTAATGGAGGAACGATCGGATTAACTTGATTCATACCAGTCAAATCTGGGTATTTTTTCTGGTCTGCATCCGCTGCCTCATCCACTCGTTCAATGATATCTTTGTAAAAATTAAGGAATTCCATCACACTTAACTTCTGTGCTACCGTTTCATTAATTGGCAGATTCGCTGATGCCGAATTTGATGGATTTACTCCATTAGTTGGTTTTACAACATTTCCATGTACTAAATTGTTCATCTCTGGAGTGCTATTGTTTTCATGTCTACTTCCAGACGATCCAGGTGACCCACGTGACTCACTTTCATGATATGAGCGTGTGCTTGCAGTACTGCTATTCAAATCGACTTTATAGACTTTACGTAATACTTCATCCAATAAACAGTATATCTAAAATAGATATTCGAGCCTCTCAGCAATTATGACGTTTTCATAATATCGTAATAAATATCCTCAGTCGTTGCCTCTTTCAACCATTTCAGATTTTATAAGTTGGTTGTGATCTTGAAAGTAAACATAAAAGTACAAAGCATTTTCCCAATATCGTAGAACAGATACTATAACAGAGTTTTAATCTAACCAGTTCACTCTATGCAATCTTTCATCAAATGATAATCAGTACTGTTTATGTTAAGAGATTACTGATAACATGGACGATAACTTAAATAGTAAAAATAGCTAAATATTGAAAAGACAATATTGGCAAACCTCTCGGTCGCTTGGATCGTTGTTCAATACGTGGTCGGTTGTACGATCAAAAGGCAATAAATCACTAACGATTTGACTTACAAGAAAATCAGCGTCTGCACCAGGTGAATATCGGTCTACAATACCATACAATCGAACTGTTCTTCCCGAACGCTGATCACTGAAACGTTTATTAATTTTCAGTTAAATTCTTACACACATTTTATGCATGATTTACAATAAAGTTTATGTATATTGAAGTGATAAAATTTTCAGCTAAGTTGGAAACAGAGCGATTTTCTGCTTGTAAAAAAAGAAAAAAAATTGTGTGAACATTTATGATAACTGTATAGTCTAAGATTAAACGTTCATTTGTAATACGTTTCATGCGTTAAAGCTAATATTTATAAAAGAAATATTCGTCATTAAGTGAAACCTAAAAGATAATCAGAATTTCGCAATAAAGATGACATTCGATGATTCCTATAGTTTTTGTAGAAAATTAAACCGTAAATGGGTGATCCTGTTGATCTGATACAGTCGAGTTATTAGATATTCATGATTGTTCAAATGATAGCAATAGATTGCTTGAATTTTCAGTTCAATTGTGTTTCCGCTCTGCTTTACTCTCACTATTTACAAAACATGACAAGTTGTTTTGAAAATTTTTCGAGAAAGACGCGTGAAAAGAAGAAATGTGAATTTTATTAATGTTTCAATAAAAAAAAAAAAGCAATAATTGATAGCCGTTTTTTTTCTTTTTTTTTTTCCTGAACAATTCATAGGATTAATTTTTGGTTTCGATTTCTGAACATATTAGAATTTCCTGATAAACGGTTAAAAGAAGAGTTGCAGTACATATACAGCTGAATATCAAATAATCTAATTTTGTACCTTAAAATATTTTTGATGGAACTTAACAGTTTGACGGATGGAAATAGAGGGAGAGAGAAAGCAAAAGAAGGTAAGAGTTGTATCTCTTTTAATTTAGCTTATCTTTGTTTTATTTTTTTGCAGTTTGCATTGCTTCTCGTTATTCATATCCAAAGCAATTCCTATTATCTTCCTCATACATTTCCATCTGATTTTATGCATTTGTATGCAATATTTGCATGTAATATTTTCATATATTTGCATTCAATATTTGCATATAATATGCTCATGCATTTGCATGCAATATTTGCATGTAATATGCTCATGCATTTGCATGATAATTTTGCATCCTACAAATATTTTCATATTGTCTATTTGCAACATATTTGACAATAATTGTGAAAATTTTTCATCAAAATCACAGTTCATCATAATGTATCGTACATCATGACGTCTTTCAGGGGATGTCTGATTCACATGTATTTTTAAAATATAACTTATGTATAAAACCTACACATTATTTGATGACAACTTACACGTATGAAAACGTTTTATGTTGCAGTTCACATCCATTCGCTATAGTCTTGCCGGGTCCATAGAATGCTTCAGGTGCGGAATATCCATTAGAATACTTGCATTCATCATATATTCTATCGTACCAGTGCACCTTACATCCCGCTGTATCGTCCATTATTCTGTGAGGAAATGCAGAACTGAAGTAAATAATCTTAATAGCTATGATAATTATGATACAGTATCAATTGTTCTATTCTATCAAATTATGATACGAAATCATGATATGATACAATAGAATATCACATACTCTAAACAAGAGTAAAGCACTGTCGTAATGTAAAAACCCAATGACAGACACTGCTAAATATCTCGCCATAGTGGAGCACAATCGAATCAACTTTGTCGACAACAGTCAAATGGCTTAGAACAGGAAAAAAAAAAAAAAAAAAAACAAAAAAAGAAATTATGGATGTCTCTGAATCTCATGACCTCCCGACCTCTCCCTCGGATCATGATCTGAAGATTTGTTCAAATTTTTTTTGATACAAATAGTTTTGGCCAATTCAAATAATTCATTTTAAATTATTTTTCTTCCCGGAATAATTCCAAAATATTTTTTACACACTATCACAATATAGCTTTCTGTACACATCTATTCATCTAATTACCAAAAGTAAGGAAAAAAAAAGTTAGGGATAGGCAAATGAAGGAGCGGGAAGCTGAAATCACTTCCTTGGGGCATGGTACCGGAAATACACATGAAAAAAAAAACTAAGAATGATCTCAATTCATCCGCTTGCAACGACCGCAATGTTTTATAAATGGATTTTCAGTGGAATGAAAACTTCTATGAACGGGAAAATCAATATGCAAATGTATGATAATTTCAGATGTTTTCAAAATTTTTATATTTTTACATATTTTGCATATTTTTGCACATTTTCGCGCATTTTTTGCACAATTATTTGCTTTTTTATTATGTGTATTGCACGTTTACAGTAAAATGTAACAGAAGTAACTACTAACGACCAAATATTGCGTGCATTTTCATTTGTACTATTTTGCTTGTTTAATTATTATACTTCCATAAGTGATCTGTATCCTTTTATAAGCATTAAGCTAAGCTTTATTCATCTAGCTGCTAATAAATAAATGTTAAAAAAAAAAATTGAAATAAATTTTAGTAATAAGATATTATCATTGATTTCATTTCAAATATTCAACATGTTAATACAACCATGAGGAATAAAATTACGTCAATATTTTTGTACATTGAATCAAATAATTTTGTTCAAATTAAGATTGAAATCTTTGGAAGTATTTTAAAAAATTTCCGAATAGAAATATTATGAAAAAATTCCTTTCCCGCAACACATACTTATACGATATTGATTATTGAAACAGATAAAAGATTAGAGTTTCAAGCAATAGGAGCTTAATTTTTGATGTAATCTATATTGTTACTTAATTTGATACAAGGTACATATCCTGAGAATTTCGATAAATTTGATTATTTGAAATTTCTCCCAATCTACCATCTTCTTTCAAGCAGATAGGGAAGGCTTTTTTTTTTTTGTAATCTATTTGCAAACGCTACAGTCAGCCAGTAGTGTGACCTAGGTAGATAACCATTCGTCCAAACATTTTCCGAAAGGATTATTGGAAATTGGACTTACCGGTAGTATCATTTCAATCTTATCGAGAAATAAAACAATGGAAGTTGCCGTTATCATTTATTTGAACAAAACAGAGGATTTTGCCAATATCTTCATCCGGAGTTATAATACGATATCTAAAATATATATCAGTTATTTCAAAAATTTTCACATTATGATAGAAGTGATAAATTCAAATGTATAACAGTTTGGAAGCTCTTATAGCTCATAATTAATGATTTTTAGAAGTGTTTACGTTGTTCTACAAAATTTAATTTGGGATAAAGACGAATTCAACAGGTACATTATATAGCAATATATTGATATATTTAATTAAGAGAAACATTCCAAGTCTCAATTAATCTAAACCTAACAAAAATTTTTTTTTTTTTCTAAAATCTGCCTTATTCCAATTTACCTCCTAATGCAACAAGTGCAGAATTTTCGATTATACTCCGAAGTTGTTTGCTTGAATGCATACAAAAGTCTGTAGAATGTATGCATGACAAGAGTAAGAATGATCAAGAAGACAGCAGAGCAACAGGTGATCCACCTGTATTATAGAACTTCAACTTCTTCTCTTTCATTTTCTGCTTCGGGAAAAAAACATTATTTGTTTTAATTTTTAAAATTTGAAATTTTAAATTTGATTATAGATTGTTTATTAGCTCATTTTGGATGCAGACTAAAATACATACGAAAATTACTTCCAGGCTTTTGAAAACGTTCATCACGACTGATAACATAATTAGCGTCAATATCAATACATGTAGAACAGTGGCATCAGTATTTCAGATAATATTTGAAATGGCTTTTTGAATTTTGTGGATAAGGTTTAAAGGAATTTCAATGGGACATGCAAGCAAAAATGTCTTTGCATCGTAGCAGTAAAATATTTGGAACAGAAGTGGCAGTAAGTATAGTGAATTTATTTTATACTGGTAATTGGGGAAGTCTTTGTTGAGAAGTTTCTTTGTGCCGAATTACATTTTACTATGTAAGGATTTGATAATATAAAGGTAATATAGCATCCAATCATCTTCCCCTCAAAAAATGTTTCTTTTTTTCCCATTCATATATCATTGTTATTTGCAAATATCATTTAACCAAATTAAAGTATAAAGAATTTTCCAATATGTTTATTTTATTTGGGAATGAGTCAATCCATTTCTCGTTTAGTAATTGCTGCTATACATGGGAAGTTTTTTTAGGATTATTATAAAAGAGATAAATGTTAAACAATTAGAATGTTATGGAATTTATTGAAAAATTAAGTATTATTAACATCATATTGTTATGGAATTAACTGAAAAATCAAATATTATTAACTAAAATTCTAATTTTCTCTTCATTTTCTATCACTTTAGCTTTGGTCTGAACAATGGCGCTTTTCACTTCTTTGATCTGTTCATCTAACTGATTCAACCTTAGCAATAAACTCTCCGATGATCCTTCTACATTTGCCTTTCGTTCTCGCAAATCGTGTATGTTTTTCGTACTTTCCAAACGCCATTCTTCCATTTCTTTAAACATACTCTCAGCATCTTCCTGCAAAATAGCACTGAATAGGATGCAAACAGAATCCACACAGAAATACTGTTGTACTTTGCTATCACCCAAAAAGTAATCACAAGTTCTCGATTTCTACTTAGAATTGTGATATCATCTGATATCATTTGGCTTGAGTTCAACTTATCAAGCAAATGTCAATTTTGAGTATCACCTTAACAGTAACCACTGTTTACCTCATTACAATAACTTTTTGATGATAATATCATATGCCTATAGAAGAGGTAACGATACCTGTGTATTATCAAGAAAACGAGCAAGTAGATGTGTTGTTTGCGTTATCTGTTGCATAATCCTTTGTAAGTTAGCTAACTAAAAAGAAATAAAATGAAAAGTAAGTTAGCACTTTCTAAAACAGAAAAAAATAAGGTTGATTTTGAACCTTTATCACTAAGTTTTTATTTCTCCAATTAAATGAAGTTAATGATGAACACTGCAATTATATAGCATTTCAGCCAGAATAAGCATATTAATGATAATGAGTGCAGGATTAAAGAACGCATATAATAACTTTTCTCTCGGGATAAAGGTGAATTTCAAGAGATAGAGAATTTGACAAAGAGACCAGAAAGTGAGAAAGATAAAATTAATGAAACAAAATGTGAAACCTCTTGTTGCGATCTTGTTTGGTCTTTTTCATCAAAAACACTGACGGCTGCATTATAAGCTTCTTTGCTTATTTTATCTTCTAATTCTTTTTTAGTTTCAAGAATTTTCCTTACTAAACCGCCATGCTCTTCGGTTATTAGCTGAAATTGATTGTGTCCTTTAAAACGTTTAGAAAAGACTAATTGCCATTAATTTGGAAGTTCAACCCAATATAGGAGTGAGAATTGCATGAAGTTAGATGGAAAGGCTTAAGTACCGATAGTCTAATTTGCAGTTAGATTGAATGAAATGGCTTGATTCTTAGCATTTAAGATTTTTCCAGAAAAGATATATTCATGATCCCCTTTGGTTTAGAGTTGAATTTATATCTACAAATGTTAATAACTTTTTTATTTAAAGTCAATTCAGTAAATACCTGTACAGATCTTTATATAGTTTATGGCGAAACGTACCTCATCAGCATTGATTTGATCAGTTTGATCGTATGATGGCTCAATTTCGACAACAAAATACTCATCACTTTCTTTTCGTTCACCAACAATTACTCCACTTGTTTTCATACTCTGCAAAATCAGAGAAATAATTGGTTCGCGTAGGATTCAATTGCACTATTTATTAAGAGGAAAATAATTGTAAGTTTCATTTCATTTGAAGAGAAATTTACCATTTCTGGTTTTCGTTCAATTTCTTCTACCCGTTTCTTCTTGATCTTCGGAGGAGCTGGTCGAGCTGCAGCTGTACCCAATCTACTAGCTGAGGTACGTGGCCGCCCTGACGATGTTGAGAGTCTGGACATAAGAAATATGAGCTTTTAGGGATTTCCAAAAATTTTTATGTTTTCAAATTTTAATTTAAAAAAAAAAATGGAAAAGGTCATAACAAACCGTAGTTGTTCATTTATTGCTGGTGATACCAAAGGTTGTTCAATTTCATTTGTTAAATTATCGGCAATACCAATGTCTTCTGTCTTCGTAATTACTGGAAATATTTAATTATGATCAAACGAGAATGTATTTGACATAGTTTCTGTAATGAAATTTTTAAGAAGTAAAGCAAATAAATTTTATGAAATTCGATTTCATTGAGGTACGATTGTACAAGATGATTGGATAAGTGAAACACAGAAATATAAAGCTTGAAAACATACACACATTCATTTCTTAATATCTAATGATTCTAATCATCTCAACTTCAACGAAGCACTTTATCATCTTATTGAACTATATTCGATTACTATCTTTACGAAACAAAAAAATAATGTAAAAACTGGTAAGTTATGAAAAAGTACTGAAAACGAGGTAATTGAAATTATAAATTTCAAACCGGATTGTTCATGATTAGTATGAATCATTTGTTCCATTTTCATTAATGATGTTTCTGGTGCAATATCTTCGAGATGTCCTTCATCAATGGAATCTCTTCGTTCATTATTGTCAATCATTTGCTTAATTATCTTTGGTTTACTTTCAATTTCTTTCTTCCTCTTTTCTTTACTTCTACTTGAATGTCGTTTCTCTTTTTCAGCCTAAAAATTCCTTTTTTTTTTTTTTTCCCCTCTTTCCAAATTTGGTCATGCTAATTTGTTACTTCTGATGATCTACAAATGATAATATTGCAAATAATTCAAAGAATTCGACAATTTAAGATTTAAATTAATTATTTAGTATTAGATTAGCAAGGAAGCATTTAGAACCTTCCTGCTTTCATTATCAGTAATTTTTCTTCCCATTCTTTTATTGTTGTTTTCCTCTTTTTTATGCACTTTTTTCTCTTTCGTTTGCTTCTCGTCATTTGCAACCTTTAATTTCGATTTACGAAATGCTGCTGCATCAACTGCTAATTTTTGCAACATCTGAAACATTTCAAATGTTTCTTTTGCGAAGTAAGCAAAACTGAAATCTTCTGAAGAAATCGAATCTCTTGCTTTATGGGTAATGTTACTGGCCGGTTAGCTATTTATTATAAGTTATATGCAACCATGTATTGGATAAAATCTAAAAATCCTTTCTTTGCTCACTAATAGACGGATTACATTACCAACTGTCAATTAGCACTTTAAAAACATTTCGAATTCATTGTACATACCAAATTTGTCAATTCAGGTTCTTTTCCAGCGATTATTTTGGCAGCTTTCACATCTTTCAACGATCCATCATTATTCAATGCTTTGATCAATGTCTTCAAAAAATTTGCTTTTGCCGTTTTATCCGTTATATTTGATGCATCCATTTCCTCATTTGTAAAGTTATCCTGTATAAATATTACCATTAATTGACTGCTCAAAAGTTAATTAAATATTCATTAATTGAGTTTTATAACAGCTAAAATGAAATAATCTTGATGATTGAGAAAATGTTCAAGTTATTGTCACTGACCACAAACTCCCTTTATATCTCAACATTATTAAATTTAAGTAAGTATATGCAATATGACTTTAGAATTTAACTCTTCCATGTCATTAGGAATAATGATACTGATGACATATTGCTGACATCGAATAAGTTTGGAATGAAACGATGAGTTTTTCCGGATGGCTAAAATCAGAATCATTTTCTCTGTCGTATTAAACAAAATAAAGCCTCGAACTATTCTGTGTTTTGATTCTTTTTAATTGGACCATCTACTGTTAAGCATTGTAGCTTGACCGACTCATACTTCCCACTTTTTGATGATTTTAACCATTTTGCTGAATTCATTACCTTTTGCGATAGATAGATATGATGAAAACTGTATTTATGCCATTAATGCATTAGATGTGAAATGAAGTTCAGTACCTCAAATCAAGTTAATCCCTCTAAACCGTAGTTGTTATCGTTGCTACAATCCAATGTTAAACAATTCTAGACCGTTATTATTCCTTCACAATGATAAGAGGAAATGACCTAACCTGATATGATAAAAATACCTTTTCATAAATTTGTTTTCCAAAACAAACCATTAAAAACCCCGTATTTTGAATTGTCACTTTAACGATATCATGCAAGAAACGAAATGGTGGTCGTTGTAGCAATTGATCGGTAAGTGGTGGACGTTCAATTAAGCCTGCGAATAATTCTTTCGTTCTATCCGTATATATTTTAGACATTTCTGAAAGTAAAAACAAAAGTCTTATTAGTTAACAAATCTAGTTTTTGAAGTTTCATTTGTCGAAAACTTGATTCTCAAGAAGAAAATATTTTGGATTAGTACTGATTTATGATATTTGCTTTCGGCGATTTCTAAATCATATTTTTTTTTTCTGATGAAATAGAATCTAACAGTATCAATTGTCATAATCATTTAGGCTTCGTTGTACCGTATGCTTCAATTTTTTAATCTGCGATTGCAAGCTAAATGCAGGTCTGAGGAATAGCATTTCTTCAGATATTGACCATTAGCTATTTACTATCTTATAAATATTAAGTGACAATGTACATTAGATGGAATCAAGTAGAAAAATGTCCTTGTGAAAAGAATAAATTAAAAACTCCCTCGAAAAATTTCATTATTAGCGCTTGAAATATTAAAAATTGGATTTTATCATAAAATATACTAAAAAAAAAAATCAGGAAATCAATTAAGAAATTAGTCTTATTTGTTTCCATTTATTGGATATATACAAAAATTTTTTAAATAAATTTTAGTTTTTAAAAGGTAGAGTTTCAACTTAAATCATAAAGTGTGGAACAATGTTAAAATTCCTTCATTGTGTTTGATGTGTAGTAAATTATAATTTGCCCATACAATATTGTCTTATAATTCCTTTATTTACACTAAATCAGAAGGTAATATCAATTTGTAGCATATCACAAAGATTTCTGTAAATAATAATAACGTATCAGTAAAGTCAATAATTATAGCGTTAACGAATCAGGTCATCTGAAACTTAAATAATATGACTTCAAGCGTTACAATGATAATCTATTGATAACAACAGAAATGTTTGGTGATAATTTGTAGTAAAAATAAAACAATGTAATATGAACAGAGTAAAAAATAAAAGGAAGGTGATAGAATGGGAATGGGAGGATGAGATGAGATAATTTTTGATGGTAATATAAAATGTATTAGAATTAATGAAAATGATTGAATGACCATGGAAAGATACCGGCGTTACTATGCAACGTATTCTATCATCAAATACTTTCACTTCTTATTCCGTCGTATCTTTCTATCGAACACGTTTCTATGGTAATGTCTTGAGGAAATATTTATGTGATGAATGTATCTATGTTTGTTTATATCTTTTTGATAATTGTAATAAGATTACATTGCCAGAATTTTATTAATGTTGTCATTATTATTTTAGTAATTGTAATTATTTTAATTTAATATTATTTTGTCTTAATTTATTGGACGAAATGTTATGTTCATTAAAAAAAAAGGAAAGTTAATATAATTTGAATAATTTAGATTAGATAGTAAAACTTGAAACCCTGAAGTGAGCAATCTTTAGAAAGATAAATAAAACATTAAGCATGAACAATTTTTCCAGATTTAATTGTTGCTTAATTAGTTGCTGTTAATTGTTACAAATTCAGCTCTCGAATGATATCAAGTGAACAAGTAACCTCCCATTTTTTACAGGTACTGTTTGCTTGTTTTAATAGCAGATTTGTAATACTTATCGTTTTGTGTTCAAGCCTAATTTTTAATTACAGTTAAAATAAACACTTCCCAAGAATTGAATAAAACGTAATTCGATAAAATAACTAGCCGTAATTTGTTCGTTATGCGGGAATCCTATGCTGAATTCCGGAAAATCATTGATTAATCATGAGATATTTCAATATGATAAGGAGATTTTAAAAAAGTGAATTTCTGAGGTAACTTTTATTAGAATTGAAGTATGTTTGCGCAGAATGTTTCATCATAGAAAACTAATAATCTTATAATTCATTCATCCCGGATGATCTTGTAGTAATTTTCAAAAATAATCCCGACAAAGTAGGATTACATCATAGTGAAATAGCAGAACATAATTAATATTTGATAACAAATTGGAAGGGAATTACGATGTAGAATGACAAGTAATTATCAACAGAGGCATAGAAGAAACGATTTATTGTAGCGGATTGACCGAATGGGTAGCCAAGGAAACTGCACATTCTACGTTATTTCATTGTGGTGTAATTTGATTGAAGTGAAGAAATAAGGCATGTTAGATTAAAAATAGGGCCCGAAGTTTGTTATCAATGAATTATTCAAAAATACATGTCTTGTGCCGTTGCTTCTGGTAAATTCTCTTCGATTTTCATTATGCTGAACTGATTTCTTGGTGGACATGGACAATAAATACCATCAGATCCAGGGATTCCAGGAATTCCGATCTGAAAAATAGTGATAATATGCGGTGATGAATTAGGATGATTACTTTTATATTGTAATCATATAATATATGATATAAATATAGTTCGTTTTTACCTCGCCATCGGCACCTTTTGGTCCAGGAAGGCCTGGCAATCCTGCACGACCTGGCATGCCAACTGGTCCTACTTCACCATTTATTGTTATGCCCGGTTCACCAGCAAGTCCGATCGGCCCCAGTGGACCAATTGGTCCAGGTGGACCCGGCCTTCCAAGCATCGCTTCTACTCCTGGTAGCCCATCTTCACCATGTTCACCTGGTGGTCCCATCGGTCCTGAAAAGGTATCAGTGATGAAGTTGAAATTAAAAAAAACACAAGGTCATGAAAGGAAACCGCTAGATTTCACAAAATATTCCCATGCTTAATGAAAACACAAACCTTGTTCTCCAGGATCACCGGGTGGTCCCGGAAGACCTTTCGCTCCAGCACCTATCCGCTCTCCATTTATCCCATCTGGTCCTTTCGGTCCCGGTTCACCGGGTGCTCCTATAGGACCTGCCACACCTGGTGGACCTTGTGGACATTTAATGCATTCTTCACTGTTATAATTTGTTAGAAATCCAGGAAGTCCATCTAACCCAGGAATTCCGGGTATTCCATCCTCTGCAAGAATCAATTTTATACCGATTAACAAGTAATACATAAATTGTAAAATCTGGTCAACAAGAATGAAAGCAACCTCCATCTTCAGCATCATATCCTGGAGGACCTGGTGGACCTACTGGACATCTCGCCATACTTTCACATCCTGCAAACATCATTTTTCTATATCAAACGATTCGAATAGAATAAGGTATCAATAGGTTTTAGAAATACCAGGATAAAAAACCTAACTGGTTCTTCCATCATCCATTTTGTATAACATTGCTAAGATTATGGAGAAAAATTGTATAATCCTGATGGAATGATAAGATCGGAGCTAAATATGATTATTCCAAATTTAAATGTTCTAGACAATTAACTTTCAATTTTAATCCAGATATTCTTTGAGCACGATTTGCGAAAAACTTACTGCACAAAGCTGGCTGATTATCAAATGTCTGTTTTCTATGACGGAAAAGACTGCCATCGTTATAGTTCCGATCGGTTACTGAGAATCCGAATTTTACATTTGTCAGCTTCAAGTCTATGGATGGATCTTTTGTTAGTTCCTACAAAGTAGGTTAGGTTTTCTTTGAATAGTAGTCCTACCAAATCTATTTTCAAGGTTATTAGCAAATTTCCTATCCTGAATATCTACATTAATTGCTTATTCGTTTAAAACATTATAAAATTCCGTTCATGATAATAGAATTATTTCAAATTTTGTCTTAATTTCAGATTTTTACTTTTTAAAATCTGAAACGTTGAAAAAGACAAGCAATCAAATATTTTTTTTTTCTAAATAATAAATTATTTCTTTGATGTGATGTCGTTTGGAAATTTCCAAAATGACAATTACCTTGAATTTCCCCATTTCGTCTAGAATATCAATAAACATATCGCTAATATCATCATAAATAATTTTAACAAAGATTCCACATGCGAACAGAAGGCCAATGCTTACAATCGTATTGCAAATTACAACAATCAGAAGTCTTTTGTCATTCATTACTCACTTATCTGACTAATTTGTTGCCATAAATTTAGTATTCATGGAAAATTAAAATTTGAATGGAATTATAAGTGTTGTAATGAAATACAAATTCACAATAAGTTTCACTGTTGAAATTTTATTGCAACCATCACAAGAGCTGTACGACGGAGATGATGCATGATTCAATGCAATTATCGTAAACTAAAAACCACGATTATATCCGGTTGTTCCGTATCCAACTCTTCGTTATTCTAACCAATTTAAACGCCAAATGTTGTCTTACGGATCCTTTTGAACTATCAAATCGTTTCAGTTTATTTACTAATACTATAAATTGTATCTCCCGTTTTAAATGGCCAAATTTGATAATCTTTTCAACTTGCGATAAAAAGTCTATGACGGTACGATAAACACTTTTTAATGTTACAGTGCTTTCCGTAAAAATTGACATACTTATAATATCCACTGACCATTCTTTTCAACAATTAAAAAAAAGAAAAAAATTTTGAAGATGAAAATTTGAAAACAATAGGAAATAAGTATAAGAAGAAGGATTTGAAAAATGAACTGATGATGAAATGGCATCCGTTAAGAATGGCGGAAAAGAAGTCGCTTAAAAATAAAAGCAGAACAAAGAATTTGTTGAAAGGCAAACTGAAACATTGTAAAAAAAAGAATGAAAAAAGAAATATCAAATTTTAGATACTTTAATTCATTCCTGTATTCATTATTTATTTATGAATTTGCTATTAATGTGATGTGCTTCTCAATTTTTGAAGCATATCAAGTCTCAGTCAATACTTTGAACTTTTTATCAAATATTGAGTTAATTGTTGGAAAAAATTTAGTATTAATTAATATACTTGCAGTTTTTATCATACAAAATGATATTTAAAAGTTATTATTCCATTTAGCTTGTTTGCTTAGCAACAGCAGCATTCCAAAATGGAAAATGGAATTGTTTTTAATTGCACTAAATAACGATTATGTCATAATTGTGAGTAAGGTAAATGAGTCAACAAAATGGTAAAACAATATGAGCAGAAAGGTAATGAGTTCAATGTGTAATTAATTCTTTGTCCGGATGATGTTGGAGTGGAGCACATACGTGACATGTCCGTTTGAATCACAAATTATATGAATCATTGAATTGCTTTCAAAAGCACAATTCTTATTTTGACACTTATTTTTGTTATTCTTTAAAAATTTAATGCTAAAATATTTTTGAATTTATGAGCTGTACAAATTTGTTTATTTTTTAATTGACAAATCTATTTAAGTAATTTCGTCTTAATTTAATTGATTTCATTATGATTGCAAATAATTTAGCATTGGATAGAAGTTATTACTGGCTAAGTTCAATGTTTCTTTTTTCATTTCTACTGATCATTTAAGAAATAGTTAAAATGAACAGAATTCAGAAAATTTTTATATAAAGCCGAATTAGGCATAATGTTGTATTAACTCTAAAACTGGTACAATATTGGCCAATTGGATAATTTTGATAATTTTTGTAAAAAGCACATTTTTCATTTTGCTTGATGGAGAAGGTGAAATTTTCGGACTTTGATAATATCATCAAAATTCTTAAAAACACCTTTTTTTCAACTGATTCTATCAGTTGAAAAAATTGCTTGTGAACGAGTTTTGTTATTTTCCGCAGCATAATTGTTTTTCCTTTTCGACTACGAACGAGATTTCGTCGCAGTGTATTAAATTCTAGTTTCTACAAAGGGAATCATTACAATGGTCCGGTTAGAATTTGTTTAAAATACATTGAAAATTGAAATTTTAAATTCTTTCAATTTAAAATTTTATGCAACGTAGAGAAGTAATTTTGTCTTGCAAACGTTATAAAAAAGTTGCAAAAGGCTGCAAAATTCTCCGTTTAAATAATTCAGAATTAGAAAACTTCAAAGTTAATTAAAAAAAGCAATTTCTTCAATAAATCAAAATTTAACATATATTTTTTGATGAAGCACTTCTTGGATTCTTATTTGTAGCATAAAAATTTGAATATTTTTTTCAGTCTCTTCATTATCAATTTTCTATTCTTAATCATTTTTAGGTTTCCATCTAATTTGTCAATCCATTCTGAAAATGAATCGAGTTGAATTCTTCCCATGCTGTTTTTTCAAAATAGCACGGCAAGTTGAACTTAGAAGTCGCAGCATTTCCGTTATTTTGTCGTAGTTTAAAAGGAATTCATCCGATTATTGCCTAATGCACTTTTTCTGCACTAATTTTCACTTTTAGTGTGAAAATTTTATAACTTTTTCCTCTTAAACTCACAATGACATCAAAAGCTTACTCATCCACATTTTCATTTGAGTCTAAATTAAAATATCAATTCAAAAAAGCGAAAGAAGATTGAGAACTCCAATTGTTTAAAATTTTTCTCTCTTAAAATTTTGGAAATAACTGCATAAAATTCAAAAATTTCCAGGCAATCTGGAAATTTTGAAAATACGAAAGGTTCATTGCATAGTGTAATCAAACAATTATCTGCACCTATTTTTCCATCAAATTTGCGTTCTTCCACTCTTCACAGAATTCACTTAATTTATGAATTCCATTTTGCATGTATACTCAAACTTTCATGATTTTTCCATGATACGTCTTTCCCAAATTTTTATCATATGATCAACAAATTCAATTTTTCTTATTCATACGATATATTTTCATTTCAATAGCTTAACATATTTTAGGCCACTAAAAAGCATTTTTTTTTTCGCATCCTTAACGCCAAATAAAACACTAAATGGAGGAATCATACGAAACAGAATAGAATCCGCAAATGTCAATTTGTAAAATTACTCAAGTTTTGATAATTTAAATTACAAATTGGAAAGAAATTAGTTCGGATCGTTTGATTTTCCCGACATATTACTTTAACTAAACCAGTTTATTTTTGAAACATCAACATTTAAATTTGTATTACTGATTACTTCCATTCGTTTTTTTCTTTTCTTTTTTCACTTCCTCAGTTTCATTTTATACCATTCAAAGTATTTTTTTTTTTAACTTGGAAAAAAAAAAACGTTCCTTTGCTTATAATCATTAGAATGATCAAATAAATAGCACCATGTGTTGTTGTGTGTATGACCATTCAATTTTGAAATCATTAACATATTCTGCACTTTTTGTTATTCATTAGCCATTTCATGAATATTTGCTGATTATGATTCTATACAAAACAAATTTTGATATGTCATGCAGTAATTTAAAATTACCTTCTTCGTTGCAAAGCACTTTTTTACCAATGACAAATTAGTATTTTTTTTAACTGCTCTTGTTTTTTTTTCTCTTTTTTTTTTCAGGGATTTCCCATTGTTGCTGAGTTTTCCGATTTGTTTTTTTGAAATTTCTGTTCAATTTTTCGAGAAAGGAACAATGCTCAATAAATGATGAATGGGATGGGAAATTAAATTTTAGGAAATTTTTTGGGATAATTTTTTATCAAATCATCTGAAAACCTTAAATGCATGTCAGTTTTCGAAACTTCTCTTAACTATATTTATTTGAGGGCAGACAACGAAATCCTATCAAAATTGAATGGCATCGGCTAGAAGTTGACATTTTTAATTTGTTTCAAGCAGCCAATATACTGACAATTGTTTTATTACGAAGAAATTTTAGTGATATGTACATGAATAAATGTTATGGTAACCTTTCATGAAAAGTGAAAATGACTTTTTGGATAACTTTTCTAATGATTAGCAAACGTGAATTCGAATAAGATTAGTCGTATAGTTAGAATTTCTTAAGAATTAAATTTAGAATGCAAACTCTTCTAAATTACACTATTTCAATTTTTATTCATTGCTCAAATCTTACCCATTAGGCAATTAATATTTCACTCCTCATAGAAATTACTGTTAAAAATAAATAAAAATATAAGAAATATATGCGCTTGTTTTCTACTAGGTTACTTCTAAAGAAAACTAAAACTTATCAATTTTCAGTTCAACCCATTTACTAGTCATTGAAATGCATAAATGAAATATTTCAAAATCCTTTTGTAAAGCAGTAAAATGTTGTAAAATTTGAGTATGAATCACTTTTATCGTTCACTCAAAACTTTTGACCTTTCCGATCGAACACTTCTCATCTTTTGTTGTTCAATTTTTTAAGGAAAAAAATTAGATTCGTTTATACGTTCAAGATAGAAGGATGGAGACAGGTTCATTTCTTTCTGATCGAGAGTTGGAAAGGGAGAGGTAGATAGAGTGAAGAGGGCGCTAAGAGAAGAAAGATGTAAAAGAAATCTCAAATTATTTAATTATCGAACAATTTTCGATCAGATATCATAGGTTTACTCTTTCGGCTCTTTCCTAAGCTTACGACATGAATCAATATCTGATTGTAAAATCATATTTCATGTCTGTCATAAGCCTGAATAAGCAATATCACTTACGTCTTTCATCATATCTCACAACTGATGCAATTTATTTTAGGCTGAATTCTGTAAACCACAATGTGTTCCTTCCTCGATTCTTTTGCAGTTGTTTGATATCGACATTTTTTTGGGTGGTTTAGTTCCTGCTTGACATTTAACCATTGTTTATTTTTTTCCTACATTCTTTAATATTTGCTCGTTGAAAATGTGTGAATCAGATCTTCTACAAAGTGTAATAAGCTCCTGTAGAGTGTTTAATAAGCACTATTATTAAATCATCCAATGATTTCCTTCTATAGAAAATCTGATTCACACATTTTAAAACGGTTGCAACGGTTATGCTTCAGTGTCTCAAAGAATGTTTACGCTTTTTGTTTGCATTCAGTGTTCTCTCAGATTGCTTGAAAATTGGAATATACTTTTTCATTATCTGATCATTACTATCCATAGTAAATGTACCGTACATCTAACAAAAAATTTTAGCAACAAATCATATTTTTGATTTGTTAAACACTGAAGAATTTGAAAACCGGCTATTTCTTGTAAAGAATTTTTTTAAATAAATGAATTAGTATTTCAAAAAATTCGTAAGTGCATTACCAAAAAAGAGTGCTACATTAAAAAAAAAAATGAGTAGCTCATCCAGAAATTTGAGCAAATGCAAAATATTGAAAGTAAAGTATCCGTATATTTAGGGATTTATAGGACATCTTTTAATTATTAAGCAAGGTACTTTTTTAGTTTTGATATTCCAAAATGCTTCAAAATTTCTATTTTCCGCTTCCACCTCGAAGTTCTAAAATTCTGAGAAAAGACCAATCAAAAAACGGATTTTTTTTCTGAAATTACCGTACAGTTCAAAGTATTTCAAATTGATATATTAGTGACAAAAATTTCAAAGCATCGAAAAATTAACAATTATATCACAGGTTACGGCAGAACACAACTGATAATAATGTCGATTAGTGAGGTGGTATGCGTAATATGCAGGACGATACGCTAAATAAAATATTTTATAATTTTGAAGGAACAAATTCTCTTCATTATAACTTAACTAACAGTTGTTTCTTAAATTTTTTTTTCCAAATATATAGTTAAAATCATATAATATAACATTGATCCGAGATCCTACTGTTTGAAGGAAGAATTCAAAAAATTCTAATTCCTTTAGAAATTCAAAAAAAAAAAAAAAATCGACAATTTGTTGGGAAAGGTATAAATTATCAGTTGTATTGTAAAAAAAAAAAAACCAAATTAGCTTAAATAACGCAATCATCGAGCATGCCATTTCAAACTTTTTCAATTTCATGTAAAAAATACCAATTGAACAGTAAAACTGACGGTTTATTTTTTTTTTTTTGTATTCCATGATTTTTAGGGTTCTGTCAGGATGTATGAGTCGTTCAAAGAAAAATTACTTGGGTTCTAAAAACAAAATGATACACCCACCCTTTAAGGATCTCTTTCATCTCTCATCATTTTCTAGAGAGAAGAAAATTCTTCACCAATACAGTTTACTATCAAAAAATGATTGTGCACATGAACACAAATGATGGATTGATGGCAGCAATGAGACGACGATAGTTGTTGTCTAGAACTTAATATATATTTATAGCCAAAAAATGCAGTAAAATTTCCATCTGGAAATTTTAACCATTCTATTTGAATTTTAAAGTTTTTTTCGATAATTACAAAATGTCTTCTGGTCCCAAATATAACACAAATTGCATTCACAAATTTTAGGTTTGATTTCATTTTTTTTTTCCCTCCCCACTTTCCAAATATGAAGAAATCTTTCGAGAGGAAAATTCAGAAGTTAATTGAATTATCTATTGAAAATCTTGAATATCCGGAGAATTTAATGATATAATTAGCAAGACGAAAATGTGACATCATTAAATTATGCCGCTGTTTCGCTAATGCGATCTACAATTAAACAGTCTGTTAAACGATAAAAAATTTCAGTGTTCATTGGTGGTAATACATTATACAAAAAAGAGAAAAAAAAACACACACACACACACACACATACACACACACACACACACACACATACACATACACATATATACATATATACGATTGTAAAATTTTTCAAAGATTCCATCCCTTTCATTTTTTTTTTTTTTTTTTTTGATGACCGCGGTTCACCATCAATGTTTCATGCAACCTATGAATAAAAATTTCACTTTGCGTCATTATTCCAGTTTCTTCCTCCCTTTTCTTCACTTTTGCAGTATCAGTAATCAAAATTTCGACGAATCAGTATTTAATCATTCAAATTTAAACACATCTATGGTATATATGATTGAAATATTTAAAATTCAATTTAAATAATCGAACAAATGGATTAGGGAGAATGATTTGACCATTGTTGCAACTAATGAATTTCCTTCATGAAAAAAGTCCACATATAACTGTTATATTCGAGATATAATCATGTCATTGTTAAGTAATGGACAGTATTGAATCATTGGGAGAAAAAATTGATTAATAAGAAGGAAAAGAAGGATAAAATGAGTATCAGAACAGCTGTAATAACTCTTTCTACCTCATTTTTACATAGTGCTGAAATTAAGAATATATGGTAATAACTACAGCGTAACATTAATGGATTGTTGAAATGTCAACAAATTATTAACAGCGCAAATGAAAAAGAACTTACAAAAATTATGCAAGTATATATAACTCTGAAGAAATGCAATTGAATTGCAAAAGAAACAAACTAATGGATCGGATTGAAGGACATACCACGCAATGTCAAAAAGACAATTCAAGGACAGTTCAACCTAAGGATAGGACAGTTCAACATTTGATGTATGGTAAAAGGACGAAGTGAATTAAATGGTGATCATAAATGCAGATTCATACAATAATTTAATTTGAAAAGAACTTCGGAACGTTGAATGTCAAGTTCGAATCATTCGAATTTCCGATCACTACAATTCACATTTCTATAAAATTTTTACTTATCAAAAGAAATAGAATTTGCAACGGTGAAATAAATGAATTATTCGATTATAATAATCAAAGAACACTGTTCAATCATTCAACAGAGAGTCATCAATCTTTCATTTAATCACAATCTGGCTGCTATCAGCAGTGAGTTTATCACAATATAACAAATGAATGCACTAAAAAAAAATTATGCTACAGCATATTGCAATATTTTCATTTGATATCATTGTGATACTACATTTATTTATATTCTATGATAAATCCGATTTAATTCAGTCAGATAGCAAGAGATTAATGAATAAATTGTAAGTAATCAATTGCAGATTAATCCTGCTTATTTTCTTCCGTCGCTGGTTTTGTCGCTTCATGACAGAAATTAGATTTTATGTTCGATATGATGCTACTAAATATATTGACCAAAATGAAACCGATCAAAAATTGTCACAACTAGAAATGCACAACAATCGCATTTCATTCTTCCACTAAAATGCTTCTATCACAAAGACTGATTGCCTTCAGTAGCAACAACTTTAAAAAATGACGGGCTTCAATTTGAGTGACGGGTGGAAAAGGGTGTGTTTGTATGTGTTCGTCTGTGTGTGTGTAGGTGTGTATGTGTGTGTGTATGTGTGCATGTGTATGTGAGTATATGTGTATGTGGATATAAAAGAAAACAATTAGTTCGAATAAAATGGAGACGTCTTTGCTGCAGGAAATTTTTGTAGTAAGTGGTAGGAGGCCTCGTAAGTAGATGGCGGTTGCAAAGCCGGTGTCGCGATTGGAGGGGTGTGTAGATGCCTGCGGGGCATTACGGGCGGGTGCTTGTGATTCGCTATGTTCACCTTACCTGCGCTATCCCTTACTTCCTATCATCCTTCTTCTGATCTTTGCAATTGCCATTGAACAACCTGTCGCTGGATTGCGAAGAATTCAAAGAAGCAAGAAATACTGATCGAATCAGGGCGTGCTCGTTGAGAAACGAGTTCCAGAGGTGCAGTAGGGTTCACTGTATATAAAAGAGTAGGAGGATCACAACAGCAAATACTATCGAAGCCTGCAACTCCTGCTGCCAGAAGAGAAAAGAGGAGGAGAAGGATACAACAACGATCGGAGAATGGATTTGGAAAGTCGTATCAAGGCATATCGCTTCGTGGCCTATTCGGCAGTTACGTTTTCCGTAGTTGCCGTATTGTCCGTTTGTGTAACCCTACCTATGGTTTACAATTACGTTCATCATGTACGTCGGCAAATGCACAACGAAATAACGTTTTGCAGGGTACGCTTTCTTTATTTCCATTGATGCAAAAAGTGATCTTTATGATGCCAACATGACTGCTGAATGATACATCCTTTAAGGATCTCTTCCATCTCTTATCATTTTATTCCTCCATTCATTTTCGCCATTTCTCCATTTATGGACTTCCAATGTTTTTTATTTAAATATCTTTATTAGAGGTATTGTATAATGTGTAACAAATAATTGAGAAAAGGAAATTAGTGGATGACAAAAAAGCCAAAAAGGTAGATTTTTTTTTATTGAAGTCTGTAAGAAGTTATTTTCTTGATAAAACCGAATAGAAAAACTCTAGATCGATATTCGCTTCGAGCTACTATTTAATTGAATGAGATGATTTAATGCTAACATGTTGCTAAGTCTTTCTCGAGAAATTACTATGTCGACGTAAAATCGTCTCATTATTGAAAAATGCATTGTAAATGTACTGGACATCTTGTTCGGTTCCTCGAATTATGAGAGCAAAAAAATGGGGAAAAAAAAATGGGACAATTTATGAAAAATGAAGGAGTTTTGCATGAGTAAATCCAGTTCCTTTTTTCATGTTTTCCCTCTTTCGAAAACTACCGTCATCCATCATTTCGTTCAAATCATCAACTTTGTAACTTGTTTGTGAAATGAAAAATATATTAGATCGGTGAAGAGGCACCTTTTGCTCCACACTTTCCTTTTTGTAACGTATGCATTTTTCTTTTGTATCTCTGCTCTTAAGAGGCTTCACTTTTTCGACCTTGAACGACAGGAAGGCAGGCCTTTCGGGAGATGTGTCAGTATCACGTTTACAACTGGACAAATTTTTACAACATAGAAAAAAGGTTTTTGCAGTTCAGATGCTCCTTTTCCTATTGAATAAAAAAGCTCCTTTCACATTCAATTAGAAAATTTTCAGGGATCAGCAAAAGATATTTGGGCTGAAGTACATGAGCTAAAGAATATTCCTGTTGCAAAGAACCGTACAACTCGTCAGGCCGGTTACGGAGGCGCTGACATTGGTGTCCGCGGTGGTCAGGCAGTGCAAGGAGGTGCTTGTGATGCATGCTGCTTACCAGGATCAGCGGGACCGCCAGGTCTACCCGGACAACCCGGTAAGCCAGGTAAACCTGGAGCTCCCGGCTCACCCGGCAGTCCTGGTAAACCACCGAGTAAAATTTGTGAACCGATCACACGACCACCGTGTAAGCCCTGTCCGCAAGGACCACCTGGACCGCCTGGACCTCCTGGACCGCCTGGAGATGCTGGTGAACCAGGGGCGCCAGGCCGACCTGGAGCAGATGCACCACCAGGCGAACCTGGGCCGAAAGGACCGCCAGGGCCACCTGGAGAACCTGGACTACCAGGACCACCAGGAGATGCTGGAACACCTGCACAAAGCGAGCCTCTTGTTCCCGGAGAACCTGGACCTCCTGGTCAGTTTTTTTATTTTCATATACTATTAGAAAGCAATGTGAAAAGTCATTTTAGCAAAATATATGCAAATATTGATATTCATCTGCATATTTCCGAGAATATATTTCAAGTGTTCGTTTCAAGGAAATAATTTTAATAAATGATGCTTCAGGAGAGCCAGGACCACAAGGATCACCAGGACCACCAGGCCAACCAGGCAGTGACGGTGCACCAGGTCCAGCTGGTCCAAAAGGACCACCAGGACCAGATGGTCAACCAGGAGCAGATGGCGCACCGGGACAACCGGGACCGCCAGGACCACCAGGAAGTCCAGGTGAAAAAGGAATCTGTCCGAAGTATTGTGCCATTGATGGTGGCGTATTTTTCGAAGACGGTACTCGTCGTTAAATGGGTTGTTAGAATGTATCACTCGAAGTCCTCATCCTTACATCAGACTGCCATTTTGTCGATTTGTCGCCTAGCTATATCAACAATAACCAAATAAATTTTTCACGTCACGTTTATTCCACGTTTGCAAAATATGGATAGGATGAGAAGTCACAAGTGTATTTGCTGGCGGTGAAATGAATTGAATTAACGGCTAAAGAATCTTAACTGGAAGATATACTCGGGGAGGGTTATATATCGATAGAATTAGTTTAAAATTTAAAAATAATTTAAAATGGAAAATATAATTTTGAAATGAAAACACTTCAACTTCATTCCATAATTTAAACTATGAAACATGAAAGCGTATAATTCTGCAACTTGACAAGTTTTTTTTATTATGGTTATAAAAACAGTGTGAATTTGAATCGTAAAGATTTGAAAATCAATGAAAACACTAACACGTTTTGTGATGTAGTTTTGTTGTACCGCAAAGCTCTATTCAAATGCATATTAGGTATTGATTTCCAAAACGTCATAAAAATTAATTGTAGAGAAAATCCATTCGCTAAATGGTGGACAAAGGAGGAAGCGAAGATCAATTTACAGATGGTCAGTATTTTTTGGTCCTTACAGTTAAATATTTCAATTCATTTTAGTCTTATCCCACATCCCATTTTAAGCATGATTGCAAAAACTCGCATTTTTTATTTCTTTAAACCACGACCTACAAGCGTCCCTCAGGCTATAATCATTTCCCGACGATACAGTCATGCCATTAGTTATCCGTAAAGATATACAAGCAGCAACTGTCAAATGAGAAGAGCGGATTTAATTCAAAATTTCCCACCTGGGAGTCAAACTAAGACTAGACAATATCATAATGAGAGCTTACTAAAGTGGAGTGCTGAAGTAATCCACACCGGAAGAAGCCTAAGGAAATTTTCGCGACTCTCCAGTGCATATGAAGAGTTGCTGAAGCATGGTAACAATTTGCAATTAACTGGAAATTTTAGATGGAAAGGTTTCCTTCATCTACGCGCGCTTATCTGTTAAACTAACCCATCTTTTCGAGAAACATATCCTTCCGAAAAACAAAAATTACAACCGTACCCGATAATCTGTTTAAAAATTGTTTTCCGCATGTCTATTCTAAACAAACCACTGAATCCCATTCATAAGATTAATCAAATGGAATATCATAAAAGCTACCGTTTTGATAGGCTCGTGGCGCAAATCATAGCATTCGCATTGAAAACAATGTTATTCTGATGATCCTAACATACTGCTCTTAACAACATAACATTTTCTGTATTAGGTCCAAATCCTGCTAACATCAATTATGCATTACATAATAATCGAATAACCATATAAAAGGGGTGAGAACTGCATACATTCGCCCGAAATCATGAAACAATCTCCTGTAAAGCGATCAATTCGTTATTTTGGATCAGATTTTCACGGATGACAGCCATAATCGTTGTTAATAAATTTAGTGTGTTCAGGCCGACAAGAGACATTGCAGTTCACATGGAACAAAATATTAAACAATAAAAGATGATTAAAATAATGAAATATACCAAAAAATAGCTTTAAAATAGAGGAAGAGATATGTAAATATAAACCATCAATACTTTGTAAATTAAAAATCACAATTTCCTAAATGAAAAAAAAAAAAAAAAACAGTAATCAAGTAATCAAAAGAAAACTCTTATGAAAAATGGATATAAAAAAGGCTTGCAAAATGGGAACAAAAAGTGCAACAGTTCAGATGACCGCTAGGAACCACATTTTAAAAGAAAGTATCTTTGAGCAGTTACAGACGAAAATGATAAAAAATATTGGGCAAGCAAACAAAAATTCAACTTTTACACTAACAGTAGTCTTTATATGACCGATTCCTGGATTACTACACAATAAGCGGACAGTATCATCGTAAGCCATAAAAATCCATCCCCGGGTCCACCTGACCAAAGTACTCGCAATATCGGCCCGTCACTATTAACCACAAATGCAAACTCTTCTCAGAGGCCAACCGTAACCATTTCCTTTCATACGGATAAAACCCGGTTATAGAGCGCTCTTGCGCGAATAAACCCATTATGTTTTCCTAAGAATGGAATTCTGCCGTTAACAAGAATTTTGAACGGCGATCCTACTTTATCATAAGAAACTCCACTTCAAAAAGCATGTTTCTGAATTTAATCTACTAATAATGTTAGCGTGAAACAGACAGTAAAAACAACAAACACCCTTATGGCCTAAAAGTGATGAGCAAAATCAGAAAAAGAAAAATTTTAAAAAATAGCATTAAGAATTCTTACTGACTGCATAGCGCTTTCTCTTCTGAGTGCTCTACCAGTAATGTGGATATAAAAAAAAATTAATTTTCTAATGCCTCGGAACGGGGCTAGACATATTAAACGATATAATTCATAGTAACTATAAGTTCAACTATAACTGCAAGACACATTTCTTGATTATAAAAACCGGGCACAATCAAATACAACGCAAAATAATACACAATAACAGAATAAAAACAACTCCTTCGGTGAGTAGATGAAATAAGAAAATAGATTTACGTAAAACTGTGAATGGGATCATTGGGGCCTGGGATCTGGCTCAGAACACGATCGAGCTTTTGTAAGGGTATGGCTAAATGAATTTCCACCCAACAGGGTGTTGACGTTATCGTCTGTCGTTTGTATTGTTCACCCCATCCTTTCACAAAACTTATTCGCATATGGCACATTCTCTGAAAAAAAAAAAAAAAAAAATTGATGTGACATGTAATGTTTTGCAAATACCGTTTCGTCCAGCAATGATAGTAGAACTATCCATTGTAGTGTTTATTTTGAATAGTTGAGTAGCTAGAAAAATCAACATCAGCAATCTATCTTGTTTCCATGGCTTATACTTACAACAATAATTTTAATTACCAAAAGAAAGCAAACCTGTAGGGAATAGACGGCATGGAAACCTTGGCTCGTTGACTGAGCTAACAAAGTTTCAAATGATTCGTTATCAAAAACTTGCATAATATGTCCTACAAATAATTGCGTAAGCATTACGATCCCATATTTTCAAGCACAAGAACTGAAGATCACTGAGATGTTCGCTTATTATAGATATCATTATCTATCACACATCGCTCGAAAATGATTATGTCCGAAGTTCAAATCATTCTGAATTTTTATTAAATAGCATGAAACTTCTATTGTTACCTGACGGTAGTCTATAAACGGTAGCCGGATGATCATGAGATTTCACAGCGTGTATGGGACTTTGAATGAACACTGGTGCTTCACTCAGACATTCTGCGTAAACGTCTTCATCTTGACGAAAAATTCTAACACCACGTCCTGAAACAGTGAATGACAGTTGTTTTCTAGCTTAAAATAAACTACAAATTAACTTATCAAGGTTTAACGTCGAGAATAAGAATTACTCAGAAGTATAAATGCTTACCAATCTGACGTCTAGCATTCACAACTCCAGGATTTCTATTAACATTAGCCAAAGCTCCCAAACAGAACCTTTCTGCTTCAGATGGTGCGCAGAAACCATCAACGATGACATGAGAAGTGCCACCTTTGAAGGGTTCACCGATCTGAATTCAACTTTTATGTTCGCTTTTTAAGGAACTGAAAACTATGTGAAGTTAAAAAGGGATAGTCTTATTCATCAAAGTTTGATTTTCAAACAGAAAACTGTTCTCTTAAGATGCGTATAAGCAATGTCATAAAACGAACTCGTTGATTAAGTTCATAGTAATAAGCATGACACCATGCTTCTGGTACTGGTGCTGTGGGTGGATAATCTTTTACATTGACTGCAACATCCGATGGCTGGAATTGAATAATTTTAACTGTCTAGAAATAATTAATTCCTTATAGATAGAGGGTGAATAAAGACAAATGGTTATAAACTACATGAAGACACAAAGTTCATTTTTACCTTGGGTCGAATATGAGGTTGTATCCGTGGTCTCTGACTTCTCATGTACAATATCTGAGCAAGTGAATTTTGACTGTTACCGGATGCAGAAGCATTGTGAGGTGGAACTGAATAACTTGAGTCTAATATGAATGAAGTCCATAAAGTACGTATTTGACAATAGTTTAAGTGGTAAATACTGAACCCTCACTAGCAGGTGGACAACATTCAATTGCTTGAAGAGTGATAATGTGAGTACATGAATATCATGTACAACCATGCCCTAGTATAAGTGTTATCACTCACTGATACACAGCATTGAATGATCGAAGAACTTAGTAATCTTAGTTCAAAAAGTACAACATTAATCTAATATTTTAAAACGATACACCATACTTCCACTTATCGGTGTTATTTGTTGTGTGCTGTATGAGATGCAATTTCCCTGCCCAGTTGGCAAACGCGATACTGTTGACGTACACGCCGAACGGCCTTGTACAACATCTCTTTCTTGCTGTTGCAGCTGACAAAAACAAAATATAAAAAAAATTACAAACAAAAAAGTTTACCGGACAGACAGAAAATACTCCAAAAGCTTACATCTTGCATGGGTGTGCTCAATTCTTGCAGCGTCTGACCAGAACACTCAGAAGCAGCACTGGCAGTGCAGTTCAGTAGCTGATTGTTGGCACCAAAATAATAAATTGAACTCATCGTTCCAGGTTCAGTTTTCGTCTGAGCACTGGCGGTTGTTTCACCTGGAAGTGTAGCTATTACTTTCCAGTGCTTGACAGTATAAAAAAATTTCCCCAATCCACAAACACAAGAAATTCTAACGGAAAACTGATTTAAAATCTTATACGTAATCTACAAAACGGCAAACGCCTACCTATTTGTTCCTGATAATCCATTGGAGTAGACGATGACTGCTGCCCCGGATCTCCTACTTCGACTGTAGTAAGCAGATGCCAAGTCTGCTGGGCTGGGACTGTCTTATTTGAATAGCAGTTAGACGAGGATGATGGTGTGCCACACATCTTTTCATGCAAATACGATTTTGTCTCGTTGTTACCACGAGTCAGCAAATCCATTCAAACTCCAAGTTCTTAAATAATCGCTTGTTTGCACCTTTCACTATATAATACGAGAAAGATAAGCTTAATTTTTCAAGAGAAAATCTGACAGAAAAAGGGGGTCAGATCCTGATGGATCCATGAATCTGACCCATCCTCAAAATCGTTGCCAGCAATAAACGAATCTCTAAGAATGCAAGGAAAATTACTATTACGCATTACTTTATTACCGATTTTAGGTTAAGGTAAGGAAAAAACCATTGTAGAGGATTCTGCTTCTAACTCCTTGTTAGTTCTAACTCCTTGTTTTTCTTCGGAAATATTAACACAAATCTTTGCATTCAAAGTTGTCAACCCATAATGCAAGATATATTTAAATGAAAAACAAACTTAGTTTTTCATGATAAGTACCTGCTTAAACCTTTTCTCTTTCACCCTTCCTTCATCAAGTTTAAACGGAGTTCCTGGAAATCAGAAATCCGAAAAATCCCGAGTGGACAATGAAGAAGTCACAAGCGCACAATAAAGGAACATATAGCTACAAAATACAAAACAAAATGGAGTTTCAACAAACTATATTTTTTTAAGAATGGAAGGGGGTATTGGAGGCGTGGATGCAATCATACATTTGCGGGGAACAATGTAAATGAGATGAGCAAAAAGCCACCAACTACTGTTATATGAGTCTATATGGTTGTGAGGAGAAAGTTGTATGCACAAGGAAATGATGACGATACCCGCAAACCATATACACACATCTACCATCCAAATCTACACAGCTAATTTTCTTTCCCTTTCCTCTTTTCTCTTTAACCCGCTTACGGAGATATAACTATCCTAAGTCCATAGAAATTCTATGAAACCTGATAACAACCAAAATGTGAAAATAACGATGGATTTAACACAAGACATGTAACAAAACAGATGTTTACATGTACAATAATCTCTTTCGATAGAGTAAGACCTTATGTCGATCAATTAAACAGCAAGATCCACCTATAGCTTCTAGGGTTACCGTAAATTACGTGAGTGTTGTAACTTGAGATGGTCTTACATGAAAGCATGAATGAAAGGGAAGGCATAAGGGTATTATATCAATAATTATAAAATGACATACGATGCATTATTTATACTACTACTACCGTTCATCTATAAAAATTAAAACAATTTCAAGAATTTAGCCTTATAGTTAACTTTCTTACATTGAAACGGTGATGACTACAATACAATAGATCCTTTCTCACCAGTGATGTGGAAGTTTCCTCTCCCAGTATTATACTAACTGTACTAATAACAGAGAAATGGATTTTAATTTATGTTAAGTTACTTAAATTAATCCGTTTCAGCACCAATACGGAACATAACCAGCCTAAAGAAATGGTCAAAGACTATTTCAATTAATCTTGTAAAACCTGCGGTCGATTAAATGGGAAGTTTTAAGCAATAATTTCGTATTACAGTAAAACTGTACATAGCCCGTGTTTTACATATTAGTGAAACAGCATTCATCTTCAACTTCAAAAAACTTTTTCATTTTTTTTTGCAATTACGCCTTAACAGTGCAATTATGTGCAAATCATTTGCTTATACCAGACACTACAATCTAATAAAGTCTGTTCCGAAGAGTTCCACTATCCGAACTGATGTTACCACCAGAAGACTTTCGTAATCAATGACTGGAATGACAGTTACTACAATTGAGGTAACTCTAATTAGTTGAGAAACAAACGAAAGTTGGGAAGGATGTGGACAAGTTATACACAAATAATGAACTGTTTAACAAAAACCTTCGGGTATGTACAAAGATATGTCATCAATGAGGAACCTATAACCAAACTCTATAAATGGAAGGATGAGAAACGAGTAAAATTTAGCATTATGATCAAAATCTCAGTAATGGCAAAGATTTGTTTGATTAGATTCTTCTAAAGCTGAACAAACTTGGATCAGCTCATTAAATAGGCAGACAAGCACTTTTCCAATGTCGCTTAAATCTGAATAAACAAAGGCGGGACATCTAGAAGAATCTAATCAAACAATAGCAAGCATCTCGCAATCTTACTGAAAAATGTCAAATCCTTTATTTCAAGTTGCCATTATTACAGAAGTGTACTATTTGAAGAAGTGAAATAATAAACAAGTTCGTCATCAGTACGACTCTACGCAAACAATTTCTTCGACCATGACTAAAACATGCTCTTTTCATAGAGTAGCTTACTTAAAAAATGGCTTCAGCTTTCAGCAAATTTTGTATAAACAGACAACGAAATCTTCGTTGTCAAGTCACAAAATCATGTCGAAGAGCTAAAAAATAGCGACTGCCATAACAATGACGATTTCCTTAATTCCCCAAAGATTCATTAACTAACATACATACTAAAAAATCATTATAAAAGCATAACGACTGGAACATACCTTTAATTGTACGACGCAGAGCACCGATTGTAAGACCACAACCACCTGATCACAATGCAGAGAAAAAATCCTGGAAAGAAAGCGGAGAATACGAGAAACGAAAGGTTAGACAGCAAAAGTGTTGGTGATTACAGGTCCAAGAAAGATTTTTACTTTAATACCAGAAACAACAAAACGCTACGGTAAATTAGAAGCTGAAACAATGGGTATTATAACTGAATGTATCGGGAATATTGAGCAGAATAGACAGGAAGCTGTTTGCACTTAATTCGTCGCTTAATAAACATGTATTTCATTAAAGGGAAAAGCCAGTGCCACAAATTGACCTAATAAAGCAGTGCGAAATATTAGAAGCCTAACGACTGATGAAACAAGCAGTTCTCGCAGCATATCGAGAAAGTAGTGATTCAGACTATATTATTGTTATGTCAAAAACAGACATTATTGGTGAAGGTCAACGAATTGGTGAAATAATCAAACTGTTCATAATAAACTAAATGGGATATGGGAAAATTACAGATGCGTGACCAGAAATGCTTAAATGTGAAAAAAAGAAGCGATGAAATAAATAGAACAAAAAGATGATTATCTAATCAGTTGAAATTTCAAACTTAATTGCTTCACTTGGGACATCTATAGCATGATAATCACATATGGAAACTTTAACTTACCATCACGGTGGACAGAACATCACGTTGCAATTTTCGGATCAGTATATATGGACTACATGGTCTCCGCATCGTGTTCAATTCACACCTGAAATGTACGAAAAATATATGTAAGTCCGTTGATGGATTTGAGATTATCTGTTTGTCCTTAACGAGGTTTGTCGCAGTTATTTCTCTGCAGTTCTCTGTACTCTTGGTTCAACAAATCTGGGCGTTACTGTTTATTAACCCAAATGACCAACTGGCTAAATCTAAATTTTCTTCAGACTAGACTTAATGGAAATATTTCTCCACATTGTTAATCGATATTGCTCAATTACTGGACCAAATCCGACATTTCTGCTAGAGGATACAGTGACATTTTACTATAGCCTACAGTTCTTTTCATTCTTCTCCATCATACATTTTTTATCGATGATGTGCTGATAAAGAACTGAAGTCACGAAAAAAGACCTGTAACTATCTGTACGTATTTACATCATAGCTTTTTCTTCTCGAATACGAAAGTTATTCGCAAAGGTATCATGCACATATGAACGTGTATGGTGCATATAAATAACTCTACGAGCACATTCGTCCGTACAATTAACGCATACGCAAAACGTAGAGAATCACGAACGTAATCAATTAACATAAAGGAGCACGATGGGAAAGAACAGCAAAATTCACATCTGATAAATGATGTAACTAAAGAGGATTACGACATGTAAGCTTGTCATACGTGTAGAAGTACGACGTAAACGTGGATTATTCAATGGTTACATATCCCAATGATTAGCAATACCGATAGAATGCCCCGGGAGAGAAGAAAGAAAGTGAAGAAGAGGATGGACATCACGCAGCTTTCACGCTTGCGAAAAAAGACATAAGGAGGAGAGTTGAGAAAGTATGTTGGAAGGAGAGAAGCAGAGAAGTTACACATTTATCATCTATATGTCTATCCATCTATGAGTGTGTATCAGAGATGGAAAAGAGCCAAAATAGTTGGGTAGTAGCCAGTAATGTTTCAAGAATCTGTGAGAACGAGAACAGCTTAATTGTCGTCTAGACGTGGTTACTGCAATGACGTCATGGAAGGGAGGGACCGGAAGAATGATTCTGGATGTACGGATGGCATGTTTCAGTTGGTAATGCATTATCTACACAGGATATCACGGAATTCTTGCCACTTCTTAGTGGGAATCATTCAGCATGGTTTCTAATTATTAACTTTCACTGATTCAATCAAACAGTGAGAATCAAATATTAACTCATCATACAGAACGTTTTCCATCAAACAGCAACACTTTCATACATAAAATTGTAAGACTAAATAAAGTTTGATGTTAGATGGAATAATTATTTCTAATTGAAAAAGGATATATTAAATGAACTTGATGATTAATAATTTGAAAGTATCACAAAAGAGGTACCTTTGCATACCGGAAGAAAAGACGTCTCGTTATCCGTTTTTAAATGTACCATCAGTTATGTTGAACTATGATCGAGACCAATTAACTGATCACGGTTTCAACTTATTCAGCAATACGTTTACTTTACTACACTATCAGTGGATAGGAACAAAAAAGTGAAGTTCGCGATCGACTTTCTCAATATCATACATTGATGAGTAACACATACTTATTCTCCGTGATACTTTGTTGATTATCTTATCTTATCAGGAAAGAGCTTTATGATATTCTGGAACATACATTATAACGAAACTATCATTCTTGATGGAAACCACATGATAGTAATGATACGAATCAGTTCCTTAAGATAGACAGGAACAAGTTGATGCAAGATATTCAGATTATTACTATATCGTTTCTAGACTTCATCCCTTTATCATAACTTATAGTTTTATAGGAAAAAGTTCAGGATTTTTCTTTCATTATCCTATTTTCTCCTATTCTTTCTCATATCCGTTTTGGTGAACCATCATTTACAGTATTTTCCGATTTTTATCAGTATACTTCAACACTTTACTTTGTAATTTCTTGATTTCAAATTTAGCCAATAGATTCTGTTTTTTAAATATACTAAACTTCCCATATCCACTATCTAACTATAGCGGTAACTTCATCTATATAATGAACTACTTTGCTTAAAAGTTCTATTGACCTTTGATTGATGGTAATATTTACACCTGGTAGGTACAACAACGATTTGAAAGCTTCGTTTGCATAGTTCTTTACAGAGACTTTTCTTTCATTGCTTCTCATTCTATTAGTTTTCATTAGTTTCTCTACCTTAAATTTCTTACCATCCTTTATTTCATTTTTGTCATTCAATTTCTTGAAAATTTTTTTTTTTTTTTTTTTGTTAAGGCATTTAATTTTCCAACAACTCTTTCCAATAATGGTAACTGCTTCTCATTCTAAACAATTTCCCCTTTCAAGTAGATAGTTAAATTTTTTTTTTTTTTAGAATTTTTCTCCTGAAATGTATTACATCCCATTTCAGCATTACTTTAACAATTCTCATATCTTCGATAATATATCTATCCAAGATAGATCATATGCAAATGTTTTACAACAATTTTTTTTTTTTTTTTGTTGTTGTTAAAAATAATTTAGGAATATTGCGTTAAAAGCTACATCGTTTTGTTTGCCACATCTATAGCTGAAAACATTTTTTTTTTTTTTTTTCAAGATTATTCTCCTTGTTAACATTCATCTCTTTGATATTTTAATTTATCCATCTTTTTTTGTAAAAAAAAAGAAATTTAAATTTTGTGGTAAATACATTACATTTCACTGTTTATGCGGCAAATATTTCAAGATTAATTTAATTTTAGGTAGTCGATGAAAAAGTGGTTTTTCAAGATAATAATTCTAATATTTTAAAGATCAATTTGTTCGTTTCAAATGCTTACGAATTAAGCTATTAATATTTCCTTCTCGTCTATGACAGGATGAAAACAGCCTATATTTTCTGGATAATTAAGAAATGACTGAATCTCTAGCATAGTTCAAGAAACTTCTATTCTAAATGTTTCAGTAGTTAATCGGTACAGTCTAAGACATTAATAATATATCCATTCTCAATTCTTGTTCGAATGATATTTTGATATTGGATATCAGCTTCAGCTAATTGCTTTATACTGGTTTAAGATGTAGTGATTAAACTTAAAAATGATCATTGATAAATGATTATTCGATCGCTCGTGTACTCACTTGTTCTTCCATGCTCGGTTGAAAATTATTTAAGAGATTTGTTTAATCGAGCGGAAGGAAGACTATCATCCTATCCGGTAAGATGGGTAGACTTTATACACATATATAAATATATAGGCCATTTATCATCCATAATAAAAGGATTTTAAAAACTGACATTTTCCAACGGGTTCAACAGGCTCAACATAGCTTTTTTTTTCATGTTGAAGTAGAGAAATGAAAAAAAAAAAAACTGATCAATTTTTATATTTTAAATGTACACATACCTTTTGAAATTTAATATATTCCCTACTAAAGTTACTAACTTCTCCTATTTTACCACAGTTTTTAATATATTCATTCATTTTGACAGCTTTTTCTCTTTTTTTGAATTAAAATTTTAATCTAGTGATTGCTGAAGGGGCAAAAGTTGATCCATTTCAGTGAACCAATTTGATCAATCATAACTATGATCCTGACATCTTTGCAAATCTGATTCTTTTTAACAATATATAGCATGTAATGAAGAAAAAATATCATGTTAGATGACCGGATATTCTTCTTCAACTCATTCTCAATAGTTTTCATTCATCACAAATCGGTTTGTCTATTCATATTTTTTTCATCTTTGCAATCAAATCCTCTCTTCCGCCATTTCGTTTGATTTATTAATCGTTGATTCAATCAGCTTTGTGAAGCTTTTCGAATTTACGAATTCTATTTTTTGTCCACATCGAATAATCCAATTTTCCTAAACGACCAGTTTTTAAAATGAATGTCTGACGATTCCATTTTCCACGTCTATTTAGAATTGGCAATTTGATTAAGTTTAAACCAGTGATTTTCCTGTCTGATATTCATAACAAAAATAGTTAACCTATGTTTTATTTGCAAAATTATATTGCAGAGTTTTACCTCGTGATTTACTTGATAGGAATGAATGAACATTTCGTTAATCACTGATCCTTTAATCTTCGCATTATTTACTATGATTCAATGCATAATCATTTAGTTAGGGATTGTACAGGTGAGAAAATAAGTGTATATCGGTAAATTATAAGTTTTCTTTTCTTTTTTTTTTCTTGGCACGTCAGTTACCGATTTCTTTTAGTTTCGATTAATTGATGCTTTCTTACCTACTTCATACCTCTTTATTGATTAATAATTTTCAATTTACCGATACTAATGATACTACTTGTTACTTGCTAAATGTAGATCCAACTTTTATCGCCCAATATTATACCAGACGATGAATTCATGTTTGAGAAAGTTGCATAAATAAATTTATCCACCAAGAGTATCGCAATTTTCTCCTTGATTTCTTGTTTTATTTTCATAATTATTTTCACCAAATCAAATACTTTTCCAGTTGCTAACTTTCAAAAATGAACAATTTCGTTTCCTTTGAAAATTTCCTCGAAGAAAATCTTTATTTTATGGAAGCAATTTAACTTTTAGGGTAATCCGTTTTGCATAAATTAAACAGTTTTATTTTTGCTATATAATTAAGGTATTGTAAAAAAGGAAGCACTCATTGTTACAGTGAATATTTATATCCGTTATCAGAGATATTCTCTCGCATTTCATCTTTTAAAATTGTGATATAACTTTCATGTTTTTAAATTTTAATGTGAAATCTTTTGATATATTAGTCTACCTTTTTCTGTCATTCTTAAAAAAAAATGCAAAAGCTAATTGAAGAGAATTATGTGTTGCTAGTTTATGAGAAGAATGTAAGACAGATGAGAAAAAGATGATGAAGCAAAACTATCGGGTATGGTAATAAGTTAATTTTACAGGAGAGCAAAAGAAAAAAATAAACCACCCAATTCTACTAGTGTAAATAAATTATATAATTGGTACAGATGTTTTAACCCATGATTCGTCTTTTATTTTTTAGTTTTTTTTTTTTTTTTTCCCAGCCAAATACATTATGTTTCACATTAGTTTCAGCTATTCGGAAAAGTTTATTTTTATCCAATTTTTACAGATAAACATGCAGAAAGTAGATGAAATTATTGGAAAAGCAATTGAAATTTTGTAATTCAAAAATAAAAATGGAAATGTTATTAGTTTCAAGAATTTAAGAAAATGTTATATTGCTATATTCCCAAAATTAGGCTACTAACAAATTGAAACATCTCGTATCATTCAAACTCAAATTCTATAATCCTGGAAAGATTGTTACTATTGTTTTTTTTTTTTTTTTTTTTTTTTTGAATTAGACAGCGGAATTCATGACAACATTCATTGCTCTTCCATGGATGCATGCCTAATTGTAGGCACAAATGTTTCAACTGAGTGTTAATGCATATTCATGATGACAATATATTTGATGCTCATGGTGCTACTGCATCATTATCACTTTGATAGGCCCATCTATGTCACTTTGATTCTTAATAGGTCTATAACTGACCTTCTAAAACTAAACTAGTTTATGTGTGTTAATTGTAGGTGTAATGTAAAATCTTCTAATTTTAGTTTATTTGGTTTTAATTTATTTTCATTTTGTAGAAATTAACTGAATATGTTTTCTATTTAATGCTATTTTAGCTATCTGTTAAAAAAGAAGCAATATTAAAAGCACTGATTTAGAATAAAGATTAGAAGATTTTACAAATGATTCACCTGTATGTTTGAAACCTTCACTCACGGATTGTAAAAATTGGGAGATTTCCTAGAACAAGGTAAGTATTTACTTGAAATTTCAAAGTCTGCTAAAGAAACATGATTGACGAGATAAAGGTAAGTGATCCAATGATACAACTAATTACTGGAATGGTTTGACATTTCGTAGCATGACGAAGTTTCTAGAAGTTCAATTAGAGCCATGTTTACTCTATTAACATACTAGTTGGTTATGATATAGGACAAGAGAAGTGCAATTCATTAGGTTTTTATATATTTTAGCAGTGAAACATATTGACAAAGGTATACAGATGCCTTTGATTACTTTATAAAAATTTCAAATGAATCTTAAAAGTTTTCTACTCCTAAAAGCTATCTGCTTATGAAATGATTGTTTCAGTAGGAAATCCTTTTTACAAACTGTTAAATTTGTTTCCTTTATAGTTAAAATAAAACGTAAGACTAAATGCTTGTATGAGTATTCATCGTCAATATTATCGTTCCGAAATTGATCATTGCTTCGGAAAATTCTCTGTCGTATATTTTAACATCTGTCTAGGCAGTTGCATAAGTTTTAATTATAAAAAATTTTAACTATGTTCGTTTATTTTTTAATTGAATTCAGTTTATTTACATATGGAGCGTAAAATTTGATTTATTCCTTAATTATTCGCTCCATTTAAATCCTAAAACAATAGGAAATAGGCGACAATGAACAATTTTCTTCGTTTTGTTCCAGTGAAATGGTTGGTAATATGCGCTGATTTCCATTTTTTTCTTTTTTTTTTTTTTTTTTTTTTTTTTTTGTCACAACACTATACAATCGATATGACATTTAATAAGTGCAGTGAGCATCCGGTACAAACCGGCATAATTCATTTACGGGAGATGTATCCATGAAAAATAACGATAAATTATTTTAATGTATTTCTTAATTTATATTTTTTAAAAACAGTGTTTTTTATTTTCCAGAAATAATGTTGACAGTTTTAATATTGATTAGCTTTGGTATCACAAAATTGGAGTGATTGCTATTTTTTGTTCAAAATTATAGTTGCCATTATTTTTTCACAAAAAAAAAAATTAGAAAAACGAATAATGTTGTTTTCAAGCTTTTACTAAGACTAAGAACTTGTCTGTTATTTATCTATCGATTAACTAAATGATCGGATTATCCATTGAGCCATAAAATCAAACAAGCCTAATTTTGGCAAGTGACAGTTGGTGCTACCATAAAGTCCACGATTGCAATTGAATTCAGTTTATATAATGAGGTAGCTCATTTTATGAATTAATGTACGGATGAAAATTCTGTAAGCTTTCTTATGTATTAATATACATTTGGCACAAATGTTTAAAGATTAGACGAGGTATGGTAATATTTCAGATTCCAATTAATTAAGACAGGCATCTTTGATGCACGAACTGACGAAGTACAAGAGTATTTTAGAAAGAAACAATGTAATCAAATGTTCTACATTTAGTTGAATTTTCAGGCAGTACGTCGGAAGGAATGGTCTCGAGATTGTTCGGTGAGTCAAACATCAATGTTTGGTTAAACTTGAGTGCTAAGTGTTTAGTTTTCAATAATATTTCAGTTGCTGCAAGATAGAAATTGATCAATTGAAGTATCCGATCATTTTGCATGATTAATTAATGTTCGTTATGCATATTTGAAAACTAACATTTTCATAATTCTTTAAGGAATCAATACGCAAATAAAATGGAATTATAATCATTATTCAAGTATTCATATTTGAATATTGCTGATTTCATCGCATAATATTTGGATGCTCGTAATTAAATATACATCGAAGAGTCCGTCTTTCCAACGTTTTCCATAGTTTACTAGCAGGATTGAAAAAAAAAAAAAATCTGTTTTTTTTTTTTTTTGGACTTCACAAAATGTCATGAAGACAAATTGGAATAGTACAAAGGAATAATACTACAAAGATATTACACATATGCACTTACACGTATGTACATGCTACTCTATCATCTAAACAAATTGGTCTTTGTTGAATTTGAAAAAGATCAAAATTTAAAAGTTTTTAAAATTTTAGATTAAAAAATAAATACATGCATCATTTCATAGGTTTCTCATAACCCACAAATTTATTTAAAATCACTGTTATTATATGATTATTGCTATTCAAGCAGCAAGATTACACATTGGATCAAAATTAGGATTAAAGGCTCAGCCAGCTGTTGGACTAACCGTGATAGCTAGCATCATAGACTTTCTTGGTGATGTGGCCATTTATCATTTAGATTATTAGTGAAGGATATACTGTTCGATAGACTACGTCTAATATACTTTTTAGATTCTAAATAGATTTCAAATTATTAGGTTAAAATGTTTAACATTTATGATTAATTATTTCTGTTGGAAACGTTAAGGCATAAATGTTCGATCTTTACCAGCCTCATCTAATATATTGATCCGTAAATAAGATTTTAGTTGATAAAAATTAGTGATAATGACATGCAAATAAACAGACTGGAGAATTGTCATGCTTGCTGGGTATCAAAAAATCGTTAAATCGTCTATGCTTCTTTGTATTTTTTTTGGAAAGTAATAGGTTATGTAATAGGTTCAGCCTGGAATTAGCTAGATTTTTAAGCCCCATTGTTTCGATATCAATTGTAAGGATGATATTAGGTGAAACTATTGTATCGAGTAGAATTTTTTCCATTCCTTACTCCTTCTTTCCTTTCCCACAACGTTTTTTCAATTTTTGAAACCGATTAGCCATAATTATCTGATGCTTAATGTTACTGTTTCATATAAGAGTAAAAGTAATGCGAAGTTTTGTAGAAATTTAATGAAATTTTTCTCCTGAAAATGAAAAGTTCCAACAAAATGAAATTCTTCCCAGTTATTTTATTGCTTATATTTTACTTTCAACTTATTAATTTCAGTTTGATGCACAATGGAAGATTTTGAACTCATAAAATTACTTACAGATAGAAAAAGAAACACATTTTATCCTATTTCATTGCAAAATTGCTCGAAAATTTAACTTAATTTCTAAATAAGTTGAAAGTAAAATATAACCATCTCTTAAACTTTACAATGCTAACTAGCTAATAACAGTAAGACAAAACTTTTCACAAATCAATTCTACTACCAATATTTACTTTTAATACCGGAAATATAGCCAAATTTGAATACTGTGCTACTTTTCTTTTGTGGAAAAAAAAAGAAAAAGAAAAAAGGATTGATTGTTATGGATAGATTGAAGCATTAAGTTGCTTCGAAAGAATGTGTATGATTATTCAGGATGCCAAGAATGCTAATGCAAATGTTTAGTCAGGTATATAATAATGCTCTTCTAGCATCCATCTCATCAAACTATCTATCAATGTTTCTCATATACCTTTTTTTTTTTTTTTGGAATGAGGGATACAAGAGAAAGAATAATTTCATTAGTTTTCATGTGCATGATGAGATGGAATACTTGCAATAGCTTCTAAGAAAAATTCAATTTTAAATCAAAAATAGTGATTATATGCTATAAAATGTGCCGATCGTTTCTTCGTGATTGCATTTGTTTGATTGAAAAATTTTAGAAAAAATTAGTGAAAAGTTAAATTTTAGGTGAAATTTTATTTTTTTTTTTTAGAAAAGGTTAACTAAGCTAGGAAAAAAAGTCATTTTTCAAATGTGAAACTACTTCTTACACTTGAGTTAATGTGATAACATTTGATTATCATCCATTGATAATATATTTGCTAAATTCTAAAATTAACGACTTTCTTGTTTTGCCGGCTAAAATATTTCTAGAAAATTATGATCAAACAATCAATCATGTGAGCACTACGCTATTGCTACTTTTTTCTTTTTCTCAATGAGCTCTACAGATGACTGACTCCTACTGATAACAATCATAGATTTCGATGAAGATTTCTCAAATTATCTTCACTTCATTTATAATCAAACTGAAATTGAATTTCTACCTCCCTAATTCAAATTTCATTTTATTTCATTAATTGTAAAATCACTGCTGAATTAATCATTACATTACAACTTACTGAATGCGCCTTCAAAACAAATCATTCTTCATCATCAAAAAAGGATTCATCGTTGAATGGTGAAGATTTTTTCTTATGATAATTATTCATTGACATGGTAAATTTCATTCGTAATAATAATAATAATAATAATAATAATAATAACAATAATAATAATAATAACAGTTGCAAGAATTTAACATATGCAAAAAAAGAAGAGCAAAATATCTAATTAAGGAAGTTGAAGATTAAAGATTAAACTATAGAAAGTGCTACAATTTTTACTTTTCAAACAATTAGTAATAATTTGAAATTGACCGATTTTTCTTTCACTACTCATTTTCAAGAACTTTTTTTTCCTCACACTTTTCGGAAAAAAAAATTAAGGAAGTGAAACGAAACTTCGGAAGAAAGAAAAGTAGAAGAATAATGAGAGTAACAGAGTACTTTTTTTTTTCATTTTTTTGTTTTTGTGAAATGATAAATAACGTCTAGCGTTCTTTCTCGTACGTCACTTGCGAGGAAAAAGGAAAGGGAGGGAGGAGGAAGATCTCTACCAAACCAAACGTAACAAACACTTCCCGTTCAAATTATTTTGTATAGCCGAATCAAAAGGTTTCCTGTACTTGTTCTTTTGAGACATTTATTTATTTTTAAAATTCTTCAAATATGTCATAATTTTTTTATCTGTCGCGAAACATTAAAAAAAATCATAAATCGTTTTATACGGTTGTTTAAATCGCTGTTCAAATCAGAACAAAAAAATATTTCGTGTTTTGTCGGATTAAATTTCTAATAATGCATAATTACTTCAACAATTAGTTTACTTTTCCATTGTTCTGAACTTATTCCGCTTTCAGGCAGGAACGGTAATGAATCTGATTGATAAAGGATAATCCATTATCCTTTTTATACGTTATAATTCTCTTTCCTATGCTAATATTCCTAGTTTAAACAAATTAGCAGTCGTAGTTTCCATTTTTAGGAAGCTAAATCATTCAAGGATAAACAAGCTGGAGAGATTTATCATTCTGAACTTTCATTTCATGCAAATTGCTTAAAAAGACTATTACATTTTGAGTAAAACTATCCAATGAGCGATTGTTTCATTAAGAGGTAAATTTAATAAAGTTTAAACTTCCTTGATAAGAGTGCAATGTTCAACCGTATCTGATGTGTAAGTGCATATCACCAGAAGAAGGCACTGCACTAAATGTCTTAGAAGTTTCGCTAATCAGCAAAGATGATCTTCAAGAGATTCCCTCAGTTTTTGTCCATATTCTTTTTATCTTTTGATTTGAAAATTCAAAAATTTTATGTTAAAATTTCTTTCCGCATTTTTATTTCAAAAATTTTTCATGTAAATTTTTGCATTTATCCTTCAATATTAGTGAGATTTTTTCTATAACTCTCAACTTCTAGATTACTCTGTCATCCTAATTTTATTTCAACAAGTTTTCCTCATCGTATTGCTATCTAGAAATTACTACAGTGTGAGGGAGAAAAGTCTAAACGTTATGTTTCTTCTTTCTAATCATAGTGACCTTTTTTTTGATTCTAAACTTATTTGAGATGCAATAAATTAGTGTGTGATAAGTGATAACTAGCAAAAGATGTAATTGTTACAACAATTATAGCTCAACGGAGTGGTTTGCAACGATTGTTCGACCAATCAGTGTAGCGCATCTCTCTGTACTAGCATGAATGCATTGTGAAAATGATTCTATGCACTGTTTAGGAAATAAATTGAATATGTCACACGTCGCAATAAATAATCGCGAAGTGAGTTTAAAAAAAAAAAAAAAGAAAAAAACTTTTAAAGTTTTCGAAACTTCTGCAAATTTTGAAAAATTTATCAGTTTGTTTTAAGAATCGAAAAGTGTTCATACCTCAGAAGATTTTCGTACTTTTTCTTAGCATTTTGAAACCGTCCATCATTGCCGTGTTGATAAGATAAGCAAGCAAGGAGTGAGGGTGGCAAAGGGTAAAGTAGGGGGAGGTTTGCGGAAGGGTGGGAGGGAAAGAGGATTGGAAAGAAGGAAAAGGTATTAGCTAAATTGCTTCAAACCTCACTGAATTTTGAAGGAGATAGAGAGAGACCTTCTTTGATTGATGAACGCGCCGTTTTGCAAGCCTGCAAAAAAAAAAAAAAAAAAAAAAAAAAAAACTGTTTTTTTTTTTTTTTTTTTTTTTCAGTCTATATGGTATACCATACGATTTGCTTCGAGCAATTTTCTAGTGGAACAAAGATAAAAGGAAATCTCGGAATATTTAGGAAGGAGTAATAGGTCTAAACTTGTATTTGAAAAGAATTTAAATGTGAGAAGTGGAAGAGAATGAGGGATGAATTTCAACAAAGTGATATTTTTTGATGTTGAAGATTTCAAATCTGAGAAAAAGTAGCTCGTTTTCCTTCCTGTCTGTTCTGTCTT